>OZ025252.1:28054427-28100946 GCA_964019135.1 Arenicola marina
TGTCAAGGTCATTGTTCAAGTCATTGACACCATGAGTCATCATGAAGAAGTCATAATCTAATTCATCATTCAGATAATCATCTAGGTCATCGGCTAGGTCATCATGTAGGTCATCATCATCCAAATCACCATCAAAGTCATCGTTCAGGTCATCGTCAAGAACGCCATTCGACCTATCATCCAACATGGCGTCACGCCGTTCACGTGGCTAGTATATATAGCGCTGCACCAGGTCACACGCCGTGTCACGTGGCTAGTATATATAGCGCTGCACCAGGTCACACGCCGTGTCACATGGCTAGTATATATAGCGCTGCACCAGGCCACAGGCCGTGTTACGTGGCTAGCATATATAGCGCTGCACCAGGTCACACGCCGCGTCACGTGGCTAGTATATACAGCGTTGCACCAGGTCACACGCCGTGTCACGTGGCTAGTATATACAGCGTTGCACCAGGTCACACGCCGTGTCACGTGGCTAGTATATACAGCGTTGCACCAGGTCACACGCCGTGTCACGTGGCTAGTATATACAGCGTTGCACCAGGTCACACGCCGTGTCACGTGGCTAGTATATACAGCGTTGCACCAGGTCACACGCCGTGTCACGTGGTTAGTATATACAGCGTTGCACCAGGTCACACGCCGTGTCACGTGGCTAGTATATACAGCGTTGTACCAGGTCACACGCCGTGTCACGTGGCTAGTATATACAGCGTTGCACCAGGTCACACGCCGTGTCACGTGGCTAGTATACCCAGCGCTGCACCAGGTCACACGCCGTGTCACGTGGCTAGTATACCCAGCGCTGCACCAGGTCACACGCCGGGCTGTGTCCAATCTTTAGGTCTTACGTAATCACGGTGAGGACCATCCTTTAATAACCAGGTCGTCAGCCGTCAGACAGCGCCGTCCCGTTGTCAACGCCATCAGGCCCCTACCCTCCCCTCCCTCCCCGCCGCCCTCTCTGCCCCGCCCCCAGCCCCGCCCTGCCCTCGCTCCCCTCCCCTCCCCTCCCCTCCCCTCTCTATGAAGGAACTGCTGACCTGGCCAGCCCAGACGTGGGACCTATTGGAAACTGAAAGAACTATTCTCCGCCGTCTCCACCCAAAACATAAAAAAGCAACACACTTTCCTCTGCGGACGATGATTGAAGTTGGCCATCTGGCGCGGTAGTCACATAGCAGTAAGGGGCGTCCTGGACAGGTAACAGGGCTCGTACCCAACCTAATGCCCGCCCAACCCGACCAAAACCCAAGCCATCAATCGCCATTCCCGACCGCTAGATGGGGCCATAGCTCAGGCAATGACAATCTCCACAGGTGGCGCCAGTGCATCATCGGCGGAGTCTCATACAAAGACTTCCAATGGATAAGTAGACACAGTTATTGGAATGCATATTCTTCGTCATTTATGTCTGAACAGAGCACCCCCCCACCCCCCTCCTCTCGTCCATGTTTCGTATATTTCTGTCAATGAAAAATATGTCGTAATAAGAGACACAAGTGATGACGTCACTTCGTTCCCAAGCGACAGAAAGTCGTCTGCGGAAGAACTAATGTATGGCGGGAAAATTGTGTGAAAACATCAAGAAAACGGATTAAACCTCCATCCCTGGACAGAAAACGCTTTGAGACATGTGTCTGAAGATACTTACCTCACCCAGTGATGGGATATCTCCCGTTTAATAGCATCTCTTTTGTTTTCTGTCTATGTGGTCTGCAATCTCATTGGAAGTTGAAAAAAAGACAGGCAAGCCGACTCTTAATGTCTGTTTGTGTCATGTCTATATTGACTGCCATCTGATTTAATAACACTAAGAAAAAAAGACTAAGGGTATTTCGGGGGACCACGCGGCGGAAAAAAAACGGGGACCGATTTCGTTTAGCACGGGTCTTGCGATTCACACAGACGGCGATGAAGGTGGGTGACGCCATAAGAAAGCTTCTAAGGTTTCAAGGACCAAAGGTCAAGCGACAGGAATTCCTACATTCATAGTAAAATAAAAAATAAAAAAAGGACGAAACCTGGGGATTTACGAGATAAATCAAAGTGAGCATAAAAGAAGAAGCCACAGTCTGGGAGGAAGTGTAAGTATTACCATTGAAGTCCCCTCGTCTGGCAATGGACAGGGGGCGGTGGGGTCAGAGGGGGGGGGGCAGAGGGGGGGGGGGGGTCAGAGGGGGCGGGGGTCAGAGGGGGGGATCAGAGGGGGGATCAGAGGGGGGTGTGGGGGGTCAGAGGCTGGTGGAGGGTGGGTTCAGAGGCGACCGGTGGCCCATCCATGTATTGAAGACACATCGTAGTCCAGTGGAGAAGGACAAAGGGTCTTAAAGGAATACGAGGGTCTTGCATGGTCGAAGCCAACATTCACATGGAGGGCGTGGGGGGGAAGGTTTTTTTTCGTGTCTGTGTGTCTTATATCATCTTACGGCCTGTGATGTCGCCACCGTCACTCCACCACCCCCGCCCCCCTACACCAATACATCAGCACCGAAATGCTTCGCAGCCATCCTGCATACCTCCCCCTCCAATACGCCCACCACCAGTACAGCGACCCCCTCCCCCCTTTCTATATCTACCCAGCGCCTCCAAAACCCAAACTATCAGTCACCCAATTTTCCCTTAAGATCAGACTCTCAACGCCATAGTTAACTTGACCTTACCTCCCTCCAACCGCCCTCACCGACCCCCAGCCCCACACCCCGCCCTATCACACGCCCCGCCCCACCACCCCACACCCCGCCCCACCAACTTGCCCCGCCCCGCCTCGCCCCACCACCCCACACCCCGCCCCACCAACTCGCCCCGCCCCGCCCCGCCCCGCCCCCGATCCCTCCGTGCCCCCTTTAAGGTCTAAGACATTGCCAACCCCGAGGCCGTTTTTCTTGCCGCCCTCAAAGCAGTAGCTATCGGCCCCCGTCAGGAGTCAGACCGAAAGGTTAATGAGGCCGAAGACGGACCGCTCTCCCTCCCGAATCAAGGCGGGATTTGTGTGTGTGGGGGGGGGGGGGGGCGGGAAGGGGGTGAAAAGGGGGCGGCGGGTAACTCCCTGGATAGAAACGCTATATCGGGGGTGGTGGGTGGGGGAGGAGGGGGGGGAGAAGGGGGGTCGATTCCCTGAATAGGGACAGGGATAGTGGCAATAGACCGTGGTTGGAGTGCGGGGGAGGGGGAGAGGGAGGGTGAGGAGTAGCGGGTGGCGGTGGCAGTGGCGGGGCCTCAGGGGCGTGGCAGTGGTCAGCTGGGTACGGGGATGCAGGTCCTGAAATGCAAGTTAGTTGGCGACCAGACGGTAGAGGGCGAAGAATGAATACGGAGCCAGCCAGAGGTGAGACAAGTATCGCCACCACTCCTTGAAGACACACGTCACATAGGTGGCAAAGAAATGTTCGAGGACATTTGACTTTCGAGCGATTTTCGCTGCCCCGATGCTCAATGAGCCAATTTTATTCTCGGCTGCCAAGAATCGGGAGCATGTCATCCGTGTGACATGATGGACTGTAGAAGCATAGATAACGTTATCCGTGAGAGATGATGGACTGTAGCATATAGGTAACCATAACCTCTCATTAGATCACCGTCCGCCATAACCTCTCATTAGATCCCCGTCCGCCATAGCCTCTCATATAGATCACCGTCCGCCATAACCTCTCATTAGATCACCGTCCGCCATAACCTCTCATATAGATCACCGTCCGCCATAACCTCTCATTAGATCACCGTCCGCCATAACCTCTCATATAAATCACCGTCTGCCATAACCTCTCATATAGATCACCGTCCGCCATAACCTCTCATACAGACCAAATCTCATATTTACTTACTGGCTGAAGATCGAACTATAAGAAATACGTGTCCACGGGCCCTTTAACTACGGATCCATACAACCCCCCACCCTCCTCCCCCTCCTCCATACATGGAGACATCTTGTGGGACGATGGATAAACACAGGCCTGGGGTCAACCCGACATGCTCAGATCGTCGTTGCGCAAACAGACCTGCGTCCCACAAAAGTCTACTTGGTCGAATGGTCGTCGCGTAAAACTGACATCCCCTCCAGAGTTTGGCTAGAACCGTCGTCGTGTAAACATAGCCAGCCCACGTGCAAGGAAATATCGGAACAGAACTGGTAATGGAACCCAGTTCACAGAGCATGGTTTACCAACTGATACCCGAATATTACGGAGGAGGGAAGATAAGTAGCGCAAGGAAGAGCAAGAAACTCCAAAAGTCGTACACCGCCGGGAAGGGCAAGAATCAAGGTACACCAGAAATCACTGGCGTATATTTTATGGGAAGGGGGAGGAGGAGCAATGCCGGGAAGGGCTAGACCCCAAGACACACCAACAGCCCATAACGTAAGCTAATGGGAAGAGGGAGGGGGAGCAATGCCGGGAAGGGCTAGAGCCCAAGACACACCAACAGCCGATAACGTAAGCTAATGGGAAGAGGGAGGGGGAGCAATGCCGGGAAGGGCTAGACCCCAAGACACACCAACAGCCGATAACGTAAGCTAATGGGAAGAGGGAGGGGGAGCAATGCCGGGAAGGGCCAGACCCCAAGACACACCAACAGCCGATAACGTAAGCTAATGGGAAGAGGGAGGGGGAGCAATGCCGGGAATGGCCAGACCCCAAGACACACCAACAGCCGATAACGTAAGCTAATGGGAAGAGGGAGGGGGAGCAATGCCGGGAGAGGCTAGACCCCAAGACACACCAACAGCCGATAACGTAAGCTAATGGGAAGAGGGAGGGGGAGCAAATCCGGGATAGGCAAGAACCAAGACACACCAACAGCCGATAACGTAAGCTAATGGGAAGAGGGAGGGGGAGCAATGCCGGGAAGGGCCAGACCCCAAGACACACCAACAGCCGATAACGTAAGCTAATGGGAAGAGGGAGGGGAGCAATGCCGGGAAGGGCCAGACCCCAAGACACACAAACAGCCGATAACGTAAGCTAATGGGAAGAGGGAGGGGGAGCAATGCCGGGAAGGGCTAGACCCCAAGACACACCAACAGCCGATAACGTAAGCTAATGGGAAGAGGGAGGGGGAGCAAATCCGGGATAGGCAAGAACCAAGACACACCAACAGCCGATAACGTAAGCTAATGAGAAGAGGGAGGGGGCGCAATGCCGGGAAGGGCCAGACCCAAAGACACACCAACAGCCGATAACGTAAGCTAATGGGAAGAGGGAGGGGGAGCAATGCCGGGAAGGGCCAGACCCCAAGACACACCAACAGCCGATAACGTAAGCTAATGGGAAGAGGGAGGGGGAGCAATGCTGGGAAGGGCTAAACCCCAAGACACACCAACAGCCGATAACGTAAGCTAATGGGAAGAGGGAGGGGGAGCAATGCCGGGAAGGGCTAGACCCCAAGACACACCAACAGCCGATAACGTAAGCTAATGGGAAGAGGGAGGGGGAGCAATGCCGGGAAGGGCTAGACCCCAAGACACACCAACAGCCGATAACGTAAGCTAATGGGAAGAGAGAGGGGGAGCAATGCCGGGAAGGGCTAGACCCCAAGACACACCAACAGCCGATAACGTAAGTTAATGGGAAGAGGGAGAGGGAGCAATGCCGGGAAGGGCTAGACCCCAAGACACACAAACAGCCGATAACGTAAGCTAATGGGAAGAGGGAGGGGGAGCAATGCCGGGAAGGGCTAGACCCCAAGACACACCAACAGCCGATAAGGTAAGCTAATGGGAAGAGGGAGGGGGAGCAATGCCGGGAAGGGCTAGACCCCAAGACACACCAACAGCCGATAACGTAAGCTAATGGGAAGAGGGAGGGGGAGCAAACCCGGGATAGGCAAGAACCAAGAAACACCAACAGCCGATAACGTAAGCTAATGGGAAGAGGGAGGGGGAGCAATGCCGGGAAGGGCCAGACCCCAAGACACAACAGCCGATAACGTAAGCTAATGGGAAGAGGGAGGGGGAGCAATGCCGGGAAGGGCTAGACCCCAAGACACACCAACAGCCGATAACGTAAGCTAATGGGAAGAGGGAGGGGGAGCAAATCCGGGATAGGCAAGAACCAAGACACACCAACAGCCGATAACGTAAGCTAATGGGAAGAGGGAGGGGGAGCAATGCCGGGAAGGGCCAGACCCCAAGACACACCAACAGCCGATAACGTAAGCTAATGGGAAGAGGGAGGGGAGCAATGCCGGGAAGGGCCAGACCCCAAGACACACAAACAGCCGATAACGTAAGCTAATGGGAAGAGGGAGGGGGAGCAATGCCGGGAAGGGCTAGACTCCAAGACACACCAACAGCCGATAACGTAAGCTAATGGGAAGAGGGAGGGGGAGCAAATCCGGGATAGGCAAGAACCAAGACACACCAACAGCCGATAACGTAAGCTAATGAGAAGAGGGAGGGGGCGCAATGCCGGGAAGGGCCAGACCCAAAGACACACCAACAGCCGATAACGTAAGCTAATGGGAAGAGGGAGGGGGAGCAATGCCGGGAAGGGCTAGACCCCAACACACCAACAGCCGATAACGTAAGCTAATGGGAAGAGGGAGGGGGAGCAATGCCGGGAAGGGCTAGACCCCAAGACACACCAACAGCCGATAACGTAAGCTAATGGGAAGAGAGAGGGGGAGCAATGCCGGGAAGGGCTAGACCCCAAGACACACCAACAGCCGATAACGTAAGTTAATGGGAAGAGGGAGAGGGAGCAATGCCGGGAAGGGCTAGACCCCAAGACACACAAACAGCCGATAACGTAAGCTAATGGGAAGAGGGAGGGGGAGCAATGCCGGGAAGGGCTAGACCCCAAGACACACCAACAGCCGATAAGGTAAGCTAATGGGAAGAGGGAGGGGGAGCAATGCCGGGAAGGGCTAGACCCCAAGACACACCAACAGCCGATAACGTAAGCTAATGGGAAGAGGGAGGGGGAGCAAACCCGGGATAGGCAAGAACCAAGAAACACCAACAGCCGATAACGTAAGCTAATGGGAAGAGGGAGGGGGAGCAATGCCGGGAATGGCCAGACCCCAAGACACACCAACAGCCGATAACGTAAGCTAATGGGAAGAGGGAGGGGGAGCAAATCCGGGATAGGCAAGAACCAAGACACACCAGCAATCGCTCATGGTAGAGCGGGTGAGAACAACACATGGTCTACAGAGAATCACCCCCTCCCCTCCCCCCCTAATGTCGGCCATGGTAGAGCGGATGAGACCAACACGTGGTCTATGGAGGATCACCCCCCCCCCCTCACCCCCTAATGCCGGCCATGGTAGAGCGGGTGAGACCAACACGTGGTCTATGGAGGATCACCCCCCTCCCCCTCACCCCCTAATATCGGCCATGGTAGAGCGGGTGAGACCAACACGTGGTCTATGGAGGATCACCCCCTCCCCCCCCCTAATGTCGGCCATGGTAGAGCGGGTGAGACCAACACGTGGTCTATGGAGGATCACCCCCTCCCCCCCCCTAATGTCGGCCATGGTAGAGAGGGTGAGACCAACACGTGGTCTATGGAGGATCACCCCCCCCCCCCTAATGTCGGCCATGGTAGAGCGGGTGAGACCAACACGTGGTCTATGGAGGATCACCCCCCCCCCTAATGTCGGCCATGGTAGAGCGGGTGAGACCAACACGTGGTCTATGGAGGATCACCCCGTCCCCTCCCCTCCTAATGTCGGGCATGGTAGAGCGGGTGAGACCAACACGTGGTCTATGGAGAATCACCCCCTGCCCCCCCCTAATGTCGGCAATGGTAGAGCGGGTGAGACCAACACGTGGTCTATGGAGGATCACCCCCTCCCCTCCCCCCCTAATGTCGGCCATGGTAGAGCGGGTGAGACCAACACGTGGTCTATGGAGGATCACCCCGTCCCCTCCCCCCCTAATGTCGGCAATGGTAGAGCGGGTGAGACCAACACGCGGTCTATGGAGGATCACCCCGTCCCCTCCCCCCCTAATGTCGGCAATGGTAGAGCGGGTGAGACCAACACGTGGTCTATGGAGGATCACCCCCTCCCCTCCCCCCCTAATGTCGGCAATGGTAGAGCGGGTGAGACCAACACGTGGTCTATGGAGGATCACCCCCTCCCCTCCCCCCCTAATGTCGGCCATGGTAGAGCGGGTGAGACCAACACGTGGTCTATGGAGGATCACCCCGTCCCCTCCCCCCCTAATGTCGGCAATGGTAGAGCGGGTGAGACCAACACGTGGTCTATGGGGGACCCCCACCCCTAATTGCGGCCATGGTAGCGCGGGTGAGACCAACACGTGGTCTATGGAGGATCACCCCTCCCCCTCCCCCCCTAATGTCGGCCATGGTAGAGCGGGTGAGACCAACACGTGGTCTATGGGGGACCCCCCCCCCCGTAATTTCGGCCATGGTAGAGCGGGTGAGACCAACACGTGGTCTATGGAGGATCAACCCCTCCCCTCCCCCCCTAATGTCGGCCATGGTAGAGCGGGTGAGACCAACACGTGGTCTATTGAGAATCACCCCCTGCCCCCCCCCCCCCTAATGTCGGTCATGGTAGAGCGGGTGAGACCAACACGTGGTCTATGGAGGATCACCCCCCCCCTCACCCCGTAATGTCGGCCATGGTAGAGCGGGTGAGACCAACACGTGGTCTATGGAGAATCACCCCGTCCCCTCCCCCCCTAATGTCGGCCATGGTAGAGCGGGTGAGACCAACACGTGGTCTATGGAGGATCACCCCGTCCCCTCCCCCCCTAATGTCGGCAATGGTAGAGCGGGTGAGACCAACACGTGGTCTATGGAGGATCACCCCGTCCCCTCCCCCCCTAATGTCGGCCATGGTAGAGCGGGTGAGACCAACACGTGGTCTATGGAGGATCACCCCGTCCCCTCCCCCCCTAATGTCGGCCATGGTAGAGCGGGTGAGACCAACACGTGGTCTATGGAGGATCACCCCGTCCCCTCCCCCCCTAATGTCGGCAATGGTAGAGCGGGTGAGACCAACACGTGGTCTATGGGGGACCCCCACCCCTAATTGCGGCCATGGTAGCGCGGGTGAGACCAACACGTGGTCTATGGAGGATCACCCCTCCCCCTCCCCCCCTAATGTCGGCCATGGTAGAGCGGGTGAGACCAACACGTGGTCTATGGGGGACCCCCCCCCCGTAATTTCGGCCATGGTAGAGCGGGTGAGACCAACACGTGGTCTATGGAGGATCAACCCCTCCCCTCCCCCCCTAATGTCGGCCATGGTAGAGCGGGTGAGACCAACACGTGGTCTATGGAGAATCACCCCCTGCCCCCCCCCCTAATGTCGGTCATGGTAGAGCGGGTGAGACCAACACGTGGTCTATGGAGGATCACCCCCCCCCCTCACCCCGTAATGTCGGCCATGGTAGAGCGGGTGAGACCAACACGTGGTCTATGGAGAATCACCCCCTGCCCCCCCCCCCCCGCTAATGTCGGCCATGGTAGAGCGGGTGAGACCAACACGTGGTCTATGGAGGATCACCCCTCCCCCTCCCCCCCTAATGTCGGGCATGGTAGAGCGGGTGAGACCAACACGTGGTCTATGGAGAATCACCCCCTGCCCCCCCCCCCCCCTAATGTCGGCCATGGTAGAGCGGGTGAGACCAACACGTGGTCTAAGGAGGATCACCCCCTCCCCTCCCCCCCTAATGTCGGCCATGGTAAAGCGGGTGAGACCAACACGTGGTCTATGGAGGATCACCCCTCCCCCTCCCCTCCTAATGTCGGGCATGGTAGAGCGGGTGAGACCAACACGTGGTCTATGGAGAATCACCCCCTGCCCCCGCCTAATGTCGGCCATGGTAGAGCGGGTGAGACCAACACGTGGTCTATGGAGGATCACCCCCTCCCCTCCCCCCCTAATGTCGGCCATGGTAGAGCGGGTGAGACCAACACGTGGTCTATGGAGAATCACCCCCTGCCCCCCCCTAATGTCGGCCATGGTAGAGCGGGTGAGACCAACACGTGGTCTATGGAGGATCACCCCCTCCCCTCCCCCCCCTAATGTCGGCCATGGTAGAGCGGGTGAGACCAACACGTGGTCTATGGAGGATCACCCCCTCCCCTCCCCCCCTAATGTCGGCCATGGTAGAGCGGGTGAGACCAACACGTGGTCTATGGAGGATCACCCCCTCCCCTCCCCCCCTAATGTCGGCCATGGTAGAGCGGGTGAGACCAACACGTGGTCTATGGAGGATCACCCCCTCCCCTCCCCCCCCTAATGTCGGCCATGGTAGAGCGGGTGAGACCAACACGTGGTCTATGGAGGATCACCCCCTCCCCTCCCCCCCTAATGTCGGCCATGGTAGAGCGGGTGAGACCAACACGTGGTCTATGGAGGATCACCCCCTCCCCTCCCCTCTAATGTCGGCCATGGTAGAGCGGGTGAGACCAACACGTGGTCTATGGAGGAACCAACGGTACAACCCACAGCCACGGCATTAATTCCGCATCCGTTACGGCAGAGGGCGTGATTAACCGTCTTCCCAGGGTGACTTTAGCACCGAATGCCAAGGCCAAGAAATCCCAGGGACTCCCGAGCGCAGATGGCAGGAAGGCGGGAAGGCGGGAGAGGCCAAGAGCCATCGCCCTTCCAGGAAGGCTAACTCACTTCCGTCAGCAGGGATTTCAGGGATTTAAGACGGTTTGGGGGAAGATAACCTCTCTCAAGGTCCTTCCGTATTATAGGAAAATCATCGGAGAGACGGCGAATAAGGCACCCAGAGAGAACTGCAACAGAAACAGAACACGCGGGAAAACTTAAAAACGGAAAATGAGAACAATGTCCCGTGAGCGGTAATTTCATTATAACTTAGTCAGACATTATAACTTGGACCTCCCAGATCACACGCTCTAACCGCATTGCAGGTTAGGGTTCACCACATTAATTTGACGGGAGACTCGGCGACGCGTTGATATACTGGTAGTGGAAGCACCCGTTGTGCACATATGGTATTTTTAATAATAAACTTATCATCATTATTATTCCATTTAGTCGAAAAAAGAACCGAAAAAGAAAACTGGATGTTTACTCGCATATATTTCTAATTTTGAGGCTGTGAGCCTACAGCACACAATACACTTATTATTATTATTATATGATCTGTGGGAGCTTCAAGGGGATGCAATGATGTATATATTTATATATATATATATACAGTATAAGTAACATTCTTTGCGCTCACGATGCCAGGTTTACTGGAGGGTGTTACCATGGCGGTGAACCATGTTTAGTCATCACTCAGGTAAAGAGAGATACCCAGATAATGTCACGAAAGTGGCTTGGTGAGACAGAATGAAACATCAACAACTTTCTTCTCCTCGTTAACATCACATAACCGGATAGATAACCTTATTAATGACAACGGAAATAAAGAGGATAAATGCCATTAAATTAAAGAAGAATACTACCATAGAACATAATTCCCCTGAACAGTGAAATTACTGCTGGATGAAGGACACATGATGTTGTCTTAGTGTAAAAAGGCAATTTGACAACTTTAAGAAAACCCAGTATTTGTCAATGTCGTTCGAAATATAACCAACAGTCGACCTATTTCATATATATATATATGGAGCAAAACTGAGATTTCATATCAAACGTAACACTTTTCTGCTAGTGCCGACAGTATTATTTTCATTCTTTCGATGACAGACAACCAAATACCAATACATGTTTCATACTTGTCGGTTAGGAGAACTTAATACAACCTGCATGAAAAAACGGATACATTAATAATGTACGTCTTGCATGTACACTACAATATAAAGCAGTTTATCAACAGCCCCCAAATTGCTCACGTTGTACTCGCGGCTGGCATTTACCATAAGGATCGGCGTCGTGCATGTGACCATTAGACATGCGTGGCCCCCGTTGATAGCTACACGTGTCATCCACCAAAGAGGTCAGCCTGGTGACCGGCCAGCGATGGAAAGGGTCCATAGAGGAGATCTAAACAGTCATTAAAAGTAGGGCGTGGCGGGCCTTTTCAATGTGGAAAGGGTCTTTTCAGGGAAACTGGCGAGGAAGACTGTGATTAGGTTAGAAGCCATGGCATCCACGACAAGACTCGTTACACCACGCGCATTGATCACGTGTCAGGGGTTGACCCGTTAGTTGCTGACAGGCCTGACGTCACAGACACTCCCACGTCAATGACATTGGACGCATTAATTAGTGCGTCATCTAAGATAACAACTTTCGTTCAGTCATTCAAGACCACAACTTTCGTTCAGTCATTCAAGACCACATCTTTCGTTCAGTCATTCAAGACCACATCTTTCATTGACCAGTGACCAGAAGTGTGCAGCTTTCAGTCAGTCACCAGAAGTGTGCAGCTTTCAGTCAGTCACCAGAAGTGTGCAGCTTTCATTTCAGTTACCAAAAGAGTGGAGCTTCCTTTCAGTCATTCAAGATCCCAGCTTTCATTCCTTTCAGTTATTAAAGACCGCATCTTTCACTCAGTGACAAAAAGAGTGTAGCTACCATTGAGCCGGGTCATCCAAGGTCCCACCGTTCGTTCAGTCATCAAGCATCACATACCAGAAACTGCACCCCGCTTGCATTGGGTACCACCACGAGGGACTAGACAGACACCGCAGTGTGGCGTGGCGATATCGAGGTCTGGACACAGGTCTTGTGCTCCTCCTCCCTATCAATGCCTACAGCAGCTCCAGCTCGGTGTGCAGCGTCCGACATGTCTGGACAGGGACACATCGCTTTTTATTCCTCATTCCCGTCAATGCTCGGTGTGCAACTTCCGACATGTCTGGACAGGGACTTATCGCTTTTTATTCCTCATTCCCGTCAATGCTCGGTGTGCAACTTCCGACATGTCTGGACAGGGACACATCGCTTTTTATTCCTCATTCCCGTCAATGCTCGGTGTGCAACTTCCGACATGTCTGGACAGGGACTTATCGCTTTTTATTCCTCATTCCCGTCAATGCTCGGTGTGCAACTTCCAACATGTTTGGACAGGGACACATCGCTTATTATTCCACATTCCCGTCAATGCTCGGTGTGAAACTTCTGACATATCTGGACAGAGACACATCGCTTTTTATTCCTCCTTCCCGTCAATGCTCCGTGTGCAGCGTCCGACATGTCTGGACAGGGACACATCGCTTTTTATTCCTCATTCCCGTCAATGCTCGGTGTGCAACTTCCGACATGTCTGGACAGGGACACATCGCTTTTTATTCCTCCTTCCCGTCAATGCTCGGTGTGCCACTTCCAACATGTTTGGACAGGGACACATCGCTTTTTATTCCTCCTTCCCGTCAATGCTCGGTGTGCAACTTCCGACATGTCTGGACAGGGACTTATCGCTTCTTATTCCTCCTTCCCGTCAATGCTCGGTGTGCAACTTCCGACATGTTTGGACAGGGACACATCGCTTTTTATTCCTCCTTCCCGTCAATGCTCGGTGTGCAACTTCCGACATGTCTGGACAGGGACACATCGCTTTTTATTCCTGCTTCCCGTCAATGCTCGGTGTGCAACTTCCGACATGTCTGGACAGGGACACATCGCTTTTTATTCCTCATTCCCGTCAATGCTCGGTGTGCAACTTCCGACATGTCTGGACAGGGATTTTTATTCCTCCTTCCCGTCAATGCTCGGGGTGCCACTTCCAACATGTTTGGACAGGGACACATCGCTTTTTATTCCTCCTTCCCTTCAATGCTCGGTGTGCAACTTCCGACATGTCTGGACAGGGACACATCGCTTTTTATTCCTCCTTCCCGTCAATGCTCGGTGTGCAACTTCCAACATGTCTGGACAGGGAATAATTACACCGGCATATGGCTCCTCCTACCCCCATTCGTCATTCCCTGATGAACTAACCCTTCCTGCCACACAGTGAACGACCAGTTTTCCAGTTCATCTTTTTGCCCCCCCCCCCTTCACCCCCACCCCCTCCCTGCACGTCCATCACTGTCTATATCTGGGTCCCGTGCTGGAGCCTCGTAGTCACCTGCCGTGAAAGATAAGGACACCACGGGGAGGCGCCACGCCCTCTGTCCCCCGCCCCCTACCCATCCCTCCCTGTGCCCCCCCTCCCTCCAGTCTACCCCACCCCCTCCACCCTCCCTACCTTGCCCCGCCCCCAATCACACGACACGCGGTCGTCACCCCATCGTCACGGGACCTCTTCCCTCCTCCCTCTTTTCCATCCTTCTCTCCTTCCCACCTTTCCCTTTTATTTCCCACTTTCCCATATTGAAGTGTACGTAAAGCTGTTGATAATTCCAGGGCCACTTCAGCGGGGAGGGGAGGGGGGGGGGGTGCATGGCAGACGGTGATTAACGGACATAAACACAATGTGTATGGCTCCTCTCGTACTTGTCAGAATGTGTCAAGAAAGTGCTAGAATGTGTCTTAAAGTACCAGAATGCGTCTGAAAGTGCCAGATGTGTCTGGAAGTGCCAGAATAAGATAGAAAGTGTCAAAATGTGTCTGGAAGTGCCATTATGAGATACAAAGTGCCAGGTGTGTCTGAAAGTGCCAGATGAGTCTGAAAGTGCCAGAATGAGATAGAAAGTGTCAAAAAGTGTCTGGAAGTGCCAGAATGTGTCTGGAAGTGCCAGAATGTTTCTGAAAGTGGCCGAATGTGTCTGAAAGTGCCACAATGTGTCAGAAAGGGCCAGCATTTGTCAGTAGTGCCAGAATATGCCAGAAAGTGCCACGAAGTGTCGTGTAGGAAAGACAACAATCCTACCGTACGAGACTGCCATAAACAGTCAAACATTTAACACCCCCCCCGCGCCATCTCCCACACCTCACCCCCCCACCCCACCGTCGCCCACCGTGCCGTAAATGTCATCCTTCATACATGTAGGGTCTATATAAGGGGATAGGATTTTTTTCTGTCTGATACATTACTCATCATATTAGCAACAAAAATCAACTTTAATTCTCACATTGTGAGGTTAATTCAGGGACGGCTCTTCATACCTGTAGGGCCCCAGTCTTATCCTACAGTGGGGGAAACTATTGCAACGATGTCCCTCGGGTTCACTGCTCACCATATTAGCGACGCAATCAGGTTGAAAGATACGGAAGAAAGCCAGTCTGCACCAAATATAGCATTTTAGACAGGGGAGGGCAAGTTTTACGGCAGACATGCGTCTTACCCATGGTTTCCATGGCAACGCCACCGTCGCAAGCCGTCGCCTGGTAGCTGAAGTGACATACGGATCTTAAGAAAGCTTCGGCGTCTATCGCGTCTATCTGAATACCATCCCAAGGGAGGTCAGGGACTAAGTATTTAATGCATATTCCCCAGGCCGGGCCATCACTCATCAGCCAGGGCGGCGGCGGGACTCGGGCGCGGACTGGGGGCCCTGCATGGTCAAGCCTGGTCTGGATGGGTCTTTACGTTCCTGTGGCTGTCATACATCACCATCAGAGGAAGCATAGGGGAGCGATCGGGACAGCCATACCTATTGGTGGACCAGCATACCCCCCCCCCCCCCATCCACCCCCAGCGCTACCCTTTCTCCTCCTCCTATGCTCCAAACCTCCTCCCCCCTCAGCGCCCCGTCCCCCCCCCCCTGTTTCTTTCTCCCACCTTCCAAACCTCCCCCTCGCCCAGCGCTCCCCTCTCTCCTTCCACCCTCCACACCTCCCTCTCTCATCCTTTCCGCGTACCCAGCCCCACTCAGCGCCACCCCCCAACCGGTCTCTTTCTCCTACCCCCCAAACCTCCCTCTCTCACCCTTTCCGTGTATGCCGCGGCGGAAGCCCAAGATATAACACTCGTTCATAGAATCCGCAATGGACAGGAAGTATGGCGACAGCAGGTGACTGCGATAAGCGATGGAGATCAAAGGGACCGACAGCCATCCGTTATCCGGCTACTCACCGCCCCCCCCCCCCTCTACCTCCTCCTCCTTCCCGTCCTCCTCTTTATCCTCCTCCTCATCACCTCCTTGCCCCCCCCCCTACCAAAGTCACCCTCACGCGATCCCTTCCTGCCCACCGCCTCTGATCCAGCTATCCCCTGTCCCCCACTCTTGCATACCCCCCCCCCCTCTCCCGCCATAACATCCAGACTGCCATCTGCCCCCATCCCCATCCCCTCCCCTCTCGTCAACTCCCCCTCCCACTCCGCACCAACCCTTCCCCCGACCTACTACCAACCGGCCCCACCACCACTTCACTAATATACGCCCCCACGCCCCCCCCCCCCAAATCCTCACCCCATCCGCACCTTCTTCCTCTCCCCCACCCCTACCCCCACCTCCAACATCACCCGCACCCCACCCTTACCCACTAGCACCCCACCCTCATCTCGCGTTTCGCGCTGTCTTCACCTTTCCCGGCATTCATCAGTCATGATGCAATACGCGCAGTTACCGGAAGAGGAGCCGTTCCAGTAATAAATAATTCAATATTTATCACGCGGGGCTGGCCGTAAAGTCGCCTTTCGCGGAGACTTGAAGCGGAAAATCGACGATTTTAGTCGTCAATCGCTCGACAAGGATTCCTGGGGGTGGGTGGGGGGGGCAGAGGGGTGTTCGCCACATTACGTAATTGCCCCTGATGAGATTCACATTAAGCAGCGCTGACGAGAGATTCATCATGCCACCAGGGGCCGCCTCGATAGCTCAGTGGGTTAGTGCGCTCGCCTCGAGTGCTCTGGTCACCTGAGAGCTAACGGCACGTAGATCGCTGGTTCGCGCCCCGCTGTGGTCATGTCTGTGTGGTCGCAGGATAAAGATCCCATGTACTTCTTCGCAAAGAATAGCGGGTTATCCCCGGGGACATAGCTCCACACTCCCTTCCTTCTCCCATTGACGCGATATGACCAAAAGTGGTTAAAGCGTCCTGAATATACAACCAACCAACCGATCTGGACATCCAGATCGCCGCATTCCTCGCGGCAGACACGGACAGATGGAGACCAGGTCCACCGGTAAATCAGGTGGGAGAGTCGTCATGGTGTCGCTAAACCCTCTCTCCCTCCTCCCCTCCCCCTCAAGTCCTTAGCAACAGAAATGGCTTACCTAGGCAGACCAACGTTGGACGAGGCAATGGCTGCTTCCTTCCCCCCCCCCCCCCCAAACAAAAAACCCATCGCATTAACAATGTCCCCCAAGGACCCGCAAGAACCCTTGCAGAGGAGCGAGGTGGCGATGATTGTGGCGCGGGAGCTCTGTTTGGTGCAACAGGCAAGGCCACCCCACCCCCCCATACAATATATTCGCACACCAGCCAAATAATGGTGCAGTGAACAGAAGGAGACTGTCTTCCACGGACCATCGTAGGGCAGATTGAAGTCTTCTCGACTCGACTCGACTCGACTCGATCACCCTGCCCCGTCCGTCGGGCAGACGCAATTGCCTCTTTCGGGTAGCCACCATGACGCAGAAGAAATGGTTTCTCGCAGACCACCACCAGGTACAAGACAATAGCTTCTTATATACTACCATCAGACAGAAGACAATAGCTTGTAATGTACTACCATCAGACTGAAGACAATAGCTTTTAATTTACTACCATCAGACTGAAGATCATATCTTCTAATATACTACCATCAGACTGAAGACAATAGCTTTTAATTTACCCCATCAGACTGAACACAATAGCTTTTAATGTACTACCATCAGACTGAAGACAATAGCTTTTAATGTACTACCATCAGACTGAAGAAAATATATTCTAATATACTACCATCAGACTTAAGACAATAGCTTTTAATTTACCCCCATCAGACTGAAGACAATAGCTTTTAATTTATCCCCATCAGACTGAAGACAATAGCTTTTAATTTACCCCCATCAGACTTAAGACAATAGCTTTTATTTTATCCCCATCAGACTGAAGACAATAGCTTTTAATTTACCCCCATCAGATTGAAGACAATATCTTCTCATTACTACCATCAGACTAAAGGCAATAGCTTATCATTACTACCATCAGACTGAAGGCAATAGCTTCTCATTACTACCATCAGACTGAAGGCAACAGTTTCTCATTACTACCATCAGACTGAAGGCAATAGCTTCTCATTACTACCATCAGACTGAAGGCAATATCTTCTCATTACTACCATCAGACTGAAGGCAATAGCTTATCATTACTACCATCAGACCGAAGGCAATAGCTTATCATTACTACCATCAGACCGAAGGCAATAGCTTCTCATTACTACCATCAGACTGAAGGCAATAGCTTCTTACAGATACCCATCAGACTGAAGGCAATAGCTTCTTACAGATAACCATCAGACTGAAGACGATATCACTAACATAATAAAGACAATACTGTTTACTCAACACAGACCACCATTCAGGTAGAAGACGAGCGGGGTCCTTAGTCACCTGTTTCCCGACCTCGGGAGATGATCTCCTAACAACCTGTTAAACCAGGAGGACACAACAAGCTGAGACAGCAGTCACAATGCCACCCTGCCCCCCAGTATGCCGTCCGCATACATCTTGATTGCAAAGTCAATATCGCCCTCCGATATCTATTCGGCAGTCCAGGGGGCGTCTGTTGCTATGTTTGACTGACTGGACATTCCTCGGCGTGGCCCCCCCATTCCCAACACCCCCCCCGCCCCCCCATGCCAAGTTGCTTTTCTCTCTCAGCTGTCTGTGTGTCTCTGGGGGAGTTCTGGCCTCAAGGTCCCCGGAGCTCTTTATCTGGGCTATCAAGGCGGTGGGGGGGGGGGGGGGGGGGGCACATGTGACATGGCCACTTTAGAAGGACGACAGGTATCCTATGTGGCATGGAGTGAATGGGAAAGGCAGGCCAATGATGGGAGTAGGGGGTGGGGATGGGGGTGGGTGAGGGTGAGGGTGAGGCGAGGGTGAGGTGGGGCTGAGGGTGGGGGTGAGGGTGGGGGTGGGGGTGAGGGTGGGAAGGAAGTGGGGGTGAGGGTGAGGATGAGGGTGGGGGTGGGGTTGAGGGTGGGAGGGGAGTGGGGGTGAGGGTGAGGGTGAGGATGAGGGTGAGGGTGAGGGTGAGGGTGATGGTGAGGGTGAGGGTGAGGGTGTGGGTGAGGGTGGGGGTTGGGGGGGGGGCAGAAAACAAAGGCCGGGATGAGAGGGTGTGAAGAGAAGAGGTCGAGAAGTGGGAGGGGAGGGAGAGGGACAGAACGGGAGGAAGGAGACACAAAAGAGGCCGGGAAGAGGGCAGGGGGGGAGGTCGCGACGGGGCGGGGAGGGGAGGCAAGAGGACGGACGGAGGGGGAGGGGGGGGAGGGGGTGGCGCTTTGGAGCTACTGTGTTCCCGATGGCTACTTTACTTTTCCAGTAAAAATCTTCATCTGATCCTCACAATACCAGACCCGATTCATGGTATCCCATTGTTGTTCCAAATGAATATCAGGAATCGTTTATTTAAAGTGAGAAACTGCACACGGACCGGCGAGGGACACAACAACGAGCCTCACTAGACCATAGCCGAACGCGCTACCCACTCGGCCACGAGGTGACCCCGTCGGGTCCCAGGCGAGGACCCTCCTACCCCTGCTGGGTCAGTGAGTTGGGGGTATGTCGGGGAGGGTTTACGTGGGCGAGTGATGGGTGTGTGTGGGTAACATACTGAAGTTATCTTACAACATAACATATTGACAAGTAGTAATTTATGACGTTAGGGATCTGGGTTTTTTTTTGATGGGGGGTTTAAATATGGCTACACGCAGCAATTATACTAATGCAGTTATGGTTTGTTCTTTGGTTATTGCGTTTGTACAAGTCCGATTCCAGCATTCCGGAGACCACCCATAATGCATCACACGGATCAAGCCATATATAGATACATATAGAGTCCACTTACCAGCTTATTGTTGCCCTTTATATCATGTGGGCTGATCGTAGCGAAATCCCTGAAACAATTTGAATTTTTTGTTTAGTAACATCACGCAAGGTGGACATCACAATCATCACTGTCACTCAACCTATGACCGCTCCGAACCTCCCCCTGCCCCCCCCCCCCTCCCCCCCCCCCTTCACCCTCCCCTCAACCCCAACCCCTCCCCTCCCTTCCCCAGATTTACCGAACCCACTCTCAGCAACTCTTTGTCGGCACGCACCGCTCCCGCCCCCCCCCCCCCCCCGCTCGGCGCCCCTCCCTCATCCAATCCCAGCCCTCCTGCCATTGTCTATTCATGAAATCACTCAGCCACCATCTTTCGAATCATCTCAGTGGGCCAGATAGCCGTGACTCCTCCTCAGCGGCCCCTGAGCCGCAGATGACACGGTAGGCATTTATCCCCCTCACCACGTCTGCCCCAGCCTTTTATGACGGAGAGCTATTGCCGCAATTAACATAGCGAGAGCAATACACGATATGACCAGCCCCCCCCCCCCCAACCCCCAACCTCACCCCCCTTCCTACAGACATACACACACAAAAATAGATCCAAAAATCGTGTGTACATAACAGGTCACTTTTCATTGGTGGCAATTTTATTGTATCTCATGTTTGCGATAAGGGTAAATGCGACAACCCGGACAGACAGCCACAGCGAGGCCTGGGTGGGTGGCAAGAGGCCTCACAGCAGCCACGCATAATGGGCCATAGCTTCACCCTTCGTCTCCTGCATAACTAGCCATCGATTCAGGGTCACGGCCCGCTTATCATGGTCACAACGCAAGCGTCGATTCTGACTGGAGCAGGCTGCCAGGGGCGGTGAGGGGGAGTGCGGGGGGGGGGGGGAGCTGATCAGAGACCATAGGGGTCTATCAGTATATCAGAGACTATAACCCAGCAGGTACAGCGGCCCGGGGCTAAGACAAAGGTAGAGGCCCGACCCACCATCACACACGCTACACAGCCTTGTGCCCAGCGCAATCGCTGTACCAATGTACATGGCACTCATGGGACACGACGCGAAAGGACGGGAACGGTCGTGTTTCAGACCAGTTTCGCGCACAAACGGTACACAGGGTCAGGCCTGAAGCGAAGAGCCGTCTACGGGATATGGGACATTCATGCCAAATTCACATAAATTAATACATATAAGTATACACAAGTGGATATAGGTAGGATAAATGACACTTTATGCAGCATTTACAAAATATAAATCGACACATTCAAAATCGTTTGCAAAGTGTAAAACGTTAAGGTGGTACCATCAAGAATATTTGACAATGATAAAATAATAATAATAATGTAAACACAAAATGCATTTGTGTTCGCTTACAACAAACAAGAAGCATTCTCAGAGATTTGGATTACCGGTAACTTATTTTCTCAATAAGTCAATAACAAAAATTGTGACATTTACTTACATTAGGTCTGGACGGAAGTGATGAATGATAGCACAGAAGGCCAGGCCGTTTCTCCACGAGGTCGTCATGTTGGTGACCTTGACCCCCTTTGTAACCCCGCGTGACCTCCTTGCACCACTCGAGGAGGTCCTGGGTGGGCGTGGCGCGCACCGTTGCGGTGGCGCCGCCGCCGCCGCCGCCGCTGTCGCCACCGCCTTGGTGGCGGCCTGCACGGACTGGCGCAGGGCTGTACCTGTAAGCACAGCAACGTATCAAGGCCCAGGTAACACAGGCTGCTGTGGCGAACCATGGCTGGTTTTCAGGTCAGGTCAGGTCAGGTCAGGTCAGGTCAGGTCAGGTCAGAGGCCAAGATAATACAGGCTGCTGTGGCGAACCATGGCTGGTTTTCAGGTCAGGTCAGGTCATGTCAGAGGCCAAGATAATACAGGCTGCTGTGGCGCACCATGGCTGTTTTTCAGGTCAGGTCAAAGGTCGAACGTCTTCGAGCGCTTCTTCGGCGTGGCGTCGCCGATTGTAGAGAATCACGGTTGTTGAACCATGACCGGTGAACCAGGTCAGGTCAAAGGTAAACTTACGGCGGACCAACCAAGCCTCGGTGAAATGTGATATATCTATGACGGTCAACGGTCAACGGTGCCATGTCAGAAGAAGACATGTCAGTTCAAAGGTTCATCTCTGGAACGACATGACTGGTTGATTGCCAAGGTACAAGGGTGCAGCGGGCGTACAACAAAGCGGGCGCGACGTTAAGGTGTCAACTCGGACATGAACATGGATTGGTCAGGTTCAATGTCAGGTCGCGCGTTAGTAAGAAAGTTCGGCTGGTTCTTCCACACAGACACTCGCGTTTTACACACGCCATAATGAAGCGACATAACTTTTAAAGCGAAAGTTGGTCTACAAATCGTCTACGGATTGGTCTCCAGATTGGTCTCCAGATTGGTCTAGGGATTAGTCTACAGATTGGTCTCCGGATCGGTCTACAAATTGGTCTCCGGAGTGGCCTTCAGATCGGTCTCCGGATGGAGCTCCAGATTGTAATCCACGTTGCTATCCACTTAATCCTTCTCGTGTGTAATCCGATAATCCGTGGTCTTTGACTAGTTGACTTCGGTTACGCCGGTAACGTGGCGAGTCCTCACTCCGCTATGCCTGGCTTCACGCACGTGGTGATTAGACCACCCCAAGCCTCGCGGAACCCCCACACCGCGTGTTCCACGGGATTCTGCCCGGTATAGGACAGTATCCTATAGGTCACTCGACGAGTGTCCCGCTGTTGCGCTCAACCGACTGGCCATACGGCACGGTCTGGGACCTTTGGTCGCGGTTTGCCACACTGACTGGCTTATAGGCTGGAAGGATCTCCCCTCACCTCGCCTGGTGGGGGCAGGAGGGAGCCGAGCAGGGCAGGGCAGAGAAGGGAAGAGCAGAGAGGGGGTGGGGAGGGGTAGAAAGGTAGGCAAGCCAGCTGGAGGCCGGAGGAGGAGGAGGAAGAGGAGGAATGGGAAGTCGGTGGGATGTGTGTGTGTGGGGGGGGGGGGGGGCGGGGGCGGGGGAGGGAGGGGAGGGGTGATGGTGAGGGTGAGAGTGAGCGGGGATGGGGGGAGGGAGAGATGGCAAGGGGCAGTGTTTCTCGACCGACGTCCCCGTGGCAGACACTGACCAATTGTCCGCCTCATCCAACGACACAGGCAGGCGACCTAATGAGCCTAAAGCACTCGTAAATCCGTCGAAGCGAATTGACAAAGGGTTGCGTCCTTCACCGGGCAGTCTGCTCATGAAGCCAGAGGGGTAGGTATACAGCGTAATCAGATCAAACATCTCTGGCTGCCGCTGCGGGGGGCTACTGTCTGCTGCGGCTGCTGCTGCTGCTGCTGCTGCGGCTGCGGCTGCTGAGACTGCCGCAGTGTGCGGCTGGCTGTCCACAGTTAATGGAGAGGGGGTGGGGTGGGGGTGGGGCGATGTGGATGGGGGAGCGGTGGCGGGGCGGTGAGGAGGGGTGGGGGGTCACCGAGAAGAAGAAGAAGAAGGGGTAGACAGTGATTGAGGTCGCAGAACGGAGGGGATAACCGCGGACTGGACCAAGGACCACGGCGCCGGGCGTGAAGGTGTCTCTGTCTGTGTGTGTGTGTGTCTCTCTTTCTCTCTCTGTGTATCGGACTGTGGCGGCAGTCCCAAATGGCATCCGTTTAGCCTACCACCAGGCCAGCAATGCTGGTGGCGGAGATGACGGAGGTGGGACGATCAGAGACGGACACCATACGTCTACATGTCATCAGTGGGGAAAGATATCTATCCCACTGGTTATATGGTGAGCAGATGGATGACTGATGATGATGATAATGCAGAAAGTAAGCTAAAGCTAGAGATGATGGTCTGCAGAATATGGTGCTGACGATGACGATGATTATGACACTGCAGAAAAGGATAATTTCTAAAGATGAGGGTTGGCCGGCAATATATAGTGATGTTACTGTAGCAAATGAATCATTCTAAAGATGAGGGTTGGCCTGAAATATATGGCGATACTACAGAAAATGAATCATTCTAAAGATGAGGGTTGGCCTGCAATATATGGTGATGATACTGCAGAAAATGAATCAATCCAAAGATGAGACTTGGCCTGAAATATATGGTGATGATACTGCAGAAAATGAATCATTCTAAAGATGAGGGTTAGCCTGCAATACATAGTGATGATACTGCATGAAATGAGTCATTCTAAAGATGAGGGTTGGCCTGCAATATATGGTGATGATGATACTGCAGAAAATGAATCAATCTAAAGATGAGACTTGGCCTGAAATATATGGTGATGATACTGCAGAAAATGAATCATTCTAAAGATGAGACTTGGCCTGAAATATATGGTGATGATACTGCAGAAAATGAATCATTCTAAAGATGAGGGTTGGCCTGCAATATATGGTGATGATGATACTGCAGAAAATGAATCAATCTAAAGATGAGACTTGGCCTGAAATATATGGTGATGATACTGCAGAAAATGAATCATTCTAAAGATGAGGGTTAGCCTGCAATATATAGTGATGATACTGCATGAAATGAGTCATTCTAAAGATGAGGGTTGGCCTGCAATATATGGTGATGATACTGCAGAAAAAGAATCATTCTAAAGATGAGGGTTGGCCTGCAATATATGGTGACGATGATACTGCAGAAAATGAATTATTCTAAAGATGTGGGTTGGCCTGCATAATGTACCTACAGATGTGTCTGGCAAAGAATATACAGAGCAGTATCAACAGAAATGTTCACATGACAAATGTATTCAGAAGCGTAAAGAACGGAAGGGAAGAAAGACAACGAAGCTAATAACATCCATGGAAGATAACGACTATGTTTCAGCTTAGTTTTTCAGTAATTGGCGTGCTTTGAGCAAACGTTGTTTTTGGAATGGCACGTGCTCGAATCACAGTGCATGGTTACACAAAGCCGGGCGTTGTCAGGGCACTACCAGGCGTTGTCATGGTACTGCCAGGCTTTGTCAGGCCACCATAGTATGTGTGGTCGTTCCCAATAATGCACGTACAAATCCCAGACTGGGCGTGGGACTGGGCAGTCTGGTAGCGGCCTGGTAGCGTCTGGTAGCGTCGGTGACACAAGGTTTTTACTCTCTCCGGAGAGCCAAAAAAGCAGACGGCGCTGCAGACCAACAGGTCGTGGGTTCGCGCCCTGGCACATGTGCAAGGGGCAAGTTTCATCCAACCCCATTTCCATTGTCCGAGTAGTTTTCTCGGTCCAAATTTAGTCTTTATGTGCAAAACAAATGTGGTCCAAACACCAACTACATACACACCAGAAGGAAAGGATCAAACCCATACAATCGAGATTAGGACGAGAAATTAGAAATCCTGAATTATAGCAGGAATCCACGACAAAGGGAAGTCCAGCTTCAATAGAGAGCGGTCGCGCCATCCTATCCTGCGGTCAGCGATGGAAATCCGTGTCATCTCTTCAACTCTCTCCGGACAGTTATCTGGATATTGTACGTCGCTCTTTGAGCCATCACATCAGCGAGATGGCTTGACTGGCGGAGTGGGTCAATCCAGATCCAGAGAGATACACACGAGATACACGACGGCGCTGGGCGGTGGCCGCCATAACTGGATAGAGTAGTCAATGATGTGGGGGGTCCGGATATGGCGGTCGGAAGGTGGGGTGGGGTGGTTGGGCGCATTTATTTAGGGGGGTTGAAGGGTGGGGGAGTTCAGAGTGGGGGCGACTAGTGGATTGGGGTGGAGCAGTTTCTTTAGGACTAATTCTGTGATGGATTTAGACAGATGATGAAGAAGCCATTTCCAGAAAAACACCTTCTGAAAATGGTAATTTCAATCATTTTTTTCATTTACATTTGTGAAAAATTGTCTTCACATGGCACAACGTCCTTAACAAACAGATTTAAACAATTGAAACTTCTTATTGAAACCACAATAATATAATAAATGTGAAACCAGCTAAACAGTTTGCATCTTCATTAAACAATCATTTTTCATGTAGGTTCTGACCACTAATCAGGATCTGGCCTGGCCAATAATATTTCTAAATGTAGCGGTAAATTAAGGTTACACCTGAATAAATAAAAGTAATAAATCAATGCTATTTACGTAGCGTTCTGTTTGCAAAGTTTCAAAAGGCTTCTGGTATTTATTTCGGATTTGGATGGCTCGGGGTATGTGGGGGGGGGGGGTCTAAAAGTCTTGCACATGCAGTTTTTATTGGGCCATCTAAAGAGGAAGTCCTATATAAAAAAAAATGGTATTGTTATGTTTAATAATTAAAAAAAAAAAATTGCAACTGCTGAAATTATAAGCAACCCACCATCGTCCATTGTCTCTTTTTCTTCATAGTGCAGTCAGTCTTAGTCGCAGATGTAAACACACATGTATGTTTCAAACAACCCTGGTGGTCGTGTGTTAATGGTTTGTGCGGCATTGTGCACTGGGTGAACGGGCCACTGCGCTGGCCACGGCTACTGCAGACGAGCGAAAAATGTTCCAATTACATTCGACAAATTCTTTTGCTTTGCCTCGTCTAAAGACATTCACTGCAATATATAAGCATCCGTGAAGTATCCTCTACCGATAACTGCAAGAACTGAGACATGCATTCGCAGAAAAATAAGAGATATGAAGGAAATTCCCTTGGGCTGTGATACGTACGGGCAAAACGTTAGAAAGGCGATTTATACGTTGTCCGGCAAACGGATCCCGCAACCGTAATGTAGGTCAGGAAACACCCCGAGTTTTGATGACGTAATTGCTCATCGGGTTACGTTTAGGGATACGTTCAATCGAAAACGTAGTGCAATAACTCCCTATTATATGGGACGCCTGCACGGACAACGAGTGTCAACTCCTGGAGAAAAGCGGAGCGCCTAGTGTGTGGAGCTATCAAATATACACCACATCCTCATTTACAGTGAATTAGGTTGGTAAACACTGGCAAAGAGACGAGAAAATTATAACTATTTCATAAAACATTCTATGGTACCACGCCAAGGTGTCTGTTCCCTATGTTACTGCCGTTTGTTACTAGGGGGCGCACCATTTCATATCAGGGGGGGCGGGGGGGGGGCCTAGAAAATAAATTCCCATGCACTTTTTTTTTTCACCCATTTATTTACATTTAAAATTTTCTTTTTGTATCTTTGTCATTAAATTATTTGTTTCTTTAGACAACCACAAGAAAATTTGACCAGGCATTTTTTGGGGAATTATGAAAGCAAGTTTTTTTTTGTAGCATCTGAAAAGCAAACATTTTTTTCCCCCAAATAGCAAACAAACTATTTTTTTTCAAATATTTTCTAGCCCCCCCCCACCCCCCACACTGATATGAAATGGTGCGCCCCTAACAATGTAACTACGATTAAGACCCGGCTTAGTGTCACGCACAAGTCATTTCTACCGAGTGCAATGCGATTAAGGAACGAGTTACCACCAGATATACGAGCAATAGACGACGTCAAAGGCTTTAGTTTGGCTATTCAACGGGATAATAACAACATCAAGATGTCGAAACTCTTCTGTGTCGGTTGAAGATTAGTCACGCCGAATGAGTTGTAGTGCATTACGTGCAGATCTGTTTGATATGCATATTGTATATGAACCGGGCTCGCCACTGTGGGGCATCGTGTGAAGATTTTGTCTCATGTCCGTTATACACCAACTTAGGACTCCCCCCTTATTCAACTATGTCACGGTGAACCATGTTGGTAAACACTGGCAAAGAGACGAGAAAATTATAACTATTTTATAAAATATTCTATGGCACGTCGCCAAGGTATCTATGCCCTATGTTGCCGCAGTCTGTTTCCAACGATGTAACTACGATTAAGTCTGTCGTCAGATTATGTTTGAAAGATAATGCATAACAGGATATAGACAACTCAGCAAGGCGAATTATGCATTTTTCTCCACACGTAATAAATCAGGAAAGCTCCATAGAAGTTTGTCATTAAACTGACTGGCGGAGGTCCGTGGGCCCCTGATATTAAGAACTAAATGTTGAACCAAAATTCAAAACTTTGCTGCAGATTCTGTGATTAGAAGACTGGAGATGTGACCGAATTGGCATATGATGTTGGTTATGCAATGAAAAAAAATGTCACATGACACCGTTGTCTTGACTACCACCAGCGCCAGGATCCGATTCGCCAAGGATGAAATATACACCCGTGAAAGGGTTCGAACCTGTTACCCGGGTCCATGGCGTCCATAAACTGCGCGGGTGCCGAGTCCCCTTGGCCCTCACGTGACTGTTGTTGTATTGGGCCAGAGATTAATTAATCGCTGTCTGGACAGCAATAAGACTGCCAGCCCCTTCGATCACCCCCCCCACCACACCCATGCTCCTGGCCCCCGTCCCCTCACCCTCCTCGCTGCTCCCCCGTCCCCTCTCCCACCTACTCTTCAACACCCCTTCCCCCCGGGCGTTACCATCCTGTAATTTATCCTCGCTTACGCCCATAAGTCCGCACCCTCTCCCCCTTACCCCATCTCCAATTACCCCGCCCCCTCCTTTACCCCCCCAGCCCCACCGACCAGCCCCACCATGATGAAGTGGATTTCCTCACCGGGTCCGGTTTAGGGACAGATCACTGCCCAAGGCACACATTACTCTGCCGATTCCTCCGCCGCATCACCAACCTCATTCGCCCGCCGCGCTCCGCCACCCTGGTCTCCCTCCCATTCCTTACCGCACTTGCCGCACATTTGAATTCCCTCCTTCCCGAAACCGCGAGCGGAGCAACCGCGACGCAAGCTAGAGTGTATGCTATGTATACCTGCCCCTTGGCGCCAGCCCCCGGCATGACCCCCCCCCGCCCCCCACCTCCCGACTCTCCCTCACCCTCTCCCTCACCTCTCTAACGCCTGATGAACGACCCTCGACTGGGTCGAGCCGCTAATCCATCAAGCTTTAAGGGTGTCACACCGCCAGCGGGCTGCGGGATGGGGGGGGGGGTGGAGGGGGAGGATGAGGCGGGGTGAGGATAAGAAGCAAGCAAGAGGATGAGAGAGGCAGGTAGATAGGTAGGCGTCATGGAGTTCCGCGCCGGGACCGGAGCTGGCCCCGGTCCGGTAACCTGGTCGCCACCCCGCCATCTACCCCTGCCTCCTCTTCTCACCATCCAACGCCCATCTCCTATCTGTCACCCCCACCCCTACACCACCACCACCACCCCCACCACCACCACCACCACCTCCCTCCCCCCTACCCCCTCGATACGGTACGGGGCTACCCGTTAAAGAGCACTGCCACCGAACCCTGTCAAAAACGACCCAGACGGACTCGCACTTTTCACTCCCGACCGACCGCCTTTCATTTTTCTCCTCTTCGCCCATCACCAATGTCAATACTAACCACGGCTTTCAGGAGAGCACCCCGGCGGGCAGATCAGATTTCCAAGAGTATGGAAGGTGGGCGTAAGGGGAGGAGAAGGGGGGGGGACGTGGGTGGAAACGGGATGTAGTGTTGGTTGGCGGGGGTTGAGATTTCGGTGGCCAGTTAACTGAGTCAATTTGTCCCTTTCTGGTCGTCGGTGCAAGCTGAGTACAGCCTGACAATTACCGACAATCCGGACCGACCGTAGCGCCCCCCTGACGGAGATGGATCACCGACACCGACCATCGCCCTAGCGGCGGCTGCCGACACCACAGACTCTGGCGGGTGAGAAATAACGCGCCATCATTTATGGCGAGGTGACGAAATATAATATAATAATGCCAAGACATATTGGTCTTGTTATCCGAAAGCGCGGTTATAACTGCGATAATACCGACTTGTCACCGTTGAGAGATGCGGCCACCGTCAATCATGTGGTCTCCCATTGCCAAATAGTGCTTCATGCAACAATGTTAGGCTGAAATAGCTCACTTCCGGTATTATGGCGGCCATTTTGTTTCTTCTTCATTCAGAATAACGCCGTAAGAATCCTTCTTGGCAGACGTCAGAAATACGCTCAGTACCCAAAGAATATCGAGATAGATCTACCGATTAACTGTTAGTAACTTATCAAAGGGAAAAAGCTCAATGTTTTTACTTTTACTTCGCACAGTATAATTGCTTTTTTAAAGGCTCATAACTTTCTTCCGCTCGGGATATTTTTCTCGAAATCTGGCAATTGGTTCCCCATAGACCCACATTTACAATTATATAATACACGCTAACAAAAAAAGATATAACAATTTAAGGCCATGATATATTTGACTATAGTTGTGAATATAGTTGACTATAAGACGAGATGGAAGTAACGCCGCCCGTCACGAGATGGCGCCACTTGTCGAGAAGTGCACCTTGCCGGGGGTGTGGTATAAAGCGCTAAACCTAAAGAAACGACGGAACGAGACGGTGTCAGTCAAAAATACGCAATCTTCACACCATTACTTGGCGACATCTGGCGGCGGCCAGCGCAAGCGTCCGGATCCTTCAAAATGGTTCATTTACGACGGAATTAAGTCTCCGTGGTTAGTGACCCAGCTGCTAGCGACAGACATACAGAGAGAGAGAGGGGGAGAGAGGGAGAGGAGAGAGGGAGAGACGGCGAGGGGGAGAGAGAGCGAGGGAGAGGGCGAGAGAGGGTGGGGGGGGGGGGGGAGACCCGACCACCAGCCGGCCACTTTCTTCCACAAACAGACCCCCCTCGGCGCCCCCCCCCCCTCGACCCCCTATCCACATACTACTTCCAATCATATCCCCCCACCCACCACCACCCACACCCACCCATTAAAGTCTTGGTGGTATAGGGTTCCAGAGATCGCTATTTGCTGGCTTCACGCCTGGGGGATGGCTGACCGGTCTGTAGGTGGGACGCCGCCAACCCCTGTATAACCCATATCAATCGTTCGCACAGGGACAGTGGGGGGGGGGGGGGGTATATAGCAACTTCTGTATTGTAAATATTCAAATACCTCGGCAGCTGGCCCATGCAGAATGACAAAGACCCATGGATTAATCAAAAGCCACTGAGCATATATGGGTGAATCTCAAAGCGAGGCAGCTTGAAATCTACCGTAATCTCAAACAGCGGCAACTCCAAACCTTTAAGTCTACCATACTTTACTTACATCAAAATGGCCGCCCAGCTCACTTCTCGACAATCTCACGATGTCTTAAAAAAGCCACAACAATAATGACTGACCATGCAAATACACCAAAAACACTGCACTAGGATGCTCGGTTGTAAACTTATTCACCAAAATGCAAATTTCCATAATGGCGGAACAAAATGGCCGCGCAACTTAATTCAGGACACTCGTAGCATATTCTAAATGTCATAGAAATAATCGTTGACCTAAAAAATAGAGGTCAATACACCAAAAGTGCCACATTCGATTTGCAGTAATGGCGGAACAAAATGGCCGCCACGGTCCACATAGGCTGAATTCGTGATGGTTCCATGTCTAGAACTATTGCTGAGGGTGATATTTGGCTGTGTGCCAAATTTCATGCTTTTATGACAAAATTTTGTATTTTCTCACAAATCGCCTGGACTATTAATGATATGGATTAATCATTACACTGTATTGTAAACCTCGGAATAATATCGCAGGTGGGGCGAACCATCAATACCTTCGAATTTGGCAATCATCCGATATTCCTTGCCCGGCAGCACGAGAGGGTTCACAGTATATCAAAATACCTTTGCTGGAACAATGGAAGGAGAGAGAGAGGCGACAAGCGATGGCAACGGGACACATGGCTACTCTTTGCGAAAGAGGGAGACAGATAGGACCAAAGTTATGTCAACAAGACACGCAGCTAGGGGGTGGAGTACAGCCATGTTAAGTACATACGTAGCTAATCTTTGCGAAGGGGAGGGGAGGAGTACAGCCATGTCAACTAGACACTAGTACTCTTCGCAAAGGAGGAGGGCAGTCAGGTTATGGGGCGCATATCTTCTCTTTGCGAAGGAGCGAGACAGGAGCAGTGCGATGTCAACGGGACACGTGAATACTCTTTGCGATGGAAACAAAAGACGGCACATCTATGTCAATGGAGCACATCACTAATCCTTGCTAAGGGGAGACATCGCCACTCTGGGCAAAGGGGAGCAAGAGCGATAAAACTCGCCCATAATACTCGAGTGAAAGCCAGAGATAGAGAATTCAATAGACTCGAGGATGACGTTCTATGGGCGAACGCACCATACTATTGGAAAACGACAAGCCTAGTTACTTTGTGTGAAGGAAACCACGAGGCACGAAGCAATATTTGCGCAAAGATGTTGTCTCATCATCATGGGAAAAGACCAGTTTTCAGACAATACGCTTACAGCGAGAAAAGGAAGAGCTAAGAGACGCCATACCAACATATTGATATCTACCCGAGAATAACTCTTTTTGTTTGCACATTTCAGCCGTTAGATTGCATGGTTGGGGGGGGGTGACGGCCAGTCTCACCGACACGGTTTCAAAATACCACTATGCTACGGATTCATGATACCACTAGGATACGGATTCATGATACCACTGTGATACGGATTCATGATACCACTATGATACGGATTCATGATACCACTAGGATACGGATTCATGATACCACTAGGATACGGATTCATGATACCACTGTGATACGGCTTCATGATACCAATACGATACGGATTCATGATACCACTATGATACGGATTCATGATACCACTATGATACGGCTTCATGATACCACTATGATACGGATTCATGATACCACTATGATACGGCTTCATGATACCACTATGATACGGATTCATGACACCACTAGGATACGGATTCATGATACCACTGTGATACGGATTCATGATACCACTATGATGCGGATTCATGATACCACAAGGATACGGATTCATGATACCACTATGATACGGATTCATGATACCACTATGATACGGCTTCATGATACCACTATGATACGGATTCATGACACCACTAGGATACGGATTCATGATACCACTGTGATACGGATTCATGATACCACTATGATGCGGATTCATGATACCACTAGGATACGGATTCATGATACCACTATGATACGGATTCATGATACCACTATGATACGGCTTCATGATACCAATACGATACGGATTCATGATACCACTATGATACGGATTCATGATACCACTATGATACGGCTTCATGATACCACTATGATACGGATTCATGATACCACAATGATACGGCTTCATGATACCACTATGATACGGATTCATGACACCACTAGGATACGGATTCATGATACCACTGTGATACGGATTCATGATACCACTATGATGCGGATTCATGATACCACTAGGATACGGATTCATGATACCACTATGATACGGATTCATGATACCACTATGATACGGCTTCATGATACCACTATGATACGGATTCATGATACCACTATGATACGGCTTCATGATACCACTATGATACGGATTCATGACACCACTAGGATACGGATTTATGATACCACTGTGATACGGATTCATGATACCACTATGATGCGGATTCATGATACCACTAGGATACGGATTCATGATACCACTGTGATAGGGATTCATGATACCAATACGATACGGATTCATGATACCACTATGATACGGATTCCTGATACCACTATGATACGGCTTCATGATACCACTATCATACGGATTCATGATACCACTATGATACGGCTTCATGATACCACTATGATACGGATTCATGACACCACTAGGATACGGATTCATGATACCACTGTGATACGGATTCATGATACCACTATGATGCGGATTCATGATACCACTAGGATACGGATTCATGATACCACTGTGATACGGATTCATGATACCAATACGATACGGATTCATGATACCACTATGATACGGATTCATGATACCACTATGATACGGCTTCATGATACCACTAGGATACGGATTCATGATACCACTATGATACGGATTCATGATACCACGATGATACGGCTTCATGATACCAATACGATACGGATTCATGATACCACTATGATACGGATTCATGATACCACTATGATACGGCTTCATGATACCACTATGATACGGATTCATGATACCACTATGATACGGATTTCATGATACCACTATGATACGGATTCATGACACCACTAGGATACGAATTCATGATACCACTGTGATACGGATTCATGATACCACTATGATGCGGATTCATGATACCACTAGGATACGGATTCATAATACCTCTGTGATACGGATTCATGATACCACTAGGAAACGGATTCATGATACCACTAGGATACGGATTCATGACACCACTAGGATACGGATTCATGATACCACTGTGATACGGATTCATGATACCACTATGATACGGATTCATGATACCACTAGGATACGGATTCATGATACCACTGTGATAAGGATTCATGATACCACTATGATACGGATTCATGATACCACTGTGATACGGATTCATGACACCACTAGGATACGGATTCATGATACCACTGTGATACGGATTCATGATACCACTACGATACGGATTCATGATACCACTGCCATGCGGATTGATGATGCTATTACAATACGGATTCATGATACCACTAAATGTGAAGTCTCATGCAGAGACAAAGCTTATGGCTATTTGGAGACTACTTTAGACAACTTATTACGACCACCAAGTATTATTCGCCAACAACATTGGGGAAAAAAAAGACATGTTAGGAGAAATATTCTTTCTTACCCTTTGGGAAGGAATCCTTAAAGCAATATACTTACATGCGCCATCTTAGATTTTTTACATTTTAGAATCAAGACTAAAAGCATCTCAAACATTATGATGCATATGTTTTACATCTCGCTGAGTCTGTAAAACAAACATTTCAACATGAAACTGCGCGGTCTATTTTTATGGCCGGCAGGCGTGATAGCGAGCCGCGGTCGACATCACACACAAAATACCGAACGGCGAACAGGCGCGCAGGGATATAAAGCCGGCCACCAACTTCTGCTCCGGTGACCAAATTGCTTCTCTCCGGATACCCCACAGGCTTTCAGGATTTAAATTCAAGACAGAATGTACTTATTTGACATGGAGAAGAGGTTGGTAATACAAAAAAATTACGGAATATATTGCTTTAAGCGAGACCCGCGTCTTCTCTTTGGGAATAAACGGAGCGTGTTTCGACTGCTACAGGAAACTTTTCACTCATTCTTTGATATTCGGGGGGCACCAATGACAACGGAACGGACTTCGCACTAGCACCGGACCACGTGACAATAAGAAATTCCGGCACAGGTGGACTGGTCGTCTCGCGACTCCAGCGGCCATTGTTGGGGTGGGGGAGGGGGGGGGGGTGGAACGAGCAGAGCACCCGCCAATGCCAAATAAATCCATATAAGGACTTACGTGACCTGGGGCGTGTTTCGGGAGGGGCAGTGACCTGGATGGCTGGCGCGTAGGTGGGTGGGTGGGTGGGTGGATGGATGGATGGATGGGTGAGTGGGTGGATGGGTCACCGGGGGGGGGGGGGGGAGTTGTGTCAACCGCGAAATTATCCCAGATCCCGCCTTCCCACTCACCTCCCGAGCGAGAACTGTACATCCGTACGTGGCGTACGGGATAAATTGCTGGTCCAATAAGATGGCGAGCATCGCGTGGAGACGAAGGAGGACGGTAGGGCAAAGAGGGCGGGGGAGAGGGAAGGGGGGGGGGGGTGGGTGGAGGAGACGGGGCAGCCGGGGGGGGGGGGGGTGGTGTGGGGAGTGGGGGAAGGATGCGCCGAGTTGAGGACAGACACAAAACATAAGACAGTTTAAATGAGGAGAGAGCACGCCATTCCATCAAGCCATCGGCCCGCGATCTCGCCCATTAATTTAGACACCCTACCAGACGATGACGTTAGACAACTTAAGGCCGGCAAGTGCACCGGCTCCGCGGGGGCCATTTCCTCGGCAAATTTCACCCAATTTGTGGTATGTCCGTCTTACCCCGCGATAGATAAATAAAATATCCGAGCCAAGTGGGGAGGACCTAGTTGAATGGTTGTCTGTCTCAGGCCGGTGTTTGCCCAAGGAAGGATTTCCCGACGCCTCCGTCCGGACACCGCGGAGGCAACCACTGAGGAAAGCGAGCGTCGCCCCTGCCGAATCAATCTCCCTGTTTACCTGGCACCCACGCCAGGGCCCGCCAGGGGGCGTGCCGGCGAGATTTTTCGCGGTCTCGGGATGTTGCTTGGTACGGCGAAGGAGGCGTTAGCTATGGTCGGGTCCTCGGACTGACAGAGGACAGTGGCCTCGCGTTAACATCGCGCTGGCCTCGCGTTAACATCGCGCTGGCCTCGCGTTAACATCGCGCTAGCCTCGCGTTAACATCGCGTTGGCATCGCGTTAACATCGCGTTGGCCTCGCGTTAACATCGCGCTGGCCTTGCGTTAACATCGCGCTGGCCTCGCGTTAATATCGCGCTAACCTCGCGTTAACATCCCGCTGGCCTCGCGTTAACATCGCGCTGGCCTCGCGTTAACATCGCTCTGGCCTCGCGTTAACATCGCGCTGGCCTCGCGTTAACATCGCGCTGGCCTCGCGTTAACATCGCGCTGGCCTCGCGTTAACATCGCGCTGGCCTCGCGTTAATATCGCGCTAACCTCGCGTTAACATCGCGCTGGCCTCGCGTTAACATCGCGCTGGCCTCGCGTTAATATCGCGCTAACCTCGCGTTAACATCGCGCTGGCCTCGCGTTAACATCGCGCTTGCCTCGCGTTAACATCGCTCTGGCCTCGCGTTAACATCGCTCTGGCCTCGCGTTAACATCGCGCTGGCCTCGCGTTAACATCGCGCTGGCCTCGCGTTAACATCGCGCTGGCCTCGCGTTAACATCGCGATGGCCTCGCGTTAACATCGCGCTGGCCTCGCGTTAACATCGCGTTGGCCTCGCGTTAACATCGCGATGGCCTCGCGTTAACATCGCGCTGGCTTTGCGTTAACATCGCGCTGGCTTTGCGTTAACATCGCGCTGGCCTCGCGTTAACATCGCGCTGGCCTCGTGTTAACATCGCGCTGGCCTCGCGTTAACATCGCGCTGGCCTCGCGTTAACATCGCGCTGGCCTCGCGTTAACCTCGCGCTGGCCTCGCGTTAGCATCGCGCTGGCCTCGCGTTAACATCGCGCTGGCCTCGCGTTAACATCGCGCTGGCCTCGCGTTAACATCGCGCTGGCCTCGCGTTAACATCGCGCTGGCCTCGCGTTAACATCGCGCTGGCCTCGCGTTAACATCGCGCTGGCCTCGCGTTAATATCACACTGACGATTGATATTTTGTTTCTATGCACAATCGACAAACGAGATCATACCTCAATGCACCTTTCGTGAATGAAAATCTTGTTTAAAGTCACCTTTGTGTACCCTTGAAGCCGGCCACGGGATTTTTTTACATCAGTCATTAGTATTCGAAAGAATAAATATATTTATGCCACATGTGTACACATGAGTAAATATTCCAATGCTGAACAGGACGTAGGATTAAAGTCGGGTATGGCAGACTGAAGCTCAGTGTCTTACCAACGGAGCGAAGGAGGTTCAGGTATTATTGCATCTGTCTGATTGGATGGATAGGTGGATGGATGGATGAATGGAAAACTGAAATTACTGTTGTTGTGGGCCAGATTTGTGCACACGAAGACTAAATTACGTCAAGACACCTCCGGGGACACTGTGAATGATTTGAATGAAATATGCCCAGCTTAGATCACGGATGGAAGGTATATATATGCAAAAGGATGGAAGAATGGATGGATATATGATTGCATAATTGGATGAATGGATGAAAGGATGGATGCAAGGAATGGATGGAAGGAAGAAAGGACGGAATGGATGGAAGGTTTTGTTGACGGATGGATAGATGGATGGATGAATGGATAAGATGGATGGAAGGAAGAATGAATGAAGGGAACTATGGATAACTAGCAGGATGGACGGATGGATGGATAGGATGGATGGAAGGATAGGATGGAATGGAATGGAATGTTGGTGTTTTAGGCCACTTTTGTGCACATACAGGCTAAATTGGGCCAAGGAACCTCCCGAGACGATGAGGATAGGATGGATAGGATGGATGGAAGGATGGATGGATGGATGAATGGATGGAAGGATGGATGGATGGACGGATAAGATAGATGGATGAATGGATGGATGGATGGATAAGATAGATGGATGAATGGATGGATGGATGGATGGAAAGATGGATGGATAAGATGGATGGATAAATTAATGAATGGATGGCTGGATGGATGGCAGGATTAATAAGATGGATGGAAGGATGGATGGATGAATGGATGGAAGGATGGATGGATAAGATGGATGGATGGATAAGATGGATGGATGGATAAGATGGATGAAAGGATGGATGGATGGATGGAAGGATGGACGGATGTAGAATGCCACAGTGTATCCACGTGGGCTAGAGGGGTTTACGTTGCATGAGAGGCTCCATCACCTAGGTAACGGGTCACGGTTACTCACCTTGGGGGTGAGGCTGAGGGGGGACAGCGAGGTGCGGTCACCCTTGCCGACAGTGGGCGGCAGTGCGCCACTCTCACTGCAACATGAAGCACGAGCAATAGTTAACGGGCCATCTGACGGGCTATCCGGCTATTCATCGGGCACAATGCCAAAATCGCCCATGTCTATTACGTACGCCATGTACTTTTCATATACAGATAAACCTGGCCCAATCTGTGTCCAATCTGTGACTCGTGTGCCACCATGCATGATAAAGGCAAACGTCTTTGTATTATAGTAGAATTACACAGTCACCTGTAAGTTATACACTCAGATATCTCTGCATAGAGGTGATCCTTAGCAAATTGTGAGTAATATATAATGAAAAGTATCGAATATATACAACAGCAGGGGGAGACAATGGTAGATATATTTATAGATATTAAAACGGTCACATATTCGATAGTTGCTTGATGCATTGCAGCGTACTGTTCGATGTTCCAGAATTGAGGCGATATGAATTGAATGTTGGTGTTTTAGGCCACTTTTGTGCACATACAGGCTAAATTGGGCCAAGGAACCTCCCGAGACGATGAAGGATGAAGGAATGAAACATGCCCCAGATTAGGTGCCCGAGCCCGGATTCGAACCCAGGACCTATTGATCTGCGGTCTAGTGCGCTAACCACTACACCAGGGAGGCCCCCTGAGGCGATATGAGCACTATTCCATAATAGATATCAGTAATTACAGCGATACGAGTCATCATTTGGTCCCTGTTAAGAGCTGAGGAAATGGTTCGTTTCCACTAGTCTACGACAGACGATGGATTTGCAGATCTTGGTGTGGTTTAAGTAATACGATTTGCTTCGCGGCATTATCGCTCAATACTGAATAAGCCCATCTAAGACAGAGATTTGAGCGGCCTCGCATCAATGACCCGTCGACAACACGAAATGGATTATTATAGTAAATATAGTGAGTCATACGTCAACAGTGTTCGTCCTAACATAGAACAACGACCCATAATATTTTTAGTCTATTTTTTTTCCATCATGGCTTTTGTGTGACATGAAATGTTCCTGTTTCAGACCACTTTGTGTAAGGCCGTATAAAGGTTCCATTTGGTCAAGAAGTCTCTCGGGTCAATAAATGAGTAGAATGAAGCATGCCATAGAGGCAGGATAGGTGCCACGGGCGCGAATCCATGACCTGAATAACACTTCTAATTTCCAGAGAGGGTGTTTAGCTTGTAGAACTCCCTCTCCACGGGGGTCTTACCTGCTGTTGGTCGGACTCCGGGGTGTCGCTTCCGGTACAGACTTCACCACCGGAAGTGGAGTCGTGCCCAGCGGACCTTGTGGCGTCTTCACATCCCTGGGTGAGCTAGGAGACACCGCTCCCTGACCCTGCAATGAGGCTCGAATCCCCAGTGTGCCTCGCCTGGTGGGCAGCAGCGCCTCCCCCTCCACCTCTTCCTGCTCCTTACCCTGCTTGGCCCCCGATCCGGACCGCTGCCGAAGGTCAAGGCCGGATCCTGACTGACTAGATCCCGCCGATCCCAGCGACGCCGCCCCCGCCCCCGCCCCCGCCCCCGCGGCGGGCCAATCCGGCGCACTCTCTAGCTCAGAGTCATTCCCGATAGAGGGCGCCAGGTCGAAAGGGTTGCTGGGCTTGGGCACTTTGCGCGCGGCGACTGTCTCCGTCTCGGTCCTGCTGTACCTGGATATACTGCTGATGGCTCCGGTGTCCTCGTCGGCGTCGAACGGATTCACCGACGGCACTTTGTAGGCCCCGGCGTTCCCGGATCGGATTGACTGGCGGTCCTCGGCCTTGGATCGCGGCCGCTTGGACTCGCGATCCGGAACCCGGTGCTTCGGGACGCTGCGCCGCGGAACGGGGTCAAGGACGGAGTCGTCGTCAAACGGGTTGGTGGTGCCGCTCCCAACAACAGGGGGCGCGTCGTCGTCAAATGGGTTGGTGCTGGCAACAGGCGTCGCTGATGTGTGGCTCGGGGTACCTTTGGATTTGCATCTGTCGAACAGCGAGCCTGCAATGAGTCAAAAGTCAAGTAAATGACAGGTAAATCACAGACCAATAACAAGTAAAGCACAGGCCCATAACAGGCAAAGCACAGGCCCATAACAGGCAAAGCACAGGCCAATAACAGGTAAATCCCAGGCAAATGACAAGTAAATCACACGCCAATTACAGGTAAATTACAGGCCAATCACAATTAAATTACAAGTAAATGAAGTTGATATGCTTATATCAGTATATTACTCCTAATCCTGACTGGAGGTGGTCAAGCATAATATTTATGTGTGTGTATTATGTATATATATATATATATATATATACTGACTGGAGGTGCTGGAGGTGGCCAGGCTGGCCGTGTCGCCGCCAAACTCCTCGTGGATGCTGTCGCCTAGGAGACCGAACTTGGATGCCAGCTCGTTGATCTTGACGCTGGTCTGCCGCTCCTCCTCCTCGTCAATGTCCTCCATGTTACCGATGTCACTCACTCGGTCCATGCTCATCAGACTCGCGATGCTCTGCATGTCCTCGTCACTGCAAGGGGCAAACGCAGTTAATTAATAGAGCGTTTCCTCGTCACTACAAGGGGCAAACGCAGTTAATTAATAGAACGTGTCCTCGTCACCGCAAGGGGCAAACACAGCTAATTAATAGAGCGTGTCCTCGTCACCGTAAGGGGCAAACACAGCTAATTAATAGAGCGTGTCCTCGTCACCGCAAGGGGCAAACACAGCTTATTAATAGAGCATGTCCTCGTCACTGCAAGGAACAAACACAGCTACTGAATAGAGCATGTCCTCGTCACTGCAAGGGACAAACACAGCTACTGAATAGAGCATGTTCTAGTCACTGCAAGGGGTAACACAGCTACTGAATAGAGCATGTCCTCGTCACTGCAAGGGGCAAACACAGCAACTGAATAGAGCATGTCCTCGTCACTGCAAGGGGCAAACACAGCTAATTAATAGAGCGTATCCTCGTCACTGCAAGGGGCAAACACAGCTTATTAATAGAGCATATCCTCGTCACTGCAAGGGGTAAACACAGCTTGTTAATAGAGCATGTCCTCGTCACTGCAAGGGGCAAACACAGCTTATTAATAGAGCATGTCCTCTTCACTGCAAGGGGCAAACACAGCTAATTAATAGAGCGTGTCCTCGTCACTGCAAGGGACAAACACAGCTTATTAATAGAGCATATCCTCGTCACTGAAAGGGGTAAACACAGCTTGTTAATAGAGCATGTCCTCGTCACTGCAAGGGGCAAACACAGCTAATTAATAGAGCATGTCCTCGTCACAGCAAGGGACAAACACAGCTAATTAATAGAGCATATCCTCGTCACTGCAAGGGGCAAACACAGCTTGTTAATAGAGCATGTCCTCGTCACTGCAAGGGGCAAGCACAGTTTGTTAATAGAGCATGTCCTCGTCACTGCAAGGGGCAAACACAGCTAATATTTAGAGCATGTCCTCGTCGCTGCAAGGGGCAAACACAGCTAATTAATAGAGCATGTCCTCGTCACTGCAAGGGGCAAACACAGCTTGTTAATAGAGCATGTCCTCGAACCTGCAAGGGGCAAACACAGCTTGTTAATAGAGCATGTCCTCGTCACTGCAAGGGGCAAACACAGCTAATTAATAGAGCATGTCCTCGTCACTGCAAGGGGCTGACACAACTTATTAATAGAGCGTGTCCTCGTCACTGCAAGGGGCAAACACAGCTAATTAATAGAGCATGTCCTTGTCACTGCAAGGGGCAAACACAGCTCGTTAATAGAGCGAGTCCTCGTCACTGCAAGGGGCAACACAGCTTATTAATAGAGCGAGTCCTCGTCACTGCAAGGGGCAACACAGCTTATTAATAAAGCAAGTCCTCGTCACTGCAAGGGGCAAACACAGCTTGTTAATAGAGCATGTCCTCGTCACTGCAAGGGGCAAACACAGCTAAGTAATAGAGCGTGTCCTCGTCACTGCAAGGGGCAAACACAGCTTATTAATAGAGCATGTCCTCGTCACTGCAAGGGGCAAACACAGCTTATTAAAAGACCAAGTTCTCGTCACTGCAAGGAGCAAACACAGTTAATGAATGCAGCGTGTCCTCGTCACTGCAAGGGGCAAACACAGCTAATTAATAGAGCGTGTACTCGTCACTGCAAGGGGCAAACACAGCTAATTAATAGAGCGTGTCCTCGTCACTGCAAGGGCCAAACACAGCTCATTAATAGAGCGTGTCCTCGTCACTGCAAGGGACAAACACAGCTTATTAATAGAGCATATCCTCGTCACTGCAAGGGGTAAACACAGCTTGTTAATAGAGCATGTCCTCGTCACTGCAAGGGGCAAACACAGCTAATTAATAGAGCATGTCCTCGTCACAGCAAGGGGCAAACACAGCTTGTTAATAGAGCATGTCCTCGTCACTGCAAGGGGCAAACACAGTTTGTTAATAGAGCATGTCCTCGTCACTGCAAGGGGCAAACACAGCTAATTAATAGAGCATGTCCTCGTCACTGCAAGGGGCAAACACAGCTAATTAATAGAGCATGTCCTCGTCACTGCAAGGGGCAAACACAGCTTGTTAATACAGAATGTCCTCGTCACTGCAAGGGGCAAACACAGCTTGTTAATAGAGCATGTCCTCGTCACTGCAAGGGGCAAACACAGCTAATTAATAGAGCATGTCCTCGTCACTGCAAGGGGCTGACACAACTTATTAATAGAGCGTGTCCTCGTCACTGCAAGGGGCAAACACAGCTCGTTAATAGAGCATTTCCTCGTCACTGCAAGGGGCAAACACAGTTAATTAATAGAGCGAGTCATCGTCACTGCAAGGGGCAAACACAGCTAATTAATAGAGCGTATCCTCGTCACTGCAAGGGGCAAACATAGCTAAGTAATAGAGCGTGTCCTCGTCACTGCAAGGGGCAAACACAGCTAATTAATAGAGCATGTTCTCGTGACTGCAAGGGGCAAACACAGCTTATTAATAGACCAAGTTCTCGTCACTGCAAGGGGCAAACACAGCTAATTAATAGAGCGTATCCTCGTCACTGCAAGGGGCAAACACAGCTAAGTAATAGAGCGTGTCCTCGTCACTGCAAGGGGCAAACACAGCTTATTAATAGAGCATGTTCTCGTGACTGCAAGGGGCAAACACAGCTTATTAATAGACCAAGTTCTCGTCACTGCAAGGGGCAAACACAGTTAATGAATGCAGTGTGTTCTCGTCACTGCAAGGGGCAAACACAGCTAATTAATAGAGCGTGTACTCGTCACTGCAAGGGGCAAACACAGCTAATTAATAGAGCGTGTCCTCGTCACTGCAAGGGCCAAACACAGCTCATCAATGGAGCATGTCCTCGTCACTGCAGGGCGCAAACACAGCTCATTAATAGAGCGTGTCTCGTCACCGCAAGGGGCAAACACAGCTAATTAATAGAGCGTGTCCTCGTCACTGCAAGGGGCAAACACAGCTAATTAATAGAGCGTGTCCTCGTCACCGCAAGGGGCAAACACAGCTAATTAATAAAGCATGTCCTCGTCACTGCAGGGGGCAAAAACAGCTCATTAATAGAGCATGTCCTCGTCACCGCAAGGAGCAAAAACAGCAACTGAATAGAGCCTGTCCTTGTCACTGCAAGGGACAAACACAGCTAATTAATAGAGCGTGTCCTCGTCACTGCAAGGAGCAAACACAGCTCATTAATAAAGCATGTCCTCGTCACTGCAAGGGGCAAACCAGCTAATTAATAGAGCATGTCCTCGTCACTGCAAGGGACAAACACAGCTAATTAATAGAGTATGTCCTCGTCACTGCAAGGGGCAAACACAGTTAATTAATAGAGAATGTCCTCGTCACTGCAAGGGACAAACACAGCTCATTAATAGAGCATGTCCTCGTCACTGCATGGGGCAAACACAGCTCATTAATAGAGTGTGTCCTCGTCACTGCAAGGGGCAAACACAGCTCATTAATAGAGCGTGTCCTCGTCACTGCAAGGGGCAAACACAATTAATTAATAGAGCATGTCCTCGTCACTGCAGGGGCAAACACAGCTTATTAATAGAGCTTGTCCTCGTCACTGCAAGGGGCAAACACTAATTAATAGAGCATACTGTTTAATTGACGTATTAACAATGCAAAACAGTCACAAATTATTAGAATAATAAATTACTCGGGTTCACTTTCTTGTTTAATTTATGTATAAACTTCTGTGCAAAACGCAGATCAAAATGTGCACTTAATAGACTAATAAATTACACCGGTTCATTTATTGTTTAATTGATTCATTAATTCAGTTCCAAACGCAGTTACAAATGTGTACTTTACAGAATAATCAATTACATTTGTTCATTTATTATTTAATTGATGTATTAACTGCACTGCAAAACGCGATTACAACTTAAGCTGTGTCACCTGAGTCAGTACATGTAATTAAATTAATTAATTTGCTGTATGATCGATTGATTAATTGAATGTTTTCGTCACCGCAAACGGCACTCACAAAACTGTACTTAATCCAGTGGCTAGTTAAATATATGTGTTGTTTAAATCATTGATTTGTTTCTTAAATGTCCTCGTCAATAGAAATATATCAAGTTATATAAAATGTCGAAATTATTTAATTATGTACTTTATTACTGTGAACGTCTTCGGCATGCATAGTGGATGATTCAACAGGAAAGTTATATGTACGTAATTATATAATTATTTAACCAATCCGAACGCCTTCTCGGGCATTGACAGCAGACGATTACCAAAGACTTGTGGAATACAGAAATTTACTACGACAAATAAAAAGTTGAATTTGACGATTTAGGACCTGTTTGAAAAGGGAAGTGGTATAAAAGCCCCAATTTATTATCTCTTTCCATCTATCCATTCAATCTTGATAGCTGGCGATGCTATTTTTCTCATACCGATTCCAAACGTTAATGGTGCTGCGCCAGACACACACACATTGGTCTACGTCCCCCCCCACCCCCCGCCCCCCTCCCTCCCTCACCCCCATTCCTGCTCCTCCCCCTCCCGCCATCCGTCCTGTAATAGACGGAGATTAGACGTGTCTGCTTAACTGGCCGCTAAATATCCATCGTCCGAGCGACTCCCCGAGACTTTCCGTAAAAGGCGAACCCACTACGTATTCATTAACTGGGGACCCGCGGCGCCCGAGCCACGTGGTCATATCTCACCATTGCCCCTGGGAGGACTGACCGGAGCTCCTTGTATTAAAAGGAAGCGGCAGGGAGGCGGAGGAAGGGGAGGGGTACGTCGAGGCGGGGGGCCGGGGGTGGGCGTAAGGGGGAGAGGGGATGTGGACGAGGGGAGGGAGGGTAAGGGGGAGAGGGGATGTGGGCGAGGGGAGGGAGGGTAAGGGGGAGGGAGGGTAAGGAGGAGAGGGGGAGTGGGCGAGGGGGAGTGGGGCGAGGGGAGGGTGGGTGGAGGGAGAGGGAAAGTGGGCGAGGGGATGGGGGGGTAAGGGGGTGAGAGGACGTGGGCGAGGGGAGGAAGGGGCAGAGGGGAAGTGGGAGAGGGAATGGAGTAAATTCCGCGATTCAAAATTGTCTTCTACATTTCGTTGTATATCTGGATATAGCGGGAATGGGGATATCGGTGGTGGCTAAAGGTCAAAGGTCAACAAATTACATTTCTGATCCCCTGAGAACTGTAGCACTAAGCTCGAAGCTCAAGTGCAACAGTTTCCAGTGGTGTGCTGCATATGTCAAATGAGATTTTGGGTTTGCGGTTAAATGACACGTTGTGGACACGGTTACGAGCTCGAAGCGCTTAGTGTGACAGTTCCCAATGCTCTGCTTCATATGTTAAATGATATTGTTGGTTGATGATTAAACAAAATTTGCGCGATTATGTCGAATGCTAACCATTTAGGGAAGCATACCTAGATATTATGCCAATTTAGGACGGGAAATTTCTGCATAAATAATTTTAATGATTTGTAACATATAATTATATAATTATAATTATAATAATTATGTTTCCCAGGTTTCCTAGACTCACGTGGCCTTGCCCTCCCTGAGAAAGAGGGAGGAGAGGGTGACGGTAAGGGTGGCGGACACTATTTTCTTGGTGGCTGGCCGCAGGATGAGCTTGAGTTCTGTCTGCGATGGGATGTGGCTCCCGTAGTCAGCCATGTTAAGGGCCTTGCTAGCCAGCACCTTCCGTCGCCCCTTCTTGTCTTGCTGTTTGTCCATAGAAAATAAATACATCAGTTGAAATCAATACGTAAATAATTTTAGGTCAAATAACAATTGTGTCAG
>OZ025252.1:28101146-28158938 GCA_964019135.1 Arenicola marina
GTGTTCTACGGCGACGTATGTCTAGAGCATATCTTGTTCTACGGCGTCGTCTGTCTACAGGCATATCGTGTTCCACAACGTCGTCTGTCTACAGCATACCGTGTTCCACAACGTCGTCTGTCTAAAGCATATCTTGTTCTACAGCGACGTATGTCTAGAGCATATCTTGTTCCACAACGTCGTCTGTCTACAGCATATCGTGTTCCACAACGTCGTCTGTCTACAGTATATCGTGTTCCACAACGTCGTCTGTCTACAGCATACCGTGTTCCACAACGTCGTCTGTCTAAAGCCCATCTTGTTCTACGGCGACGTATGTCTAGAGCATATCTTGTTCTACGGCGACGTATGTCTAGAGCATATCTTGTTCTACGGCGTCGTCTGTCAACAGCATATGTTTTCTACGGCGTCGTCTGTGTGCAGCATATTTTGTTCTACCGCATCGACAATCTACACTATATTTTGTTTCTACCACCAAATATCCCGTTGTGCATAATAACTGGTTATATTACAGCATCAGTACCTCCGATGTGCGTCTCATATAGAATATACAGAACTCTGCATCCCGTTCTACTGTTTCGTCCTGTTCTGCACAGCACATCAGCTCTGTAGCATATCATGTTCTACGGTTCATCTATTCCACAGATTATCCGATTTTGCCACATCATATCCCGTTCTACTGCCTCGTCTAATCCTCAGAATATCCTGTTTTCCCACAGCACATCCCCATCCACTGCCTCGTCTATTTAACAGACGATCTTACATTGCCACACCATTTTGCCGATCTAAAGCAATAGATTCCGAACTATGACATAACATTCTACCACCGTGCTACAAAGAGTGTTTGGAGCAGATTACACTCTACATGAAGGAACCCAATACCATTCGCGAATTACACCCAAAAAAAGTACCAGCTTCAGCCCGCCAGACCTCCACTAGTCTTACTACACGCAGGACACGCAAGTGGTCTCACCCCCCCCCCCCCCCACCCCACCCCAGCCCCAACCGACAACACCACCACCCCCAATCCAGGCAACTCCCAGGCAAAGATAACAACGGATTCAGGCCCGCTAAACCAATTAGCCTCTTCAGATACAGGGCCAATAAATGTGGCGGCGAGGAGGTCACAATTCAACAACCTCGTCTTCTATTAATAGGCGATAAATGCATTTAACCTAACACTTGCCCTGGCCTGGGGTTATGTTGGAGGGTTGCTTCCTCGAGGGCAGTGGCCAAGACGATATAATGATTAATAAAGAACCATCCACAACCTTACCTATCTAGTGTCCACTCTTAAAGACACAGGAGCCGAACGGGATCTCTTGAAATGTCACTGAACTATTTATATACAAACGGCAATACAGTGCACACATATATATTTATATATATATATATATATATATATATACAGAAGTGACCCCGGTGTCACTTATCTTCATTGTAATATAAACGAATACAGTCCTGAAGAAATATTTCTCTTGTGGCTCATTGAACGAAGGAACTCATTGTAGACTCAATGAAACATAATTTTGGTCGGTTATTCAGGACGCTTTAACCACTTTTGGTCATATCACGTCAATGGGAGAAGGTAGGCAGAGTAGAGCCATGTCTTCGGGGGTAACCCCCTACTCTTTACGAAGAAAGACATAGGATCTTTATCCTGCGACCATGGTTGGATGTAGCTTGCCATATATGTCATCCAATGACTACCCCATTGCCGTCTAGGATACTGAATAGTGGATAGTTAGGAGTCGACTCTGTACCGCAAGCAAAAACACATGGATTTTGGTCCAGAAGACGCTTGACCACACCGAGCACGCCTTTGATAGACAGTTAAGGAGGGGGGTATACCACAGAAAGCGAAAGGAAGGTCGGCTACTTTGGCGCACATGAAGGCTAAATTGGATGAAAAACCCTGGGACAATGAAAGCGAGTTTGATGAAGTATGGCGGTATCAGTGATCGAACCAACTGACCTGTTTGGTCTGCAGCGCGCAGCCTTATTACTCGCAGAGTCAGAGAGGCTTCACAGAAGAAGCCCCACCTGAACTATCCACAAAGCTGGACGATATCCAAGGATTCCTACGGCACTGCAGCCCAAGTCATAAGTGGTGATCCCCAGCTAAAGATCGCGACGGTCTACTGTGCCATCGCTATGGACAGTCGCAACGCAACTGAAGAAGACACACTATATGCAAATGATGACTTTACACATTCTGTCATGTCAGGATATCCATCTGCTAGAGATCACTAGAATGACAGCTAGCAACTAGGCTTGGTTGGTTGGTTGGTTGTACGCTTTAAGCGTTTTTGGTCATATCGCGTCAGTGGGAGAAGGAAGGGAAGAGTGAAGCTATGTCCCCGGGGTAACCCCCTACTCTTTGAAGAAAGACATGGGATCTTTATCCTGCGACCACACAGACATGGCCACAGCGGGGCGCGAACCACCGATCCACGTGCCGTTAGGCTCTGAGGTGGCCAGCGACTCACTGACCTATCGGACAACTCACTGAGCTATCGGGCTTGACACTGATGGTGTTTTATGCCACCTTTGAGCACATGCAAGCAAAGCTAGACCAACAACAAAGATCCTCCCCTCATAGACAAAGAAATAGAGTTTGATGAAACCTGCCCCACGTGCAGGACCCCGGGCTCCAACCGACCACAATTTGATCTACAGCTCAGCCTGCATACCAACTGAACCAACTCGAGAGGTCCTTGGGCATCGTGTTTAATCCAAACTCCTGGTGTATCATGCGGCCCAGGACGGAACCCTAGAGTCTGCCGACAACACACCGGAATCCAGCCCCCAGCTAAGGCAATATCCATTGACGTAATTCTATTTGAAAACCCATGATGGAAGCCACCATCAACGCCAATCTACATGTACGAACCCCATGGCTATTGCGATTGCCATTCCATGGAGTAAGTATCCATGTTGATAACGCCATCTACCCACAACTTCTCACAGTGGCTCCATGAGATGTCATGGGTGCATGACAGAGTGCATGGCCAGACCACGCCCACACAGTCGGCTATCGGCAGGATTACAGCGTCACATTGAGCAGATGAATGACGTCATGGGAGGCCCCCAATCCGAGTGGTCCCTAGGATAGCCATATATATGGGGAATCACTGGAGAAACATGAGGGAACCCATGTCTATCAGTTAACATCAGAGAATGGGATCACTTCTAACCAGACCGCCTGGGAAAGGAATTACTTGTAAATGCATAGGTGCAACTTCAGTAGCACTTGAAGCTGAAAGAAACATGACCAGTGTATAATACACATAAATGTCCATGTAAATTACACGTATATGCATAATATACATATATACCTATATGTACAATACACCTATATACATAATATCTATATAGGCATAATATACATCTGTGCATAATATACAACTGTGCATAATATACATATATGCATAATATACATGATATACCCACATGCATAATATACATATATGCATAATATACATGATATACCCACATGCATAATATACATATATGTCTAATATTCATACATGTATAAATAATATAAATATATATCATCAATCTAATATCATGCACGGCCTTACAATTGCACTTGACAATGTATGTATATGAGTCCGGCGTACAGATAATTCGCACCCCCGGACCTCCATAGACCATACAAGCTGGACAACAGGGTCGACGGTACGCTAGACAGCAAGTTCGACGGTACGCTAGAAAGGAAAAGGTACGCTAGACCGCAAGGTTGATAGCAAGGTAGATGGTACGCTAGACAGCAAGTTCGACGGTACGCCAGAAAGGAAAAGGTACGCTAGACCGCAAGGTTGATAGCAAGGTAGATGGTACGCCAGACAGTAAGTTCGACGGTACGCCAGAAAGGAAAAGGTACGCTAGACAGCAAGGTAGATGGTACCATAGATAGCAAGGTCCACGGTACGCCGGACAGCAAGTTCGACAGCAAAGGTCGACGAAACGCTAGACAGCCAGATGGACGGTAAGCTCCACGGCAAAATCGACAGCAAGGCCGACGACACGTTGACACTCAGCCAACGTTACGACCAACACGACATGAAAACGGCTCCCAAAACCGCCCGACCAAAAAGACAAAGCGCAAAGCTAGACAGCAGCAAGCTCAACAACACGCCATCCAGGAAATGACAGTACAGTGCGCGGAGCAGGGCGACCCATTATCCTCCACGGAATGGGGGGGGGGGGGGCGGGGGGGGAGGCGATGGGGGCAGGGCTGTGTTTTTTTTTGTGGTGCTGGGGTATTGCGGGCTGATTGGGTGGGGCGGCGAAGGGGTTATTGATTGATCCAGGAAATGTGCACATGGCGTGGTTCATTTCGACGTCAATTCGGTAAACACGACGACCGCAATGACGGGGCGGAACCCCGCAATCAGCGGCCAGGACTCCCCTTCCGGTCTCGTGACTGGCTCCCACTCTCTGACCATACAGCATTGATCACAGAGGGTGGAAAGTGTATCAGCCTACACTGTGTAACGGTCACCATCTTTAGCATTGTATCTATATCTTGAGTCACTATAATAATATAAATATAGAATCTCTATATCTACACAGAAGCACTATAATAACACAGATATTTAATCTCTATATTCACACCTATATATATTGCACCTCCATAATAATATTTGTAAAACATCTGTAATCATAAATACATGTACACGGAACCTCTATGATAAAACATATATAGAGCCTCTATGATAACAAATACATTGAATATCTACAATAATAAATCCATGGAACCTCTAGCATAATACATGTAACATTTATCATAACGCATATCAAGACCCTTACAATCTGACAGTATGTCAGTAACATGAGAGCAGGCAGTTTTCCAGGTTTGCTCACACACATATATGCATCAAGTTGAGGTTTATATTATGGAGGATCTAAAGATGTATTTTTTATAGAGGTTCTATATATATATCAAGTAGAGGTACTCTATATACATTAAGTAGAGGTTCTCTATATATATTATAGAGGTTCTCTATATATATAAAGTAAAGGTTCTCTAGCAATTCATTTCAATTAGCTACTGTGGCTAAACACCTTCAAGTTTCTTTAGACACACATGGATCCCATTAGCCACATATGTTTTTCCCCTCCAAAAACATTGTGTTTATAAGCCAAAGTCATACTTTTGGGCACAATGCATCAGTGAAGTGATGAATGCCCCGGGGCGCTATTATAAAATGGGAGGGTACGGGAGGTGCTGGGGGCCTCGTAATGACGGTGAGAGCTAACATTTCTGATGAAAAAGATTGACCTCATGTTTTAAAACTGGCGATGGGGGGACGGGGGGCTGAATGCCTCCCAAAATTTGTGTCTATACTAATGCCATCTCTTTCAGCGGTGATATGGAACAAAAATATCCCTTCTGAGCGGATTTTAGAAACCCAGCATTGTATCAAGCATTGTCCCCCATCCCCCGGCTCCTACCGGCATGATTGCCACCTCAAAGTGTCTCACCATGGCGTTTACCGAATAATGATTACACTGATGCAGAAAAAAGTGAAAAGCACTTGCTCATAGATGGCAAACCCCTCTTGAGGGGGGTTATCCCCACCCATCCCTCCCCCAACCTCAAGTAAGTGGATGTCCAGGAAGGGCAGGCCAAAGAGTAAAGTCCAGCAGGTAAGTGGATGTCCAGTAAGGGCAGGCCAAGGACTGTAAAGTCCAGCAGGGGCTATATTCATAATCGCCACTTAGACTATGCCACTAGACTTAGCGCTAAGTGGAAGATTTTCGAGCGATTATCAGGCTTAAAATACATAAGTAGTTACCCAAGAAGTGGATTTTCTGAATTATGAAAGTGCTATATATATATTTTATAAGATTATAATGAAGATTTCTTAATCATGAGCACCACCACAATGAGCTGGTAAGAATAAGGCAAAAATGCACTTTTCGTGCGTAATTTACGAGGGGATTATGAATGCAGCCCCAGTAGCGGACCCCCTAGCCCCACAGATGGTTGAGCAATTAAGGTCTCAGATGATTGAGGAATTGAGGTCTCCGGGGCCTGTGTTCGTGTGTTCAGCCTTGGGATATCTTTGGGCCATTGACAACCACATCACTGCGGCAATCATTTTCGTGAAATCGTGTTCTGATCTTTGATTGGAAATCAGGCCATTTTTGTCTCGCCACTGTGGCGACACACATGGGTCAATCTTGCGCCACATACAGTTTGCTTTATGTGGTGAATGGCTAGCACACATACAGCTATATATATGAAGTAAAGAGTCTCCTAAATATATTATGTAGAGAGTCTCTAAATATATTAAGTAGAGAGTCTCTAAATATATTAAGTAGAGGTTCTCTTTATATATTAAGTAGAGGTTCTCTTTATATATGAAGTAGAGGTTTTCTATATATATTAACTCTTTCTCACGCACGGACGCCTTTTGACGCCTTCACACTTAAGCTGTACAACCACCTTTGGATGCCTTTACGCTTAAGCCGTACAACCGCCTTTGGACGCCTTCACGCTTAAGCCGTACAACTGCTTTTGGACGCCTTCACGTTTAAGCCGTACAACCGCCTTTGGACGCCTTCACGCTTAAGCCGTACAACCGCCTTTGGACGCCTTTACGCTTAGGCCGTACAACTGCCTTTGGACGCCTTCATGCTTAAGCTGTACAACCGCTTTTGGATGCCTTCACGCTTAAGCCATACAACCGCCTTTGGACGCCTTCATGCTTAAGCTGTACAACCGCCTTTTGACGCCTTCCAACTACCCTTGCCATTTTAAGCTGAAATTCTGGGTCCCTCAACGAGAAACTTTCTGTGATGATACCTAGGGGTATTCTTAACATTAAAACGTTTCATTCAATGTGTTAACATAAATAGAACACATTTTAGGGTGAATAGCATACACCCACCCGAGGCCAATACAAGCCCACGCAGCTAACCACTGTGCAAATACACTGACCTAGATATGGCTGGCCAGGTAAACTTATCAGTGGGCTGGTACAGACACCCGTGCGCATGCACGCAAGGCACGTATAAGCCTGGAACCAGGCATTTGGCATCAGGATAGGGCTTGAGCCAGTCAGTGCCGCTGGCTAGGGCAGCGACTGGCTCTGCGGACTAGGTACGCTCGGCCGGGCCTCTGCGTGCTGGCTCCCTGCACTGTTTTAGTCAGTTTCTAGTGTGAGTAAATGCACGAGCGGGGCACTTTCTCTGCGTGGGAAAGAGTTAAGTAGAGGTTCTCTATATATATTAAATAGAGCTTCTCTATATATATTAAATAGAGGTTCTATATATGTATTATTATTGTAGAGATGTCATTTTTTTCAAAGAAGACCTCTAGAATTATTGGAACTACACATGTTACATAGCTAGCTATATTTATAACTGATTAAATTCAGCTATGTGCTAACTTAGTTATAGAAAGTAGGCTACTTTCCTGGTCAGTAAGTGGGAAGAAGAGACTAATATTAGCATGTATTACATTAAAGTTATGTAGACAGATATTTTCTATATATTAAACATATTCTGCATAGTATGCTGCAATGAAAGATTAACAAAACTGTATTTTTTTGGGATAAATATGGCAAAGAATTTATTTGTTGTTTTACCACTGATTATTAGTTTGAAGCTATATAAACTATATCACAGTTTTGTGTGCAGTGCACTGGTCTATTGCATACTTATAAGGCTACGGTGCCGGCTCCAGGCACTCATCTTCAGTAGACAACAGTAGACTATCCTTACGCTAATTGTATAGCTTGCTACATTTTTAGATCCTGACATGATTTTGACATGATACAACTGTTTAAATACCTTTAAAATAGCTTAAACAACTGAGCAAAACATAGAGAAGCATATATATATATTTGGTCAAATAAATAAATTCAGTTAGCCAGAAAAGTGAGATAGAATATCTACAACATTTAGAAATGAGTAACAATAAATAGATCTACTTCTTTCTCTAAAATCAAAAATATATATAATAAGATCCCACAGATTTTGCAATGTTTCATTTGAAATATTGGTATAGTTTCCTGTAAATTAATCAAACCCTCAAGCCTCTGCTATACACATGACATGATCCCAGACCCAGTTGATACCTTGTCTTGTATACATGTCCGATGTCATCTGGTCATACAGACAGACACAAGCGGACAGACAGTAGTAGGCCTACTGTACATATATCAACAGATAGATGTAGTTGGCCTACTGTGCACATATCAATAGAGTAGGCCTACTGTGTCAATATAGGCTAAAGTTATGCAATATCAATGTAACTTGTAAGCTTAGGCCTTAGCCTTAGCCTACTGTGTCAATATCCATTTGGCCGACACTGGCTACAACTAAATACAGGTCTAATCTAGAAAGCCATACCTACATAGGTTTTGCAAACAGAATGTATATGGGTCGACGTGTCCAATCTACGTTTTGTAATTAACGTGTCCTTCACTGGAAATGGTTACTCCCGTCAACCGTCTCTGATTCTATAGCTGTCATCTGAGCGGAACTTGTTTTGGTGTACGGCCATTGCTGGTCACGTGACGCATGGTGTCTGCTGCTCCGTGTCAAATTTATACAATCACGTTATCATTTTACAAAGACAATTAATAATTAGCTTTTGTGCCTGATCGTAATGAAAAAGAATATTGCGCAACATGAGTGCAAAAGTTTGTCGAGCGATTTACGTATTTTTATATTTCAAAAGTAAAAAGCAAAGCTGTCAAATTTACCTCAAACAGTACGGACCGAATGCTGTTAACCTCAAACCCAAGTTTTCTCCTTTTCAAAAAAAAGGTAACTACAATATTATATGCAGGAATTGGAGGTTTAATCACCCTTTGTATATGGTATTTAACTCCTACTGAACTATTTCAACTTAATATGACTCAATATCTAATATTGCAATTTCAAAACTCATGATTTATTATGCAGGAGCCGTACCTCGGTGGCCAAGGTAGCCCCTTGTTTAGCAGACGAGAGAGGAGGCAAAATGGCGACAAGAAGAAGACGCATCGAAAAACCAAGTAAGATAATACGTATTCACGAATCCAAAAACGACGTTAGAGACTTTGAGAAGATAGTTAGAGCACACGTGTTAAATATTTGTGGTATCCGGTGACTAGCAGGCGTGCCAAATATTGGGACAAAGCTGTCAAAGTTTATATCGGCTGCTACGTTGCGGTGGATACAATGTAAAGCCAAGGCAGGGCAATATTTGGGTAAAATACTTAGTAATCGCCGTGTAACTAGTGCGTTTGTTGATTACATTGTTTACTTCAGTAACTATAGAAGCATCTTAACTGAAGTAGGTCACTACCACATCAAATTATAATGCATATTTTGACGGAAAACAATACATTTTTCATCAACTGGTCGACCGCCATCTTGTCTGTTTTCATACCGCGGATGTGGGTTAGGCCTTTTACCGCAATCTAATAGAATATTTCCCACTTAGCTCTGCTTATGATAATATAACAAGGGCATACCTTGTTGTAGAATTGTTATTGGGGCGGTACTCTTTCACATTTTGTTGCGGATTTGGGGTATTAGTTTGTTGATGACCAATATTTTGCTGTGTTGGGAAATCAAATATGTCGTCTGCAAAATTTGCATATTCATCATATACCCAGGAAGAGGCCAGCAGCACGTAGAGGGCGCCACGAGTTCCCTTAGCCCAGAGTTCTATCGTCAGCTTTAGCTTACTTGTTCATCATGTTTATTGTGACATGATATAACATAGCATTTCCTTTCTGTCTTTTTCATTTACTAGCAATACATAAATACATAATTTCACCAGCTGTAAGCTGTAAGTCATTGTAAGGGATCAGAAAGCACATCCCTAAAATATATAAAGGGTTTTTCTACTCCTTATCTATTTATAATTTTTTTTTTTAAATGTAGACTAATAGATCAATACTCTTCTGATTTTGATGATATTTATTTCCTTTATATTATTTCTATCTTTTTTTCAAAAGGGAAATACTGCAATAATATATCAATTGTAATTATATATTGTAATATATTAGAAACTGTTTTTAAAACTTGTTTAAGATGTATTTATCTGGTAAAAAATTAATATATAGTTTTATCAATGAAAAAAATATTATAATATCTAGTGGTTTTGATAATTATATAGTAAGAATTTAGGTCAATTAAATAAAATATATATTATTTAGTATTCTTTTTTATTTAATAAATTATATTTATATAATAGATGAATTAATTATATTAAAGAACTTTAATATTAAATTAGATCATGTTGATATTAACAAAATAGATTGAAAGTAAATTTAATATGAATTAAAATTTTGCTTTTTAATCTTTATTATTTTTCCTCTCAACAGCAAATATGGATACTAAAGACGTTTCTGGCATTCAAGATAATGCAGACGAGGAAACTGTAAACCTTATTAAGGAGGAACCAATGAGTGATGAAGCTGAAAAAAGTGATGGGGATGCAACATTTGGCGGAATGTCACTAGATGTTCTTGCTCAAGTAGCAACTGATAGATTGGAGAAAGAACCTAATGCTCCATCGAAAGGTTTTATTCCTGCTTCACTGCAGACAAAAAAGGTAAGAAATATTGGTCACTTATCAGTAGTTATAAAGGAATGATTTTAAAGGGTGTCTGTATATTGCTATATTTCATTATTGTATTTAGTTTTGTCATAAAAATAGAAATACATCTTCACTTCTTAATGCATGATATGTGGTACACTTTGTTTATATTATTAGGTTGTTAACCTAAATGTGATCTTATTGGTATTAAATAAATAATTTTAGCATTGATATCTGCATAATTTGACCAGTGATACATTTATCTGCAATTTCATCAAAGTATCTGCAGTCAATTTTTCTTGTTTGCAGCTCACCAAGCGAAGTCTCCAAAATATGGACTTTCTTCATCTGGCTCAAATATGTACTCTGTCTGACAAGTTGCTGGTTCAGCTTTTCTCCGAAATGGTATCTAATGAAATGACAAGGAACTATACCTATACTTGCTGTATTGTACCAGAGCAATGTACTGAAGTGTACAATAGCTTTGGAAATGAAAGCAAAGCCAGAGACAGAATGAAGGCACATTTAACAAAACATGTGGAAGCATTGGTGAAGTTGAAATCTGGTAAGCCTTACATAACGCAGGAACCACTGTATATGTCTGCTGTTGTTTTTGCAAGTCTTTATTTCATACAATGCTGTGAGCTAAAAACAATGATTTGGTGGCTCCAATATAAGAGATTTAACAAAGTGTGCAAAATAGTTGAAGGGCTTATAGTCCTTACCTTTTTTGACTGCCCCCAATAAGAATTTATATATATATGTATGATACAGTCCGGAAAATGGCTACACAATTTTTAACAGAAGTTGGATGTAGCTTATCATGTAGAATGCAAAAGCTTTCATTTATCTACTTGCTAAACAAGGGCTTGAAATGTGGTACTTCTTTTTTGTGCTTGCCTGTTACATGGCTTCCATTAATTAAGTGACATGTACTGGTATAACATTTTAATGGACAGTCACTTTATTCTTGCAGTATGATCAATTTTCAACATATTTGTTATCTTCAGAAAACGACGGATTTTCCTTCATTGCTGAAACAGTTAATGCAAGGAAAAAACGATTTTTAGGTATAAAGGCTTTTTATTTTATGTTATTAATTAAGTAGTAACTCATTAATCAAGTGATGTATTAACTTTTTTCATAAAAATATCATATGAGCTATAGAGCTCACTCTATATATAAAGGAGGTACCAGTGCAGTGTATTAATGACCTCTAACCTCTGCTTGTCACTTACATGTAATACATGTTGAAAAACCACAAATGCATTTTTATTATAAGTGTTGATTCATTTAAGGTCCGCCTGCCCGCCCCCCCCCCCCCTTTCAAAATAAATAGGAGCATATATATATATTATACTGTCATTACTACAGCAAGTTTACATGTTCCAGCTGAGAATGGGGGGCGCCGACGGAGAGGCGGGGTTATCAAGCCCGTCAAGAAAGTTTCTGCCAGAAAGGCTTCCTTCAGTGACGCGCTGTCTGGTGCCACGACAACGCAGGACAGGGAAGGTTCCTTCTCCGAGGGTACGGACACTGGCGCCTCCACCAGCCAGTGGCGGGGCGAGGGTTCCCCTGGCGACCTGCCGAGGAAGAAAGGAGGGCTCCCGGGGTCGGCCTTCCCTGGCATCACTCTGCCGCCGGAGATGGAGATGAAGATTAAACGGGAGAACCGCCGGCGTGATGGCGGTAATAATGATGATGATGGTGATAATAATAATGATGATGATGACGGAGGTGGGGCGGCCGCGGCCGAGGAGTGGACCGACGCCAACGAGGCTGAGCTACTGGCCCAGCTGGCGGCCGAGGGCGACACCATCGCCTCGGGTCTGACCGGCCTGGTCCGCGCCCGGGTGACGGAGGACCCCTCGGCGGGGCCCTTCAAGCGCGCCTGCCGCAGCATGGACAAGAACGCCCGCATGGTGTGGGACCTGCTCAGCGAGAGCCAGCCCTACCACGACCACTGCTACACCACGGTGTTCGGCAAGCGCAAGGTGGGCGTCGCGCCCATGGACGACATCGACCTCTCGGAGGACGAGGCCGAGGTTGACGACCGCCCTTCGGCGCGGACCGGCGGCTTCAAGACGAGCCACTTCACGGGCATGGATCCCCTGACGGCGCTGCACGTCAAGCAGGCCAAGACGGTCATCGTGAAGGTGCCCAAGGGGGCCCCCAACCGGCTGCACATCCCCATCATCCGCGTGGAGTACCCCAGCACGCCGGACTGCGGGGGCATGATCAGCGGGGAGGAGGTGGTGGGCAACGAGCTGCCCGAGGGCGAGGACGGCCAGAGGTCGTCGCATCGTGAGTAGTCCCTCTCATATTAGAGTAACAAACTTGAGTTAGCCAAATCGCCTGTTAAGTCCTTCGTTCATATAATGGATGCATAATGGATCACTTTATGTTGACTTGTATCTTAAATGCAACTTATGGTAGCTTTGGGTGTGATGGGGAAATTATAAATTCTGATGGAGCCCCAATCGGCCGATAGATATTGTATAGTATAGACTTACATTTGCAACTGCAAATCAACAAATCATCCATGCTTTTATAACTTTCAAATATCTGTTGTAAACTTCACTATGTTATACATATCCTGTGTTACGAAACTAATTGTGTGATATCTCCGTTATGTGGGTGTTTCTATGGTCTACAAGTTTCTGCTTTACATCACACAGCTGCTGAAGGCTTTCTGACAGGCAATGGATTGCTTTCGGCTCTTTGGTTCATTGATAATGACGGATTTCCCGCCGCTTGTATCGCCAGGTCCGTACCCGCCGATGCCCAAGTACCCGCTGGCCCAGCGTGGCCGGGTGCTGGTGCCGGAGGAGGAAGAGGAGGAGGAGGGGGATGAGGACTCCTCTGGCGATGAAGACATGCCCAGGGTGGGCGTGGCCCCCGTCAAGCGCATCATTGGCAAGAAACGTCTGTCTGACACCACGATGGAGTGGGAGCGGGTAGGGTGCCGCTTTCTCACCGGAGATATGTTACCGGTGCTAGTTGTTAATGTGAAAAATACGACAGCAGCAAGCTCAGCAAAACGCCATCCAGGCAATGACAGTACAGTCAGTTGTTTATTTGGTACTGTAATCGGCCCATGGCCCCATGGTGGATGCGCCGTCACGGTTTACGGAGTGTTCCATATTGAGTTTTGTTAAGAGTTTCAATACATAGTTTATTATAAATACTACAGTTATGTAAAATATATGTGCATTCTTGGTTTGTATATGAATATATGGGGGTACTTCCAACATAGCAGGTCCTGAAACGTAAGCTGACTCCTATCGGATTTGTACCATAATCACTCGCACAATAGCGCTGAATTTTATGTAGCATGTAATTAATAACTTTAACCTATAGATCTAGAAGCATAAATACGGTATGTCTCGTGCATTGTTCTATCATTCCCAGGGACATGTACCTGTAATTTTTGCTTTGTTCTCTCTGGTAACTTGAGTTTTATCATTTTGTCGATTTGACAGAAAAGAGCGTTAAAATGTATACGCGAACTGCGGCTGAGGAAGAAGGACGAGGGTGGCGGTTTGTTGGTGTGTAAGATCTGCAAGGACAAGACCTTCACAGCCACAGCCACTCTGATGTACCACTACCGCAGTCACGCCGGTAAGACTCCAAGGCCCGCCTCACATGATACAAAACCTACTCACGGTTCATAAGGATGCCGCCGTGACAGCGGGCGCCTCCCTGGTGTAGTGGGTAGCGCACTAGACCGCAGATCAATAGGTCCTGGGTTCAAATCCGGGCCTGGCCACCTAATCTGAGGCTTCTTTCATCTATTCATCCTTTGTCGTCCCGGGAGGTCCCTTGGGCCAGTTTAGCCCGTGCGAACACAAAGCGGCAATTTAATTTCGAGCGGCAGCAATCTGTAGCGGGTTCCAATGCCACTTTGTTTAAAGTCGTTTTTATCCATTCATGTCATTGTCACTGGGGCTCCCTATGCCATAATTAGCCTTTATTGTGCACAAGAATGGCATAAAACAACAAACATCTGTCTTCTCCCGTATTAGACGAAATTGAGATCCTGCGTCACTGTCTTTATTAGTTAATTTATCAAATGCTTGATCATGTATATCTTTGGTAGTATTCTTAACTTAGCTAGTTATAGGACATGTTATTTCATGCATGTCAGTGGTCTTCACTTGTTGCTGTTGTTGGTTTGGTGAACACATCGAATATATGATTTCGCTATAATTATGTGTGCCTCAAATGTCGCTGTGCCATGTATAGTCAAATGCAGGTGTAACTTGTGTAGTGAAATGTAGCTGTAAATTTATAATCCGTTCTATCTGTAATTTGTATAAATCTGAGAATAATGTATCTAACACGAATGTATGTTAGTTCCTGCATGAAATGTGTTTTGTTGGATGCATGACCGCAGCAGGGTTCCTAGCAACTTTGGCAAACCTAGTAAAGTTAACTAAAGTACTTTTTCAGGGTTGTCCGCTGGTGCAATCCATTCTCCATGCCATTTTTGCCACTAGTTCTGGCTGTCTGTTGTCTCTGTGTTTAAACATTGCATATATTTATACTGACTGGTTACGACACATTGTGTGACCCTTCCGAAATGCTGGGAAGCCTGTTAAACATTTTAATTATTTAAAGGGTAAATACCCGTTCGAATGAGTGGACATTTACGCAATCATGTTTCTAATACTTTACAGCGTGCCTCAGGTAATAGGCGCTAAGTTTCTTGTTTCTCCCTTTGCTAACATTATTTGGGATTTGCAACGCAGTGTATGTTCATGATAACAGATGTGGCTTCAGTTATCTTCTATAGATTTGTTTATGAAAAGAAGATTACTTTAGCAGGAGACAAATAATGAAGATATTAATGCTCTGCTCATGCTTTGCATTGTCGCTTTGTTCTGTCTAAATATGTCCTTACTTATTAATGCCTGTTGGAGACACTTGAAATCATGTTTAAATAAGTTTCTGAATGATTTAATATTGATTTAACAAATTGTCAAAATTTGCAATGAGCTTTATGTAGACCTTTTTTTATGCGATGTTTGTCTCTTTGATTAACAGAGACCTTCACTTGTTTTGTTTTTATACGTGTGAAACGATTTTCTTATTGATTCATGTTTTTTTTTTATGATTATGTTTCCAACCACCGTTGTTGGTGAGTCTTCCTAGTTCGGTTTGTAAGCAGACTCGAGTTGCAGATCAACAGGTCGTGCGTTCGCGCATTGGTCCATGCATCTGTCACTTCTCCCGTCCATACCCAATTCACTATCCCGGCAGGTTTATTTGACACAATTTAGCCTTCATGTGCACAAAAGTGGCCTAAAATACCCAACATTTCATTGATCGCCAAGTAAATACGTCAATCCAAGTGCAGAGTAATCGATTTGCTTTTAATTACTGTTAGTGGAACGCAGAAAATATCACGAAGTGTGAAATGAAAATTCTGTAAACTTTGGCTGCTCATAGTGCTAGAGGCTCTGTTTCGGAATTGGTCCTAACTATTGAGTTTCTTTCATTTCAGGGATCAAGCCGTTCGTTTGCCTCATCTGCAACACGACGTTCACTCGACAGCACTCCCTCAATTACCACATGTTGATTCACAACAACCAGAGCCGATTCACTTGCATGGACTGTGGCAGGAAGTTCAGACACCCAAGTCATTTCAAGGTACGGTGCCGAGTGCGGGTGAAGACAGTTAGAGGTCTGCCAGATGTAGTGTCTCGGGTGTAGTCGTTGGCGCACACAAGACCGCAGATCAATAGGTCTTGGGTTCGAATCTGAGGCCTGTTTCATTCATTCGTACCTGGAAATTCCTAGGCTCGGCGTAGCCCATATGTGCCTAAAGCGGTCTAAATCATTAACCATTTCACTTCTATGTCTATTTCGGTATTTGTTCACCCTAATACGTCTAAATGTTCCATTTCGCTTGGTCAGGAGCACTTGCGCCGCCATACGGGAGAGACGCCCTTCCACTGCCGCGACTGTCCACTGCGGTTTAAAACCCGCAACACGTACAAGCGCCACCTGAAGACACGCCACGGCAAGCTGCTGACGGCCAACGGTATCAAGATCATGCCCCAGGAGGAGTTCCTGAAGGTGCGCACCCGCTACAACCGGCGGGGGGCGGGGGCCCGACAGGCCCTGGAGGCCGGGGTGACCTTCCTCGACCCCCCGGAGGAGGACGGCGAGGAAGAGGAGGAGGAGGAGGAGGAGGGGGAAGAGGAGGACACAGAGTCGGCGGACGGAGAGCAGTACGACGAGGAGCAAATCGTCATCAAGATGGAGGCGGAGGCGGAAGGCGAGGAGGAGGAGGAGGCGGAGGGAGAGGAGGATGAAGAAGAGGAGGGGGGTGTTGATGATGAGGAAGAGGAGGAAGAGGAGGGGGGGTCCATTGCCCAGCTGGCGGGGGAGGAGTTTGCCCACGTGACCCAGCAGATGGGAGGTCGCATGGCCCCTCAGATCGACGTCCAGGTGGGGAGCTCCCAAGGCCCCTCCGCCTCCGCCTCCGTCTCCTCCAACCCCGCCGCTGCTGCAACCACCACACAAGCCAACTTCACTGACACGCCGGCCAGCAACAAGCTGCTGCAGTTCTGCTCCCAGGTCGTCAGCCAGGAGGCTGGGTAGGATGGGCAAACTGCCACCGACGGCTGAATTTCTCAGTCCCTCATCGTCACCTAGCGGCGGCGCGGAGCACCGCTCTCCACTTTGGCTCCTCCTTGTTTCCTCGGACGCCTCGTTCCATTTATATCCGGTGTCCGCACGACCTGTTATTACCGACATCCGAAAGCAGACAAATGTACAGCCTTCCTTGGCGGTTAATACTACTGCACGGCTGGCCTCCGTCGGCTTATGACGAACTTTAGCGAGATTTGTCTATACCTATATCTAACACACCTCATGACTACACACAGTAACGTAGTGTTAGATACCATGTACTTAAACCCGCGGCTTGTTTTACAATGTGAACTTCTCTCAGCGCCATAATACGCATGCAGAGTCTGCAGAAAATCTACCTGAGTATTGATTTTGTCCTCGGAACACGCAACCCTGGAATAGCGCTATTATCCAATGTTACAAACCCTTATATTTGGTTTCTGTTCTCGTTGAAGATCGCTTTAGTTTAGCGATGTAGTAAACCTATACTTCCGTAGTCTCTTTTGTAAATGGATCTCAGTGTAATGCCCCAAGATGTTGATGATGTGAATATGAAAACCCCAGTCGTCCTGATAATTGCGCATGTACACCTTTTGCATTTATAAACTAGCCGTATTTACTCGTATTTAGTTGGTGTACCACTTGTAATTCTTTATCAGCGTTAGGTACTTTGGTTTTATTACACTGTCGGTTTTAAAATGAGATCAACTTTAAGTTTCCTTCTCGAATGTCCCTTCCTTGTGTGTGCGAATTAATGGGGATCGGAATTCAAACTGGTAGCAAGTCATTCCATTTAACGTTATTTTTGCAGACGCGAATTTTCTTTTCATTTTCTTACATTGTAATAAAATATGTTTATTAATGCTTGTAAAAGAAGCAAAATCTGTACGACAGGTCAACGTCGTTACCGTAAGTTTCTGAACAATTCCTAAGTGGAGTGTATACAAACTTGTATCGCTAAAGCCAGTGCTAAGGATTGTCCTATATACTGTCCCACATCTCTGCGGTGAGGCATTCTGTAATTGGTGCTCGTGCGCTATCCCTGGGTGAGAACGTCTCCGGTTTGGTTAGTCACACGAGTGCGTTCAGCATGGAGGTCCTCAGTCCTACTGGGAAGTGGGCGGATTGTTTCACCGGGGACAGGGCTCCGCTCTAACCTGCGGTGGGGGGCTCCCTCTTGTAGAGGTTAGCGCACTAGACCGCAGATCAAAAGGTCCTGGGTTCGAATCTCGGGCCCTGGCCTTTTGACATCCTTTTCTTTCGTGGTATTTTAGAGGTATCTTTGAGTTTATATCGATAGCAATCTGTCCTATACGTCCCATTACTTTTTTGCGGGCGTGAGTGTTTCGCAAGTCCAGTCTTATCTGAGGAAAACGACAAGCACTTGTGAAAGAGATTTGTATCCTTTGTAACCTCTCTCGTATATTTCTTTTCAATCCGCGATAATTGTGTGCGTCCCGTGCATGTTAAATATCCGCGATTCCTGGACATCAGGACGTCTTGAACTGTATATAATCTGTGTTTCTCTCATGGTATGCTATGCTGGACATACACGCATGACTGTGCCGGTAACTGATCATATGGGTTCATCTCTGTAGTATCACAAATAACTCTTGGATTTACTGTTACTTTATAGCTGTGCACATTATGATATATCTACATAGTTTTCTCACACGTTGGGGAACTCTCAAGCTATGTTTTTTGTGTGTATTGGTTATTTTAGGGGGTAGGGGGGGGGGGGGAGGGGGAGTAATAATCAAGTGTCCCTGGGGTCTTGTGCGGTTTTTGCACGTCCTTCATTTTCGGTCATCGTTTTGTAGTGTAATTTTAAAGTTTAGAATCTCTCTGGATGGACAGTCACGACTGGCGGCCTGGGCTGGCGGGTCGGGCGGGAGCGGAGAACACAGCCATACACCGTGTTGTTTGGGTCCATCTTTCACGACATGGCTTTTGTAGTAAAATGGCAAGCGTGAGTGATACGTGAGCTATGCTGAAAGAATAGCTCGCCCTAACATGCGAGGTTTGAAAAGGCTGCAAGTAAAGAAACTTCAGTATTCGAGAGCTCTAGTTTTGTCCTAGTTACATATATGTCCACTCTTTCTCGTTTCTATCAATATATATTGACAGATCAAAGGGAAATTCATTTCAGGGGAGGGATGAACTGGGAAAAAAGAGATCACTTCTTGGTTTATGTTTATTTGGGCCCAGGCTTCAATTTCGATAATAGAAACTTCTTAATGGGCTGAATATACTGGACGGATGTCATATGACGGAGAACCGTTATGGAGACACTGTACCAAGTGACTTCTATCAGTTATGGAGACACTGTACCAAGTGAAATCTATTAGTTATGGAGACACTGTACCAAGTGGCCTCTATCAGTTGTGGAGACACTGCACCAAGTGACCTCTATCAGTTATGGAGACACTGTACCAAGTGACCTCTATCAGAGATCTGATCAGCAAGAAGGCAATGTACCAAATGACCTCTGGTATGGGACACTGCAGGTTCAGCATTCTGTGAAGCTATATATTTATTGCTGACCCCTTTTTGATTAGTGTACTATGACCCAAGGAATGGGGTCGTGTAACCTGTATGTAAGAGATGTATACAGCAAACTATTTTTGTCACTTGTTGAACATTGAACTTGTACTCGTATAGTATTTGCGGAAAAGTAGACTGATAAAATAAAACAATGTGAAATCCAAGTTTTGTTGTTTCACAAATGTTTTTTTTGGCATTTAATTCAGATTTACGTGTGCGAAAGCCAGAAACAGACCAATAGTGTTGGTGTATGACACCAAATAGAATATAAATTATGGGTCCATGGCGGTCTGAAACAATGTCTGACGATGGATTATCGCAATGTACATAATTATCACAAAATACGATCAAGTGATGCTCAGTGAGATCAAGTGACGATCAGTGAGATCAAGTGACGCTCAGTGAGATCAAGTGACGCTCAGTGAGATCAAGTGACGCTCAGTGAGATCAAATGACGCTCAGTGAGATCAAGTGACGCTCAGTGAGATCAAGTGACGCCCTGTGAGATCAAGTGACGCTCAGTGAGATCAAGTGACGCTCAGTTAGATCAAGTGACGCTCAGTGAGATCAAGTGACGCCCAGTGAGATCAAGTGATGCTCAGTGAGATCAAGTGACGCTCCGTGTGATCAAGTGACTCAGTGAGATTAGGTGGCGCTCAGTAAGATATATATCAACAGTAAGAAATAGTTGTTATAATTGTTTAATGCCGATCACAATATAACAAATATGCTGTCGCTTCCTAAACGTTCACTTGCACCGTCTCGTAAAAACACGAGAGATAGTAACATTGGACACCGATGCAGAGAAACCCGACTGCACAATGGGGCGATCCACGTACCCCCTACGATACATCTGTCATCAAATGCAACGGAGCGATCTTCTAGAGACCTTATATATTATATCATTTCAAGAAAAACACATTGACAGCCACTTATAAAGTGGAGAATCCTTACCTAAACCGAATACCTATGCGGTCCGCGGCCAACCGATCCATAACAGAGCGTATTAATTCATTCGCTTTCATTACGACCGCGTCGTTTAAACTATGTGAGGGAGTGAGCGAATTTCTTTCCGTCCCGTTCCATTTGGCAACGTATCCTATTAACAATAAGGCACCTCCGCTACAGTTACTGGTGATATGAAGTCTTCAGTTGTTCCAGTCAACCGATCAAATTATGGTTCTTCTGAGGCGATTTCTCGACACATTCCGCCATGTTTTCCGCCCAGTTCGTCACAACGAATGACCGGCCACATTATGCGACCAAAAACGCACATGCAGCTTTGAGACAAAGACTGCTACAACACAGTTCATACCTTATAAACCACGTGTAATTATAATACCAGAACTGTAATACTCAAGTAACAAATAATCATATAGTGGATTGGCATTCTTCCCGGTACGCCCGTAGCGAGTCAAGTATACATCGTACGAATGACGACAAAATGCCGTTGAATAAGATATAAATTACAATACGCATCCAATCGACTCCTTGTAAGATGCATTAATAAATGTACAACCTCCCAATCAAGCATAAATAAGTTATACAGTTATGTTGATGTACTAAAATCACTATTTCAAGTGTAGCGCTTTGTTCTACCAACAGATGAAAGTGACAAATGAAATCGAATTCGACGAGTAAACAAAAAGTCAATGAATGATCCCCTGGACGGCCTAGGAATGACTTATCGGCTGGTAGAGCACAGCTAACTTACGGGATGGCACACCAGTGTTCAGCCACTCTACGGGGTGGCACATCAGTGTTCAGCTACTCTACGGGGTGGCACACCAGTGTTTAGCCACTCTACGGGGTGGCACATCAGTGTTCAGCCACTCTACGGGGTGGCACATCAGCGTTCAGCTACTCTACGGGGTGGCACACCAGTGTTTAGCTACTCTACGGGGTGGCACACCAGTGTTCAGGCACTCTACGGGGTGGCACACCTATGTTCAACCACTCTACGGGGTGGCACATCAGTGTTCAGCTACTCTACGGGGAGGCACACCAGTGTTTAGCTACTCTACGGGGTGACACATAAGCGTACAACTATTTTACGGATGGCACAACAAGTGTACAGCTACTGTACGGGGTGGCACATAAGTGGTCAGCTACTTTACAGGATAACGCATCACACCGACAAACATATACACAGGACACCTCTCCACTTCACAGAACTGGAAATAATGGACACATAGACAGACAAAGATTTCCCACAAGGTAATGAACTGGTACACTATACAGGCTACATTTACATGAATATTTCTAATGATACCATATCGGCACAACCTTCATCGAGACTTCTTCGTTAAACAAATCACAGCAGGAAACACAGAGAGACAGAGAGAGAGAGTATCCAGATATGGATCATCAAACAGGGTGATAATAAGGCCAAAGCGTCCGTGGAGCTGTATACATATACGAGTCGCTCCCACAACGACAAGCACTTCCTGAGGTGGCGATCAGTCATGATGACGTCACAATGTCGTTCCGCCATCGACTCATGGCCTATATTTGGGATGAAGCGAAGAACATGGAGGATATTACGCAAACGGGAGCGAACCTATTTACCCACAGTTGCTGAACCTGAAGTGTCTGTGCGATGCAACGTAGATTGACTTCAACACTTTAATTTAGTAATCATCAACGCCTCTTCCAATTTACACAGACTCGTATGCACCAGCAAGTAACACCTAAAGTCTACATCCATTTCACAGATCTACCCATTGTAACAATGGTTCTTGCCATGTTCAGACACAGACTGTATTCTAATGACGCTCGTTTTAACCATCATAACGTCGACGCAATATCAGAATATCGCATGTGCCGTGACACCTTTCTTCCTTGCGAAGGACGCCCTCACATTTACACAGGGACCACCATTCGCTTTACGTAATAGTTGCTGGTTAATAGCATTCGGCCTCACAGATAGCCGGACTAACTAAAGACAAGGCAATGTAGTCCCACGCAAAACAGACGCTTATTCTGACCGTCCATTTGTAGAAGATCCAATAGAGTTAAGCATCTTCGCCATCGCGAGATACTTACTGCCCAGAACACCGGGTATAAAGAATCCGTATGCCGGGGACTGACACAGTCTGAATTTCGAACTTGTATCCGGATGTCTTGCTCGCCTACGTCACAGACGTCAAATCTACGGATACGTTAGCTTCATAAGCTAACAGCATGGACTGAGGAAGGTCCGTCCGTAGTCTCTCGTTAAAAATCCTGGGATGTGGCATGCGAGAATCAAGGCATACTGTGAGCAGGATTCGCACCCAGAATCCCGCGGGGTGGATGGGGGGGGGGGGAGGGGGTGACCCCTCCTGATCCAGAGGTTGAAAGTACGCAGCGTTTATAGGAGTGACGAGAGTATGTTTTCAGGTCGCGTGGCATGGCAGCGCCACCTGGTGCAGGAATGATTGCTGGTCCCAGTCAATGACGTCATCAATCGTCATTTTCTTCTGGGAAAGGGACAAAAAATACGATAGAAATGTATTCATGGAGTATTAATCAGTTGGACATTGATATACCGTAGAAAGAGTTTAACGTTGAGATACACGTGTACGTTATGATTCATAGAACGATGCTCAAACTGAACACCGCGCTACCAACTGAGCTGCATGGAATACTGCATCCACAATGGCAATATAGCAATCACAAAACTAGGATTGGATTGATTCATATTTCGCGACTTTCAGGCCCATAATACAAAATACTTTTCACTTCAACGTTTGACAAGGTGCGCACGACAACAGCAAAAATAAAAATTACCTTTAAACTACATAGTATTCATTTAACATTCCTTAGCGCGTTTCTTCAACTGTATATAGAAAGTCTCGACCCCGCGCTGAATAATGGCGCAATCACTACATACAAAGGAATCCATTCCAAAGGAATTAAACAATTTTAAGTAACACCCAATCTTATGTACCCGCGTGTCATGCAGAAGGGAATTCAATAGCAGTGAAAGACACTACCACCATTTGTATTGACGGCGACAAATAATGGACAATAAATAGTGACCCAGATAACTCTAATTACATCAATACCACACATGCAAATGAATATTCCCAACCCCAACGTCAAGAACGTGGATGTGGGTGGTGAAGGTGGGGGGCGGTCGTTCTTCCATGTTAGAGCGAACCACTAACAGCTTACGTATCACTCCCGCATACCCCTTACTACTCATTCAATAATGCATTTAATGGCGCTCGAACGTGGAAAATGGACCAACTACGGCGATCCATTTCTCGGGCTGTAACATAGAAGAAGGACCGTGTGGGGGTGGGGGTGGGGGTGGGGGGGCACGGGGTCGCTCTCCCCCACCCGCCGCACCCACCGACCCTGACATTACATGCACTCACTTGGCGTTGAGGCCCACGCCGTTGGTTGGCATGCTGCCTGTGCTTATCTTGCGCTGTGCCGGGGAAGCTTTCTTCACGCCATCTGGGAGGTAGAGACAAGGCCATGCAGTGGTGCTACTACCGGCAGGAGGAAGGGAGGGAGGGGGGGGGGGGGGCAGCCACAGGCGGAGTAGGGGGGGCTAGACGACTAGCATGCCATACTGTGTGATCTGTTTGTTGTACATGTAAGTGAAATATAAATGAAACGAAATGAAAGGAAATAAAATTAAATAAAATTAAATGAAAAGATGTTGCTTTGGGCCCGTTTTTTTTTTTTTTTTAGCACACAAGGGCGAAATAAGGCCAAGGAACCTTCGGGGGATAATGCGTGATTATAGACGAGATTTGGAAGTCTGTTATATTGTAATAAATCTTTTCTACAACAAGACTGCCATATTGTAATACGTCTGTTATATTATAGCAGGGCTGTTATATTATAGCACGTATGTTATATTATAGCACGTCTGCTACATTGTAACAAGTCTCTTATATTGTAGCAACTATTTTATATTGTAACATATCTTACATTGAAACCAGTCCGTTATATTGTAACAAGTCTGTCATATTGTAACATTTCTGTTATATTGTCAGCCATTGATTTGTAACTTGTATCGGAATAATGTATTTATTTCGATTTAATTCGCGACATTTGCGTTTATAAATAATAAGTCTATCTGAGGTCGGAAGAGCTTACCGCAGTCATCACATTCACAGAAAGGGACGCTACAGAAGGTTCTGTGTAAGGGTTTGGTTAACATAATGTGAATGTTTGTGGATATTTCACGATCGTTCCAGTTATGAAAGGCCTGGTAGCTCATGAATTCAGTCGTTGTGATAACAGCCTATCATGTCGTTAGTGTCTATGTGATGGATCTTATCGTAGCGAGTGGGTTACACACGATGTTCATAAAGTAACGGGTGGTCATATCTTAACCTAGCGACTTACTTATGCGCACATCACATATACTTATGCGATAACTTTATTATAATAAGCGGCATTATGTCATTTTAACCTTTGTACTTACTAACAATAACATGCACAGATAGAAATAAAACGCCCCAAAAAAATCTCCACTTAAAAAATGCGGAACATTTCTTGTCCAACGTAAGGCGTACGAAGCAAAGCATTGTGACGTCATATTTATCATACGTCACAAGGCAAAGACACGCGTCGTCCGCTCCGAGGAGGTCGACATGCATCGCCCGTCACCGAGAAACACCGCAATTAGGTTGTCCAATGCTCGAACTTATACGAGTGTGGATGGGAGGGGTGGGGGGGGGGGGTTAACAGTGGGGAAAATAGGGGTGGGAGAGAGGGGTGGGAGACAGGGATGGGCAGATAGGGGTGGGGATAGAGGGGCGGGGATAGAGGGGTGGAGAGATAGGGAGGGGCGAGAGAGGGGATAGGGAGGGATGATAGGATAGAGGGATGGAGATAGAGAGGTGGGAAGAGAGGGAAGGGAGAGAGGGTGGGGATAGAGCTGTGGGAGGGGTGGGGATAGAGCTGGGGGCGGGGTGGGGATAGAGCTGTGGGAGGGGTGGGGATAGAGCTGTGGGAGGGTGGGGATAGAGCTGTGGGAGGGTGGGGATAGAGCTGTGGGAGGGGTGGGGATCGAGCTGTGGGAGGGGTGGGGATAGAGCTGTGGGAGGGTGGGGATAGAGCTGTGGGAGGGGTGGGAATAAAGGGGTGGGAGGAGGGATTTGGCGAGCATGGGGTGGGGTGGGGTGGGGTGGGGTGGGGTGGGGTGGGGGTGGGGCGGGGTGGGGGGTGGGATTTGGCGAGCATGGGGTGGTGTGGGGTGGGGTGGGGGTGGGGCGTGGGATTTGGCGAGCGTGGGGTGGGGTGGCGTGGGGTAGGAGGTGGGATTTGGCGAGCATGGGTTGGGGTGGGGGATGGGGTTTGGCGAGCATGGGGTGGGGTGGGGTGGGGGATGGGGTGGCGAGCATGGGGTGGGGATGGGGTGGGGTGGGGGATGGGGTTTGGCGAGCATGGGGTGGGGTGGGGTGGGGGATGGGGTTTGGCGAGCATGGGGTGGGGTGGGGTGGGGGATGGGGTTTGGCGAGCATGGGGTGGGGTGGGGTGGGGGATGGGGTTTGGCGAGCATGGGGTGGGGTGGTTGGGGGTGGGGTTTCGCGAGCATGGGTTGGGGTGGGGGATGGGGTTCGGCGAGCATGGGGCGGGGTGGGGGAAGGTGTGGAATGGGATGGTGGTGGGACTGACCTGTGGTGGATCCCGATGAGCCGCGGCGCCCCCTGGCGTGGCCGATGGATCCCCCGGACGTGGAGCTAGGGACGGAGGCCGCCGATCCCTTTCTGGAAGACACCAAACCGAGAGCGGCTTCAGGTCCAGGACCACGTGGTCAAGACATATCGGGAGCTTCAGGCCGCTATAGTATATATATATAAAAGCTAAGTTAGGTCGTCGAGACCTCGGATAACAGGGTTGCACCAGCGACCAGCGACAGACTCATCATTGTAACCCACGCCGTGAATATTTACAACAGCCCCAGTCTGTGAAAGTCATAAAATGTGACTACGTTGCAACATATATTTTTCTTGGTCAAATAAATGTATTCTGACTCTGACTCTGTGATGTGGCGGGTCGGCTACATCACATTTCAATTATACAACAGTAGAACATAGCCGGAAGCGAATTTTATTTTACTTCCCTTTGGCCTACTAAGTCGTACCAATGAGCGTTGTATCAGTTTATTTCTGCCCCCTTCTCACATGCTAAAACCCCCCTTGCCCCCTTCTCGCATGCTAAAACCCCCCTTGCCCCCTTCTCGCATGCTAAAACCCGTCTTGCCCCCTTCTCGCATGCTAACACCCGCCCCTCTCCCCCGCTCCACACACGCCAGACTCACCTGCCCCCCGCACTGCCCACAGTACTACTAGTGCCACTCTTCCTCGCGACGGGCGGAGATCCCGGGGAGTTACGCGTGTCCGACGTCTTGGATTTGTTAGAATCTGGAAAGATAACATGTCAAAAGTTACTGCATAATTTCATGTGGGAGAAACTTCCAAAACTTTCAAGCGCGGTAAGGATTACTTTAAAAACTGTCCTTAAATCCACCAGTCTCAATTGGCAAAGGAAATAAACTGACAAAGTAACTCGCCATGCAATAAACCACCGGATCCACAGAGGCGTCTTTCAGGGCTAGGAGGCCCCCAGGACCAGCGGTCTAGTGCGCTAACCACTACACCAGGGAGGCCCCCAGCATCTATTGATCTGCGGTCTAGTGCGCTAACCACTACACCAGGGAGGCCCCCAGGACCAGCGGTCTAGTGCGCTAACCACTACACCAGGGAGGCCCCCAGCATCTATTGATCTGCGGTCTAGTGCGCTAACCACTACACCAGGGAGGCCCCCAGCATCTATTGATCTGCGGTCTAGTGCGCTAACCACTACACCAGGAAGGCCCCCAGGATTTATTGATCCGCGGTCTGGTGCGCTAGCCACTACACCAGGGAACCGCCCCCGCCCCCCCCCCCCCCTCTCTCCCTGCCCCCGAGAGTCAAGTCCAGCGCCAACCGTACCTTTGAGGCTGGGTGATCGCTTGATCTCCTTGTTGCTTGAGTTCTGGCTGGAGCCGCTGAAGGAACCGCTGCGCTCAGACCGGTTGGACGAGAATGTCTTATCCTTGGCCGCTGAACCGCTGGCTGCGGGAATCTTACTTCCTGCAACCATAGAGAAGTCCCCGTGAGGTCATAGGTATCAGAAGCTTTTCACTAGCGTCATTTCACTCAAAAATCGCGTGGTTATTGCTAGTAACCTCTGAAGATTGTATAGCAGGCGTGAAGAGGTAAGCCTGGGTTCATCATATACATATCGTTGACATTAATTTGAATAATTTTGGCTGGTAATAAATTGAGAAAAGATGCCTAAATACTTATAATCGCTGCGTAACTGTTATTTACGTTGCTCGTAAACGTACGATCAGTGGTTAATTTGTCATGTAAACGATACGATTGCGAGCTCGTAAAATCTTAGTGAACCTATCCCCTGGTTTGTTGTGTTAGGCTACATTTGGCGAAACAAATCCCCCCCCCCCCCCCATGGGACCATGCGATGAATTCATGAGCCGCTCCCATAGAGGTGGGGTTAGAACATGCAATCTGTTTGTCTGCATTAGATGCGTGCGTCTTCCGCAATATGTCTTACTTATGTCTTTTTCATTTCTTTTCTACAGTAAACAGATGGTAAATATGCAATTGACTTCTCATCGTACAGCATACACTTTGAACATTAACGCCACCTTCATGCTCATGAACACCTCTTCTTCAGGCGAGAACACAAGAGCAGCTATTGAAGGTGTTATATTCTGTCAAGTTTCTCTCAATATTCTGTCAAGTTTCTATTAATAGTCTGTCAAGTTTCTATTAATATTCTGTCAAGTTTTCTGTTAATATTCTGTCAAGTTTCTATTATTATACGGTCAAGTTTCCAATAAGTTTCTGTAAACTTTTCTGTAAACTATCACTTTTCTCCTCGCCGCCTGACCTTTCTTGGGAGCCGGGATACGGCTTGACGAACTCTTGGCGGTGTCTCCTCTCTTCTTGTCGTTCTTGGCTGCGCGCGCCTCCTCCTCCTGAATCTCCCGCTCCTCCTGTAACCATGACAACTGATTGTGACACGAACGCCGGACCACGTGCTCCCGTAAACCCTTTAAATTAACACGCCGCGGCAGATAGTTCCGCGCCTCTTACAGCATATGGGCAGTTTGGCGTATTTTGGTGGTTTAACATGGGTTAAACCGTGCTAATCAAATGAAAACTTTATCATTCTGTAGTCACGTATTGGACATAAGGTGAACATGTTGGGGTACCTACCATCTCTAATAACTTTTGTTCCTCGGCCTCTTTCCTCTCGTCCTCAAGATCCTCGTGTTGGAACGCCTTGCGAGCCATCTGCAGCAGAGACACAAAGACAGATCTGTACATTACATGGTACATTACCATTCTTTAATTGCCTACCTACATTATAAGGGAGACATACAGGCAGACTTGGGCATTACGATGTATTGCAAGTTTGAGTAACTTGTATGTTACAAAGTATTATACATATGGTACACGACACTACATAGTAAAATATACTAGTGAAATATACAACAATGTACATTACACAACATTGTTTATTAATTATTTATCTTAAATCGTAGTATATTGTACATCACAAGAGATTTGTACAATTTATTTGCATATTATACACTACCAAACGTCTTAAAAGTGTCACGTAACATAACAATTTCAGTTCAGTTAACTCGCTTTCGATTAAATTTCGACAAAATATTAATGGCAACTAAAAGTAATAGTTGGGACTTACCGACTCCATTTGAACCTGGACGTTGTCAAGCTCCTTGACCGCCTGTAATACACGGAAATATCTATTCAGATTATGGAAACTACGTCCGCGGTATCGTGTGCGAAACGCACAACACACAAACCTTTCTCGGAACAGGTGAATGTCATTGGCCAATTGTCGACGTCAGCTCTCTGGTATTTGATACAACCACGAATACAGGTGCCAAATGTACTTAATTACCATCCATTAACGACGTGAGGACACGTACCTATAATGCGTGGATTGACATATTTCATCGCGTCGGAACCTCAAACCTCGACAAATAAACCGACTGATTGTCTATTAACACTGGATCTATTATCGATTCATAGCCCCCCACCCCCCTCCTACCCGCCCCCATTACAACATTAATTTACTATACACAGTCGCTAAACTAATCTGTCAAGAAACCCATATTATCGCCCAACATATCTATTATCGCCCACCATCTGCCTCAACTGACCCGTTCGAGCGCTGTCATGACGTCACGGTCAGTCTCGCTGACCATGATCCTGCGGACCGAGGCCTCGAGTTGCTGCAGCAGGTGCCTGTCCCCCGGCAGCTTGAGGAGCGTCTTCAGCCGCGGCAGCAGCGGGCAAAGCCGCAGCCGCACGTTGGGCACGGCGTCCGCGGCCAGCTGCAGCAGCGCGTCGTAGAAGTGGTCCTTGAAAAAAACGCGGGAAAACAGGCGCAGCACCTCGCGGCAGACGTCGATGAAGAGACTGCGCTGGTGGCAGCTGTTACTGCGGGAGAATTCTGTAACAACGAGAGGTGATGGTTATAAGTACGTGTGAGTGAGACTGATTAGTCGTATATATATGTCAGCAGAGTTTTACCGATTTATTATTTAATATTAGATTGTTGGTCGCATTTTGGAAAAGAATGAACACGTCGCTAAAACGACATTGCAAATATGTGGTACGAATGCAGACATTTAGAAATACTTTTTGTTTCGCAAATTTCTAAAATCACATCTCAGCCATCCATCATATGCATGTTACCGGGGCAGACAAACAGGAACGCTCGCCACGTAGCCAACAAGTCATACTGGGTCGGGGCCGAGGCTAAACCGAGCCATACCGTGTTATATAGTGTCATACAGTGTTACATGGTGTCATAGTGTCATATAGTGTTATATGGTGATATTGTGTGGTATAGTGTCATTGTGTTATATTGTGGCATAGTGTCATACAGTGTTATATGGTGTCATAGTGTTATATGGTGTCATAGTGTTATATGGTTTCATACAGTGTTATATGGTGTCATAGTGTTATATGGTTTCATACAGTGTTATATGGTGTCATAGTGTCATACAGTGTTATATTGTGTCATAGTGTCATACAGTGTTATATGGTGGCAGTGTTATATGGTGTCATAGTGTCATACAGTGTTATATGGTGTCATAGTGTCATACAGTGTTATATGGTGGCATAGTGTCATACAATGTTACATGGTGTCATAGTGTCATACAGTGTTATATGGTGTCATAGTGTCATACAGTGTTATATGGTGGCATAGTGCCATACAGTGTTATATGGTGGCATAGTGCCATACAGTGTTATATGGTGGCATAGTGTCATACAGTGTTATATGGTGTCATAGTGTCATACAGTGTTATATGGTGGCATAGTGTCCTACAGTGTTATATGGTGTCATACAGTGTTATATGGTGGCATAGTGTCCTACAGTGTTATATGGTGTCATAGTGTCATACAGTGTTATATGGTGTCATAGTGTCATACAGTGTTACATGGTGTCATAGTGTCATACAGTGTTATATGGTGTCATAGTGTCATACAGTGTTATATGGTGGCATAGTGTCATACAGTGTTATATGGTGTCATACAGTGTTATATGGTGGCATAGTGTCCTACAGTGTTATATGGTGTCATAGTGTCATACAGTGTTATATGGTGTCATAGTGTCATACAGTGTTACATGGTGTCATAGTGTCATACAGTGTTATATGGTGTCATAGTGTCATACAGTGTTATATGGTGGCATAGTGTTATATGGTGGCATAGTGCCATACAGTGTTATATGGTATCTAGTGTCATACAGTGTTATATGGTGTCATAGTGTCATACAGTGTTATATGGTGGCATAGTGTTATATGGTGGCATAGTGCCATACAGTGTTATATGGTATCTAGTGTCATACAGTGTGATATGGTGTCATAGTGTCATACAGTGTTATATGGTGTCATACAGTGTTATATGGTGGCATAGTGTTATATGGTTTCATACAGTGTTATATGGTGTCATAGTGTCATACAGTTTTATATGGTGTCATAGTGTCATACAGTGTTATATGGTGGCATAGTGCCATACAGTGTTACATGGTGTCATAGTGTCATACAGTGTTATATGGTGTCAGTGTCATACAGTGTTATATGGTGTCATAGTGTCATACAGTGTTATATAGTGTCATACAGTGTTATATGGTGTCATAGTGTCATACAGTGTCATAGTGTCATACAGTGTTACATGGTGTCATAGTGTCATACAGTGTTATATGGTGTCATAGTGTCATACAGTGTTACATGGTGTCATAGTGTCATACAGTGTTATATGGTGTCATAGTGTCATACAGTGTTATATGGTGGCATAGTGCCATACAGTGTTATATGGTATCTAGTGTCATACAGTGTTATATGGTGTCATAGTGTCATACAGTGTTATATGGTGTCATAGTGTCATACAGTGTTATATGGTGGCATAGTGTTATATGGTTTCATACAGTGTTACATGGTGCCATAGTGCCATACAGTGTTATATGGTGGCATAGTGTCATACAGTATTATATGGTGTCAGTGTCATACAGTTTTATATGGTGTCATAGTGTCATACAGTGTTATATGGTGTCATAGTGTCATACAGTGTTATATGGTGGCATAGTGCCATACAGTGTTACATGGTGTCATAGTGTCCTACAGTGTTACATGGTGTCAGTGTCATACAGTGTTATATGGTGTCATAGTGTCATACAGTGTTATATGGTGTCATAGTGTCATACAGTGTTATATGGTGTCATAGTGTCATACAGTGTTATATGGTGTCATAGTGTCATACAGTGTTATATGGTGTCATAGTGTCATACAGTGTCATAGTGTCATACAGTGTTACATGGTGTCATAGTGTCATACAGTGTTATATGGTGTCATAGTGTCATACAGTGTTATATGGTGGCATAGTGTTAAATGGTGGCATAGTGCCATACAGTGTTATATGGTGTCATAGTGTCATACAGTGTTATATGGTGGCATAGTGTCATACAGTGTTATATGGTGTCATAGTGTCATACAGTGTTATATGGTGTCATAGTGTCATACAGTGTTATATGGTGGCATAGTGTCATACAGTGTTATATGGTGGCATAGTGCCATACAGTGTTACATGGTGTCATAGTGTCATACAGTGTTATATGGTGTCGTAGTGTCATACAGTGTTATATGGTGTCATAGTGTCATACAGTGTTATATGGTGTCATAGTGTCATATGGTGTCATAGTGTCATACAGTGTCATACAGTGTTATATGGTGGCACAGTGTTACATGGTGTAATAGTGTCATAAAGTGTTATATGGTGTCATAGTGTCATACAGTGTTATATGGTGTCATAGTGTCATACAGTGTTACATGGTGTCATAGTGTCATACAGTGTTATATGGTGGCATAGTGCCATACAGTGTTATATGGTGTCATAGAGTCATACAGTGTTATATGGTGGCATAGTGCCATACAGTGTTATATGGTGTCATAGTGTCATACAGTATTATATGGTGGCATAGTGCCATACAGTGTTATATGGTGTCATAGTGCCATACAGTGTTATATGGTGTCATAGTGTCATACAGTGTTATATGGTGTCATAGTGTCATATGGTGTCATAGTGTCATACAGTGTTATATGGTGTCATAGTGTCATACAGGGTTATATGATGTCATAGTGTCATACAGTGTTATATGGTGGCATAGTGTTACATGGTGTCATAGTGTCATACAGTGTTACATGGTGTCATAGTGTCATACAGTGTTATATGGTGTCATAGTGTCCTACAGTGTTATATGGTGTCATAGTGTCCTACAGTGTTATATGGTGTCATAGTGTCATACAGTGTTATATGGTGTCATAGTGTCATACAGGGTTATATGGTGGCATAGTGTCATACAGTGTTATATGGTGGCATAGTGTTACATGGTGTCATAGTGTCATACAGTGTTACATGGTGTCATAGTGTCATACAGTGTTATATGGTGTCATAGTGTCCTACAGTGTTATATGGTGTCATAGTGTCATACAGTGTTATATGGTGTCATAGTGTCATACAGTGTTATATGGTGTCATAGTGTCCTACAGTGTTATATGGTGTCATAGTGTCATACAGTGTTATATGGTGTCATAGTGTCATACAGTGTTATATGGTGTCATAGTGTCATACAGTGTTATATGGTGTCATAGTATCATACAGTGTTATATGGTGGCATAGTGTTATATGGTGTCATAGTGTCATACAGTGTTATATGGTGGCATAGTGTCATACAGTGTTATATGGTGGCATAGTGTCATACAGTGTTATATGGTGGCATAGTGTTACATGGTGTCATAGTGTCATACAGTGTTATATGGTGTCATAGTGTCATGCAGTGTTATATGGTGGCATAGTATCATACAGTGTTATATGGTGGCATAGTGTCATACAGTGTTACATGGTGGCATAGTGTCATACAGTGTTATATGGTGTCATAGTGTCATACAGTGTTATATGGTGTCATAGTGTCATACAGTGTTATATGGTGTCATAGTGTCATAGTGTCATACAGTGTTATATGGTGGCATAGTATCATACAGTGTTATATGGTGGCATAGTGTCATACAGTGTTATATGGTGTCATAGTGTCATACAGTGTTATATGGTGGCATAGTATCATACAGTGTTATATGGTGGCATAGTGCCATACAGTGTTATATGGTGTCATAGTGTCATACAGTGTTACATGGTGTCATAGTGTCATACAGTGTTATATGGTGGCATAGTATCATACAGTGTTATATGGTGGCATAGTGCCATACAGTGTTATATGGTGTCATAGTGTCATACAGTGTTATATGGTGTCATAGTGTCATACAGTTATATGGTGGCATAGTATCATACAGTGTTATATGGTGGCATAGTGTCATACAGTGTTATATGGTGGCATAGTGTCATACAGTGTTATGTGGTGTCATAGTGTCATACAGTGTTATATGGTGTCATAGTGTCATACAGTGTTATATGGTGTCATAGTGTCATACAGTGTTATATGGTGGCATAGTATCATACAGTGTTATATGGTGTCATAGTGTCATACAGTGTTATATGGTGGCATAGTGTCATACAGTGTTATATGGTGTCATAGTGTCATACAGTGTTACATGGTGGCATAGTGTCATACAGTGTTATATGGTGTCATAGTGTCATACAGTGTTACATGGTGTCATAGTGTCATATGGTGTCATAGTGTCATACAGTGTTATATGGTGGCATAGTATCATACAGTGTTATATGGTGGCATAGTGTCATACAGTGTTATATGGTGGCATAGTGCCATACAGTGTTATATGGTGTCATAGTGTTACATGGTGTCATAGTGTCATACAGTGTCATATGGTGGCATAGTGTTATATGGTGGCATAGTGTCATACAGTGTCATAGTGTCATAGGGTCATCCGGGGTCACCATGCCCTGGGTTCGTACCTTCGACCAGCACGCTGCAGATTTCCTCTCTCTGGTCGAGCCGCTTGTTATTTCTGAGCAGGATGAGGAGCGTGTTGGTGGCTGCGTGTTTCACGGGGAGCGCCTTCTGCAAGGATCCGAGACGCCACGTCATTGGTGATCAGTATGGACCCAGTTTACGTGGCACTCGCGGGGTTATATCGTAGTGAAATGTTGCCTCTTTCCAAGATAGACAAAACACACTGGAATCAGCTACATTTCGATTGATAAATCTAATCCAGGAAAGATGAAAGAGCAGTGAGACATCGCGGCCTATATAGACGTCACTGTCTACGTACGGATTTAGAGCGAGGCCGAACAGATCAGACATATCGCGAAAACTGGCCTCCTCCCTCCATTCTAGCAAATAAAAACAGTTGGAAGGCCACACGTATACATCGACAACCCAGTTCCGCCCCCCCCCCCACCCGCCCCCACTACCCTCACTGTTATTTATCGTTTATTAATCCACGAAAGTACCCTAGTAACCTTACTACGCAAAGACTACGGTATTTTACTAAAGTGAATCTGAAGTAAATGGTTTGTACATGTGTGTGTTTATGTTTGTATATGTAGTACATGGGACTCGACAAGGCTTATCGGAGGAGAATCGTAATGTTAACCCCCCCCCCCTACCCCCCTTCCCGCCCCTCGCCGCCCTACCCCACCCACTTACCGCAGTCTGCATCTACCACCCTACCCAGTCCCCCCTACCCCCCTCCCCGCCCCTCACCGCCCTACCCCACCCACTTACCGCAGTCTGCATCTACCACCCTACCCAGTCCCCCTACCCCCCTCCCCGCCCTACCCCACCCACTTACCGCAGTCTGCATCTACCACCCTACGCAGTCCCCCCTCCCACCTCCCCACACCGCCCCTCCAACCCCCATCCCCTGCCCCTCGGCGCCCGACCCCACCGACTTACCGCAGTCTGCATCTTCCTGACGAGGAGCGGCACGAACTGCTGGTAGATTACCCCCCCCCCCCCCCCGCCCCTGTAAACCCCCATCCCCTGCCCCTCGGCGCCCTACACCACCCACTTACCGCAGTCTGCATCTTCCTGACCAGGAGCGGCACGAACTGCTGGTAGATGTGTTCGCTGTGCAGACAGCGCGGCAGACAGGCCAGGTGGGTCATCAGTTCCTCCTGTAGCCGCCAGTTGTTGGAGACAAAGACAACGGCCTCCCCCGACAGCAGGGCCCCGACCACGTCCTGCACCAGCGCCGGCTGCGGGCGGGACAGGAACCATTACAGTAGGCACTCAGGCTCTTGGTTTGTTACTGACGTCACAGGGAGCCAGTACGATGGTGTTGGGGTAACGTCTACGTCGCGTTCATGGCAAGTTACGTCACGTGGTATTCGTGAAGTCAAAAATGTAGTATCTTTGCCAGAGACGTGAATTCGTTAAGTCCAAAATGTAGTATCTTTGCCAGAGACGTCAACTTTGCCAATAATGTGATATGTTTGCCCAAGACGTAAAGGTACTTTCTAAGGTACGCTGTGTCAAAAGACACATGTTTTTGGTAAGGGACATGTACACTGTGTCATAAACGCGTATCTTTGTCAAAGACACGGTATCTTTGCCAAAGACGCGGTATCTTTCCCAAAGACGCGTTATCTTTGCCAAAGACACGGTATCTGTGCCAAAGACACGGTATCTGTGCCAAAGACACGGTATCTTTGCCAAAGACACGGTATCTTTGCCAAAGACGCGTTATCTTTGCCAAAGACACGGTATCTGTGCCAAAGACGCGTTATCTTTCCCAAAGACGCGTTATCTTTGCCAAAGACACGGTATCTGTGCCAAAGACACGGTATCTTTGTCAAAGACGCGGTATCTTTGTCAAAGACGCGTTATCTTTGTCAAAGACGCGGTATCGTTGTCAAAGACGCGGTATCGTTGCCAAAGACGCGATATCTTTGCCAAAGACGAAAATTCCTTTAGCCAAGACACAAAATCCTTTGCCAAAGACGAAAATTGTTTTAGCCCAAAACATAAAACCTTTTGCTAAAGAAGACAATTACTTAACGAAAAACGAAAAATCCTTCTAAAAACACGTTCCATTGTCAAACTCCCATACTGTTGGCCAAAGACGCGCATGTAAACTTTGCATACGAAGTCAATAGCGCAAGACACACTTGATCAGAACATGACTTTAAATCCCACATATTGCGATGTGGTATATCTTTACCTTGGCATCTAAAGCGGACAAATTGGCAGCTCTGGAGAATATCTCCAACGTTTCTGGTAAATGGGATATCACACCTTTTAAAACCTGAGGAAAAAGAAAAGTAAATCATTTCTACACGGCGCATAGAAAGAGAGAACTAAAGGACAAAGCCAAGGTGTATTTGTGACGTTTGTTCTTGTTATTCTGCTTCCGGCAGTTGGATACACAGGAAGTTTGATGCAATCAAAGCTAGAGCATCGATGACCTTGTATAACAAATCTGGACTTTCCTCGATCTTTTTGTAATTCCACTCGGAATGAAATCGTTATGTTCAGAAAATAAAATACTGAAAAGACCACAAGAGGCCCCGGGGAGCTGAGCCACAGTGAACACTTGAGACCTTACCTCTACGCAGTCATCTTGAAGCAGGGTGACGAATTCTGGAATGATCGTACTGGCGTTGTTATTTAACAACTTCACAACCTAAATAGATAAAACAAAAAGGCACACCGATCAGTGATCTTGTCGTTAAGTAAGAGGCAAGGGATGTTATAATGGTGCAGCGATCCTCGTGCAATTTATTTTTAACACTATTATATTAACGTTTTAATGTTTGCAATATAGTATATAATATATCATATATATATATATATATATATATATATATATCAACATTTTTCGTTCCTCTTCGGCCCAACAATAAGTGTGATATAATATTTGAGAGTGCGAAAGACAATTACTTATTTAGCATAACTCGAAAAGCGGCGAGAACCCACACAATTTGATTTTTTTTTTGGGGGGGTTACTATTGTAATGGTTACAAGATAGCGTCCGAGATCTCAGAGACATGACCCCTGATGAGATTTGTTTGGGTACCGCTCAGCAGGCGTAGACTACGTAGAACGCCCGACAGTAGGCCGGATACACACCAACCCACGTGATCAGTGTGTGAGAGCCGGGTACCCACGTGATATACCACGTGACTGACCTCGTGGTAGCCGCCAGCGACCGTCCTCCGCACGGCGGAGTTGGGATCACTGCATAGCAGACCGAACACAGCCTGAAGGTCCGACTTGAAGTGGCGAACCCCGGCAAACAGCACCATAGCCTGAAACACCAAGTACACAGTGTGTCAATACTATACCCCGGCAAACAGCACCATAGCCTGAAACACCAAGTACACAGTGTGGCAATGCTATACCCCGGCAAACAGTACCATAGCCTGAAACACCAAGTACACAGTGTGTCAATGCTATACCCCGGCAAACAGCACCATAGCCTGCAACACCAAGTACACAGTGTGTCAATGCTATACCCCGGCAAACAGCACCATAGCCTGCAACACCAAGTACACAGTGTGTCAATGCTATACCCCGGCAAACAGCACCATAGCCTGAAACACCAAGTACACAGTGTGTCAATGCTATACCCCGGCAAACAGCACCATAGCCTGCAACACCAAGTACACAGTGTGTCAATGCTATACCCCGGCAAACAGCACCATAGCCTGAAACACCAAGTACACAGTGTGTCAATGCTATACCCCGGCAAACAGCACCATAGCCTGAAACACCAAGTACACAGTGTGTCAATGCTATACCCCGGCAAGCAGCACCATAGCCTGAAACACCAAGTACAAAGTGTGTCAATTCTATACCCCGGCAAACAGCACCATAGCCTGAAACACCAAGTACACAGTGTGTCAATGCTATACCCCGGCAAACAGCACCATAGCCTGAAACACCAAGTACACAGTGTGTCAATGCTATACCCCGGCAAACAGCACCATAGCCTGCAACACCAAGTACACAGTGTGTCAAAGCTATACCCCGGCAAACAGCACCAGAGCCTGAAACACCAAGTACAAAGTGTGTCAATGCTATACCCCGGCAAACAGCACCATAGCCTGAAACACCAAGTACACAGTGTGTCAATGCTATACCCCGGCAAACAGCACCATAGCCTGAAACACCAAGTACGCAGTGTGTCAATGCTATACCCCGGCAAGCAGCACCATAGCCTGAAACACCAAGTACACAGTGTGTCAATGCTATACCCCGGCAAACAGCACCATAGCCTGAAACACCAAGTACACAGTGTGTCAATGCTATACCCCGGCAAGCAGCACCATAGCCTGAAACACTAAGTACACAGTGTGTCAATGCTATACCCCGGCAAAAAGCACCAGAGCCTGAAACACCAAATACAAAGCTAGTGTTGCTGACGCCCACTGGACGCGTTCGCGGCGCGGTGACGGAACTGACGCGGCGACGGAACCGAGGCGGCGCGGTTCGGTCGCGGTGGCTATAGCCCACTGCACGCGGTGGTCGCGCGGTGAGTGACCGTATAGCAGCTGTCTGAATTAACGGCTTAGGCAATTTTTAGATATTGGCGGTATTTTGAAACAAATGAAAGATAGATTCTTCTGATGAGGACGTACTCATGCTGTTAGCAACATGAAGACGTCGCAGAAGGAAGAAGTAGACCTCTATTGGATGTTTTGCACTCTTTAAAGAAGACTGGCGTTGGGAGAATACCACATGCAGGCTCATACAGGAGCTAAAACTTGCAAACGATGAGAGGTTTCGGACCTAAATTTACTTCAGATTGACACCAGTGCAGTTTCAGGAGTTGCTGGATCTGGTATCATGTCTCCACCAACTTTCGCGCGTCTTTGTGTCCGAAACCAAGGCTTTTGCCGCCAGGTTGGAGAGTGTGCATCGCGCTGAATTTCGTTCTTTTTTCTGATTGGCTGAAATGTCGACGGCGCGCCGACCGACGACCGAAAAATAGAACATGTCCTATCTCACCGCGGAGCCTCGACGGCACCGCGACGGCACCGCGCCGGTGCCGTCCCGCTGACGCGTGCAGTGGGCGTTAGCCAAGCGCAACTCAACTGTCCTATTTTTCCGCACCGCGTCAGTTCCGTCGCCGCGCCGCAAACGCGTCCAGTGGGCGTTAGCACTAACACCCCGGTAGCCAGCACCATAGTTTGAAAAAAACAATCATGAACAGTTGCTGCCACCCAAACCGCCCTGCGCTGCGGATCCTTCAATAGACAATCGTTGCCATAGTGTCATTGCGTAGAACAATAAAAAAAACATGACGTCACACAAAATGAACTCTCATTGAACCACGACACGTTTGTGCTGGATAACTCGAAAGCATTATAACTAGCGCAGTGACAGGGGTCATTAGGAGGTCAGCCTATATCATTGAGCGACAGTAAATTCACGGGGGTTGCGTTGTTTGTCAGGGTTTTACGACACTCCCAACGACTCACAGGGAAGTTGAAGGCGGCGTTTTTCCGACACTCGGCCGGCTGGTCCTCTTCCAGGTCCGGTAACGGAAACAACGGGAACTGCAACAAAATCGTGACACACATTATTAATAAAAGCAGCCACACTTAACATGTAACTTGTTAATAAACAAAACAGTATTTGGGTCTTATTTCCATGTTAGCGCGAGACAACTGAAGTCTTATTTGCAATTGCTGTATTATAACTAGTACTACTTCGACAGCGTGCTTTTTTTTTGCTCCTTCGCTAGATCTCTGACTGTCCTACTTGCTGCACTGCTCCGAGAGTGAGACATAATCTATCTGTTTGCATGGGGAGGGTGGGCCTTCTCGCTGATGGTGACAGCCCGAGACACTCACCGTTCTGTTGGGTGACGGTGGATCGGCTTCTCGCTGGTGGCGGTTAGCTTCTGACAGACCTAATTTACATAACCGGCGATAGTAGTCGAGGAACCACTTCCGTTGGTCATCCTCCAGGTTCACTGAAAGAAAGTCACTCACTCTATCAACTAGCTGGTTAAATTGATGTCACTCCCTACCTTATGAATGTCTCTCACTATTTCACCAAATTGATAGACAATGCCCTTTTCATTGTATCTCCTATTTCACAAAACAAATTCTACTTTCACAAATGCTAAACTCGGGGAAACAAAACTAAACATTTAGCACGCGTTGAACTGATATCATGAAACATTCAATTATGGTTAATATCGTTAATTGCAGGAAGACAGATGTAGCGGCCATAATAAATTGGGCATTCTGACGGCAATTTTTGATTACTGTTTAGGCACAAGCGTGTTTTACACAGCACATCGACCAGGGAGCCTTGTTCTGTCCCCATGGTTACCTGAGAGACCGTGACAGAGTCTTCCGAGTTGCTTGGCAACCACGGGTAACGTTGAGTCTTCCTTCTTGAGCGCATCTTGACAGAAGTGACATACCAGAGGCACGATGGTGGAGACACATGTGTCTGAAACCAGGATAACGGCGTTGTAAAGTCATGGAGAGTGTAGCGTCGATATTTATCATCCCTTTACCAATAATTATGATCAATACATATCTGTCTAAGCGCAGTTGTTTCTTAACCTGAGAAGTCGCATTTAGCAGTCGAATATGAAAGCATTTATTTATAATTTTTTTAGTTACATTCAAACGAGCCTCTACTTCCAAAAGCAGATCCGCTATCCGCTTATATAGCTCTAAACTCCCATCGCAAGAAATTTAATTTTATTGACTTTGACGATTGCCCTCTATGTGGAACGAAACCTGAAAATTCGGTTCATTTTGTTTCTGAAGTGTCCCCAACTTGTTGCTCAACGTGCCAGGCTATTGGGGGCGATGGGTCCACTGTTCTCTGATTCAAACTTGCATATTACTCTACCACCTTTGTCAAAACGCGACAGCAATGATCTCGATTTAATACCCTTGTAGTCAATAACATGTATATTTTTTCCAGGCTTCATCACTTTTGTACATTTACCAAGAGGTGAGCATTCACATGTTTTGTACGTTGTTGCAAACCTCTATAAAGAAATAAAGCTTATATATAAAAAAACTCCCACACAATAACTTACCGTCGTCTAACATACTGACGAGGCTGACCACAGTCTCAAGTCCCGCTATCCGAACGAGCCTCTCTCCCACACAATAACTTACCGTCGTCTAACATACTGACGAGGCTGACCACAGTCTCAAGTCCCGCTATCCGTACGAGCCTCTCACCCACACAATAACTTACCGTCGTCTAACATACTGAGGAGGGTGACCACAGTCTCAAGTCCCGCTATCCGTACGAGCCTCTCACCCACACAATAACTTACCGTCGTCTAACATACTGAGGAGGCTGACCACAGTCTCAAGTCCCGCTATCCGTACGAGCCTCTCTCCCACACAATAACTTACCGTCGTCTAACATACTGAGGAGGCTGACCACAGTCTCAAGTCCCGCTATCCGTACGAGCCTCTCTCCCACACAATAACTTACCGTCGTCTAACATACTGAGGAGGGTGACCACAGTCTCAAGTCCCGCTATCCGTACGAGCCTCTCACCCACACAATAACTTACCGTCGTCTAACATACAGAGGAGGCTGACCACAGTCTCAAGTCCCGCTATCCGTACGAGCCTCTCACCAACACAATAACTTACCGTCGTCTAACATACTGACGAGGCTGACCACAGTCTCAAATCCCGCTATCCATACGAGCCTCTCTCCCACACAATAACTTACCGTCGTCTAACATAATGAGGAGGCTGACCACAGTCTCAAGTCCCGCTATCCGTACGAGCCTCTCTCCCACACAATAACTTACCGTCGTCTAACATACTGAGGAGGGTGACCACAGTCTCAAGTCCCGCTATCCGTACGAGCCTCTCACCCACACAATAACTTACCGTCGTCTAACATACAGAGGAGGCTGACCACAGTCTCAAGTCCCGTTATCCGTACGAGCCTCTCACCAACACAATAACTTACCGTCGTCTAACATACTGACGAGGCTGACCACAGTCTCAAGTCCCGCTATCCATACGAGCCTCTCTCCCACACAATAACTTACCGTCGTCTAACATACTGACGAGGGTGACCACAGTCTCAAGTCCCGCTATCCGTACGAGCCTCTCTCCTACACAATAACTTACCGTCGTCTAACATACTGAGGAGGCTGACCACAGTCTCAAGTCCCGCTATCCGTACGAGCCTCTCACCCACACAATAACTTACCGTCGTCTAACATACTGAGGAGGCTGACCACAGTCTCAAGTCCCGCTATCCGTACGAGCCTCTCTCCCACACAATAACTTACCGTCGTCTAACATACTGAGGAGGCTGACCACAGTCTCAAGTCCCGCTATCCGTACGAGCCTCTCTCCCACACAATAACTTACCGTCGTCTAACATACTGAGGAGGCTGACCACAGTCTCAAGTCCCGCTATCCGTACGAGCCTCTCACCCACACAATAACTTACCGTCGTCTAACATACTGACGAGGCTGACCACAGTCTCAAGTCCCGCTATCCGTACGAGCCTCTCTCCTACACAATAACTTACCGTCGTCTAACATACTGAGGAGGCTGACCACAGTCTCAAGTCCCGCTATCCGTACGTGGCTCTCTTCGTCGTTATTCAAATCCACTAATTCTGTCAATATTGCACTTTTAGTCTCTTCCAACCTGAAAAAGGAACAGATAATATATACATGGGTGCTGCTAACTGTATCCCTTTAGAGAACAGAGTTGCGCGGTCACATAAAATAGATTAAGTTAAATGGTCACATACATTTAACATGTACTGAACATATCCATTTTTCTGATTGATTAGTCAGTGATTATTTGGCATATATTAATATATGAATTAAACTGTGTTATATTACATTAGTCATTCAATGTTACCGATACAACAATTGAAAAAATCGAAGATAAATTATCTTTCACTGTAGGTTTTGACCCCCACCATACACTCTATACCAGCCCGTCTCGTAGACCTACCCCAGTCCATAGTATATGTGAACTGTCGTCTCGTAGACCTACCCCAGTCCATAGTATATGTGAACTGTCGTCTCGTAGACCTACCCCAGTCCATAGTATATGTAAACTGTCGTCTCGTATACTTACCCCAGCCCACGGGCCACTGTGTCGAGTTGTCGGCACATACAAGCACGCACTTCGTAGTCGACGTCCTGACATAGCGACAAGACCGTCGGAAGAATATCCTTTTTGATTCTGAAGACATCATTGCAAAGCATCGTTACTTCAACGTTCAAAACAATCACACATTTAAGTGTAACTATCATTCCTTATATGTTGGAAATCCTTCGCTTTAGGCAACTTTTCTTTCATAAAGTTAACCAATGTCCTTTCTTCTATAATATTTATTACGCAAAAGATGAAAAGAGATGCACTAGATAAGAGCATACAATTCATATGGTCATATTTTTTAATTTAACACCTGAAAAGCTATCTTAAAATAAAAAGCGTGAAATAGATCCACAAGGCGTCTGAACCCTTGAACGGCTGTATATAAAGATCAAAAGGGTAAAATAGGTCCAAGAGGCGTGTGCACGCCTGGAGACGTACATAAACTGGTCGAACTTGGAGGCGATCTTGCCGAGGATTCTGCAGCAGGCGAGTCTGGACTGGACCGACTGGGAGAGCTGACCCTTGTTCACGGCCAACGTCAGGATCTGCGGCGAAAACACACCTAATGAATGACTTGGGTGTTTTGGGCCGCCTTTTGTGCACACATTAAATAAACTGGGCCAACGAACCGCCCGGGGACGATGAATCATGAATGGATGAAACATTAGGTGCCCGGGCACGGGAATCGAACCCAGAACTTATCGGTCAGCGGTCTGGTGGGCTAACCACAATACCAGTGAGGCACAGAAGGGCGGGAAGGCGCACACGTGGTGCATCACACTATGACACGAGACAACATCACGTCGATCGAGACCATTATGGACCCATTATCTAACGTGTTAGATTGTGGATATCATCATAAGGCACCCAAAATGGTGCCTCATTATAAACAATGTTCATAAGGCACCCAACATGGTGCCTCATTATAAACAATGTTACAACACATATATACACAATATATACAATACATATGTATAAATGGCAATCCAAGTCATGGAAATGTGTGTAAATCCCTCATTGTACTCAACGCTCAAAAGATCTAATACCCCACCCGCACCGTTATGTATAGGGGTGCAGGCTGCATACATGTGTGGTCCATCGGGCCAGTGAACGAGCATCGGTTCAGGGACGCACGGGGAGTGCTCAGACCATTGAAAGGGACGTTATGATTGACACATCATTTATCGAAATCTTCGCATGTTCAGCAGCGACAACGCATGATGAGCTCGCTTGGCAGCCGTTAGTTTTCGCAATGCGATCATAGATACGGGGAGTATGGATGGCATATATCAGACACAGTGGTGTATAAACCATTAGAGATCGGCGGCATAGCATGTGACTTACATCTTTCATGATAACCTCTTTGGGCAATAGATCGATGACATCCAGGAGTGTGTCCAGCCAGGCGCTGGCCATGTCTGCAAGGAAAGAACAACCACTTTAGGGTGTTTTAGGGGAGATTTTCTGCACACAAAGGCTAAACTGGGTTATAGAAACCTCCCGGGACGAGGAATGATGAATTGACGCAACATGCCCAGGCTGGGATTCAAACCCAGGACGTACTGATCTGCGGTCTAGTGCGCAAACCACCGCATAATGGGAGAAGAAAACCCCAGCTTCAGCATATCAAGTAAACTATTCAATATTGAAAGCGCAAGTATCCACTTCTACGGGGAACTTTGCGTCAACGTCAACATACTAAATCTTCAGACACCCTGTGAGGTATCAAGGCCATTCTTTTCGTCGCTGAACTAAACACATTTGACAACTGTTTGCCTTTATAAAACCCAAAACAACTGGAAGTTGTTTGATGTTGCAATCTCCATTGAGCTGGTTCCCATTTCTCGTTGTTTGATGTTGCAATCTCCATTGAGCTGCTTTCCATTTCTCGCGGGGCCGTTCTACATCTCACGGCTACAAAAACCAAACAGGTCCGGGGTATACAGGTCAACAGAGCGAACTAACCCTGGGTCCCTGCTGGCGGCATAGCTTACAGGTCCACAAAGCGAACTAACCAGGGTCCCTGCTGTCGATGCTGTTGAGAATGGTCTGCAGGAAGGTCTGCGTGTAGTTCTGCAGCGGCACGAGATTCTGCTGCAGGATCTGGAGGAAGGCGTTGCAGGCCGCCAGCTGCATCTCGGCTTGAGCGACGTGCAGCACCTCCTGCAAGGGAACAACGGAGGCGACGTTATACACTAAACCTCCAGCGTTACACAAGACATTTCCAGTGTTACACTAGACACATCCAGTGCTATAACAAACCTTGGCATGCAGTGTTATACAACACATCGCCAGTGTTATACTAGACCTCTACACTGTTGTACAAATGGTCGCTCTTCCATGTTACATCCGGGCGCGGCATTGTTTCAACATAGCTCACGTATTACATGCGCAGACCATTTACTACACACCCATTTCGTGGGTTCTAACATAGAACATGGTTCTTACTAACACTATGCCACGGTTATCCTTAACGTTATGACAATCAATAGATTACGTGATTTATTTGTACCAAATTGTATCAGCATATAAGGCAAAACACATGAGCATTTTCCCATCTTTAAATTACGTAAATTTAACGTGGTCTGCATGGTGGATATATAACATTCATTCAAATGGTAATTACATTATCCACAAAAACTGTATTAAGAATACGAGCCACAAATGGGACTATGAGCCACATGCTTCCTTTGTATTGCTTGGCTACGTTACTCAGCCCGTCGGTCTCTCTAACCTCTGGGTCATCAGAGCAGGCCGGGAACCAGAATTAACAAACATCCCGGATATCCCCCGTCCGGCTTACCTTCTCTAAGTGTCAACGTAACCCCTTCTCCACGCGGGGCGAGATAACAAACAAACATGTTTACTTGCATAGAGGACAAAAGTTACGTATGAATCCGTTTATGTGCATCAAGGGTGGAAGAAAAAACATGTGTTTATTAGCATCCAGACTTAAAAAATGTGTCAGATTAGCAAGGATCCTGTTTATTAGCGTCCGGGATGAAGAATTTTGAAGCTGCTCGTTAGCATCCAGGTCCTGGACCAGGATAGACGATTATAAACATTGTTAATTTGCATCGAGGATCGCGAAACTGATCCGGTTACGTCGCATCGGGGACGGCGGCAAAGTGAGTTAAACAGCTCTGTCAATAGACCGATCCACACTCCCGACACTAAGCCCCGCCCACACTTGAGTCATTCTCCCTCAATCGTGAATATGAAATTGACAATCATAGCTAATGGTACGTACAAGTGAGAAGTACTCATCTCTGAAACTGACAACGAAGTGACTCGCTGCGGGCAAAGTGAGTTAAACGGCTCTGTCAAATCACTGGGTTCGCTCAGCTGTATTGAACAAATCTACTCGGTGGTACTGAACTTCAAATGATATCCTCTACTGGCCGAGAGCGGTCAGAAGTGTTTACAGAGCTATTGCGGCATCTACCCACCCGTTACGCGTTCGTTAACAAGGTACCCATCCGATTCAAAGTATTACATAGACATGTATATATGTACGTTATTCTAATGCTGGACACATTCATGAACGGTAACCACTGACTGCTCTCCATCTGTTTTGGGCCACCTATGCGCACACATGGGCTAATAAAACAGCTGACCAGTAGTTGGACAAAAACAGGGGGACTTGATGACGTCATATAAGAACGACAGTATCATTCTCCTAAGTGGCAGGCGGCGCTTGTGGTCTCGCCATAGCAACGCTATTCTAAGCACGCGTGCATTAATCACGGACGGAAAAACAGTGATATAAAACTGGTAGCAGAAGCAGCGTTCACCGCCTAGGGGAGCCTTTACAATCCCTCTGATGTAACGCATTCATCATTTGGATAAAAAATATACCCACAGGAGCCAATGTAGCCTGAGTCACCTGAGGTTCTCTGGGGAACCAATTTGCCGAACTCCGAGAGTCCACCTTTCACATCAGGTTTGGTGGGTTTTTATTGTGATGCGAAACGCAAACGTCTATCAATGATAGTTACGATCCTGCTCGCCCGCCCCCCGCCCCCTACACACACATATGATTGACAGGCTATGTACGCACATACATAGTATATATATATCTATATGACAGAAGACCAATATCGCACATCGGTTCACAAAATAAGCGACTGGCGTAGCTTGTATCGTCAGTGTGTTGACCCTGGCGACCAAATAGCCTTTGGCGGTATGTACGGTCATGTTCGGAACGGGCCACATCACACAATGAAACACAATGGCCCAAGGCTTCCTAATATCGCCCCCATCTCTCCCCTCCTCCGAGCCGCGCTCTTGGATTACTTCCGTTACCAGCACACATTACACGCTTTAAATGTCATTTTTTGCAATGCTCGCTGGTGGCGACTATTCTTATTCCATCTATCTCTTCATCTTTGTCCAGAAATGTCATCTACATATACCTAAATGTTAAAGCCAGGAGAAATTCTATTAAAAATATGTAAATGGATCTATATAATTCATGGATTTTCATTACAATATTCATGTACACAGGCGCGGATCCAGCCTTGTGGGTGTGATTCAAGCGGAGGAAGGGCGGGGGGGGGGGGGGGGGCACGTCGGCCAAAACAAGGGACAGACAAAGTAACATATCACCGATCCAGTACAAAAGCGCCCCCCCCCCCATCCCTCCACATGCAACACGGTATAAATGTACCATTAAAAGCGGGATCTCCGGGATCTCTTCGCCCAAACAAAAGGGGGGGGTGGGGGGGTCAAACCCTGGACAGGCCCTACCCCCAGTAGATTCTCATCTGTGTGCTTTGCCTAAGTATCATCATATGGATACGTCCACAACCAGCTAACCAGACTTCCCTATAACAGCTACAGGATGCCAGAGCGTTTGAAGTGACCAAAACTCTTGGGCACAGGTGTCAATGCAGATTTAGGGGTTCATATCTATTTTTAACCACATAAGAGTAACAAACAACAGATCCGCCAATCTTCTGATGTACGACTGGGGCTGGGGGTGGGGGGCAGCAAAGATTGGGGAATTTAGCACGGGATCTCTAGTCGGTATCAGCAAATTGTCGCAAGTTGGCGTAAAGAGGCTGTAAGGTGTCCTGTCCAATACCTACTCAACCTTCATGAACTTAACTTATAAAGGGCGGCGACCTCAGCGAGACAATATTTGTTGTTGTTTCACAGAAAACAAGATACAAATTAGTATTTTAGACGTGCGGCGGTGTTTATAAATCATACATAGCCTTTCCTTCGTAGCCTCTCATTTCCGTAGTGACCGCACCTCACAATCGAGAAAATGTATTCAATAGAATTCTGACAAGTTTGAAAACCCACCTCTTGGGTGAATATTCATGTATTCTGAACACGTTAATCGCTCGACAAATGTTGCACTTAGCGCTAAGTCTATTGGCGTAGCCCAAGTGTGGTTTATGACTGTATACCGTTAGGTACACACATGGGATACTTGGTGCCGTATCCCCTTTAGCCATTAGCGTTGCCTTCTCATATAGATCTTTAAGGTACTCCACTCAATCAATATCAATAAAGGCCACCCACCCACACTCGCACTCGTAGCAGCTCTTTGGTCCCAATGCATTGTATACATATGGACCAAAACTGCAATCACAATTCTTGTGAATTAACATAAATGTTCGCCATGAGGTTGGCTCCGAGGCAGAGCGTGGTCATGGATAATACATTACTTTCTTTCAAATAAGCTGTGTGATATATTAGTCAACTAATATAATAAAGACATCTTAGAAATATCCAATTTGAGCCACTTTTGTGCACAGTCTAAATTGGGTGAATAAATCGCATGGAAAGTGAAGTTGGCTTGGACGAAACGTGCAAACGCAAGGGCGCGAACTCACGACCTACTGATCTGCAGCTCAGCCTGAGCTAGGGAGGCTCCCCTTGTGTGGCCTGTTCCCGATAGCTACCACAAATACAACACCACATAAACCGTCCGCCAGAGAACTGGGTTTGTTTAAATGTTTGTATTAAAAATTCAAAAAATATCCAACGCGATCTAAGCTATGGTATGTAGCCCACAGGCGTCCGATAGTATAAAATTATGAAGCGCATGAAAACAAACAAAAAAATTAACAGAGAATCGGCTTTCAACAACTGAGCGACTGTCTTAGTTTAAAGCTCCTGGCACCCTGTAGTGAAATTGAGAGCAATACTTCTGAAGGCAAATCCTGTTCTACCTCATGCGTCCCCTTTGCCCAAGATAGCCTTGCTATATGCACAAGGGACTAAAACACTAACCAGCCAGCCAGTCTGATGGAAAGCTCGCAAAAAAACAAAACATACTCAGGCTTAAATGTAACTCAGATTCCCTCACCTGGTTTCATTTAAAGCTGCATCAATAAATATAATTATTGGGTCCTAGAAAGAGTTGAACCACTCCAGACTTGCATATGTCGAACCGTAACTAGATACAACCCTTGTGTTACGTATAACCCACAGCGGATAGCAGCCCGAGGTATCGGACGGCGCGACGGACAAACATAAGGCAAAGGCTCTCCGACATCATATCTTACTTACATCGCCAGTATTTCAGACACCAGATGTCACCACGGTCCGGGCCGCTCGTACATTGTTTCAGGAAAATTAGTTAGGATGAAACTGATTTACCGTAGAGCGTCAATCGCAGAGGGACAAAGGTGACATCGCCAAGTGGCTATTGCTTTCATCATGATAACCCAGTGGCCGAGTAGAGGGCGTGTCGTGTATGCTCTACTGTTAGCAAACATAGTTCACTGTGCTCACTGCTTAGTTTTAAGGTGCGGGCCGGGGTAGAAGTGGGTAGGCAATCTTTATGATTCCGGGTTCCGGGTTCGATCAGATAGTGGACCGAAGTGCACCTGTTATATTCCACAATGTCGTCTTGCACTGCTGGCAGTTTACCGCCTTCACTCCTTGTTTTACTTTTTTATTTTCGATTTATACATCTTTCTTTCTCTCACTGCCTGTGCTGTTTCTGCTCATCTGCTGTATCTAATCTAACATCTAATATCTATATTTGTGCAGGATACAGATCCTATGTCTTTCCTCGCAGAGACATGGATCCTCTCCACCTTGACCTTCCCATTGTCGCGACATGACCTTCGGGGGTTAAACCGCCCTACTTAAACCGTCATCAAAGGGCACAACTTTCGGGTCAGAAAATAAGCCAAACCCTGACCTCTACGGCCTGGTCCATTCCGATATATACCAGCTGATATCATAAATTACGGCCACTTATCCCTTCTTAAGTGTCAATGTGACGGTATGACGGTTTTAACTTAACATGGGACGCGAATTGAGGAGACGCTATTGCACACAGCGTGGGCGGGGATGGGCCGGGAATGGCGGACACGTGTACATAGTTTACACCACCGGGTTACACGTTGGTTACTGGGAAGAGCTGTAACCACGGGGTTCACATAGCATCACGTCCGGCCCCCAGTGACGGCGCCGCCTCCACTCAGTGGTTGTCATGGGTCCCGGTTAGCCTGGGGTATGGTTAGCCTGGAGTACGGTTAGCTTGGGGTATGGTTTAGAGTGGAGTACCGTTAGCCTGGAGTATCTGAGTATAGTATAGTTCGAACATTCATTCCATAATGTTTAGTATCAAGGATACAATTGTGAACTCAATAATTAATTCTTGGTGCGAAGAATTTAATTCTTTGATAAGAAGAATTTCATATGGGGGTCAAGTAGGGGGCGGTGCGATGTTTGGGGCGGTCAAGGAGGGGGGGTGGTGCGATGTTTGGGGCGGTCAAGTAGGGGGGTGGTGCGATGTTTGGGGCGGTCAAGAAGGGGGGGGGGTGCGATGTTTAGGGCGGTCAAGTAGGGGGCGGTGCGGTGTTTGGGACGGTCAAGTATGGGGTGGTGCGATGTTTGGGGCGGTCAAGGAGGGGGTGGTGCGATGTTTGGGGCGGTCAAATAGAGGGGTGGTGCGATGTTTGGGGCGGTCAAGTAGGGGGGTGGTGCGATGTTTGGGGCGGTCAAGAAGGGGGGTGGTGCGATGTTTGGGGCGGTCAAGGAGGGGGTGGTGCGATGTTTGGGGCGGTCAAGTAGGGGGCGGTGCGATGTTTGGGGCGGTCAAGGAGGGAGGTGGTGCGGTGTTTGGGACGGTCAAGTATGGGGTGGTGCGATGTTTGGGGCGGTCAAGGAGGGGGTGGTGCGATGTTTGGGGCGGTCAAGGAGGGGGCGGTGCGATGTTTGGGGCGGTCAAGGAGGGAGGTGGTGCGATGTTTGGGGCGGTCAAATAGGGGGGTGGTGCGATGTTTGGGGCGGTCAAGGAGGGAATGGTGCGATGTTTGGGGCGGTCAAATAGGGGGGTGGTGCGATGTTTGGGGCGGTCAAGAAGGGGGGTGGTGCGATGTTTGGGGCGGTCAAGGAGGGGGTGGTGCGATGTTTGGGGCGGTCAAGTAGGGGGCGGTGCGATGTTTGGGGCGGTCAAGGAGGGAGGTGGTGCGGTGTTTGGGACGGTCAAGTATGGGGTGGTGCGATGTTTGGGGCGGTCAAGGAGGGGGTGGTGCGATGTTTGGGGCGGTCAAGGAGGGGGCGGTGCGATGTTTGGGGCGGTCAAGGAGGGAGGTGGTGCGATGTTTGGGGCGGTCAAATAGGGGGGTGGTGCGATGTTTGGGGCGGTCAAGGAGGGAATGGTGCGATGTTTGGGGCGGTCAAATAGGGGGGTGGTGCGATGTTTGGGGCGGTCAAGAAGGGGGGTGGTGCGATGTTTGGGGCGGTCAAGGAGGGGGTGGTGCGATGTTTGGGGCGGTCAAGTAGGGGGCGGTGCGATGTTTGGGGCGGTCAAGGAGGGAGGTGGTGCGGTGTTTGGGACGGTCAAGTATGGGGTGGTGCGATGTTTGGGGCGGTCAAGGAGGGGGTGGTGCGATGTTTGGGGCGGTCAAATAGGGGGGTGGTGCGATGTTTGGGGCGGTCAAGGAGGCGGTGGTGCGATGTTTGGGGCGGTCAAGTAGGGGGGTGGTGCGATGTTTGGGGCGGTCAAGAAGGGGGGTGGTGCGATGTTTGGGGCGGTCAAGGAGGGGGTGGTGCGATGTTTGGGGCGGTCAAGTAGGGGGCGTAGCGATGTTTGGGGCGGTCAAGGAGGGAGGTGGTGCGATGTTTGGGGCGGTCAAATAGGGGGGTGGTGCGATGTTTGGGGCGGTCAAGGAGGGGGTGGTGCCATGTTTGGGGCGGTCAAGTAGGGGGGTGGTGCGATGTTTGGGGCGGTCAAGAAGGGGGGGGGGTGCGATGTTTGGGGCGGTCAAGTAGGGGGGGGGTGGTGCGATGTTTGGGGCGGACAAGGAGGGGGCGGTGTCATGTTTGGGGCGGTCAAGGAAGGGGGGGGGGTGCGATGTTTGGGGCAGTCAAGGAGGGGGTGGTGCGATGTTTGAGGCAGTCCAGTAGGGGGTGGTGTGATGTTTGGGGCGGTCAAGGAGGGGGTGGTGCGATGTTTGGGGCGGTCAAGGAGGGGGCGGTGCGATGTTTAGGGCGGTCAAGGAGGGGGGGGATGCGATGTTTGGGGCGGTCAAGGAGGGGGTGGTGCGATGTTTGGGGCGGTCAAGTAGGGGGGTGGTGCGATGTTTGGGGCCTTCAAGGAGGGGTGGTGCGATGTTTGGGGCAGTCCAGTAGGGGGGTGGTGCGATGTTTGGGGCAGTCCAGTAGGGGGCGGTGCGATGTTTGGGACGGTCAAGGAGGGGGGGGGAGATGCGATGTTTGGGGCGGTCAAGGAGGGGGTGGTGCGATGTTTGGGGCCTTCAAGGAGGGGTGGTGCGATGTTTGGGGCAGTCCAGTAGGGGGGTGGTGCGATGTTTGGGGCAGCCTAGTAGGGGGTGGTGCGATGTTTGGGGCAGTCCAGTAGGGGGTGGTACGATGTTTGGGGCGGTCAAGTAGGGGGGTGGTGCGATGTTTGGGGCGGTCAAATAGGGGGGTGGTGCGATGTTTGGGGCCTTCAAGGAGGGGGTGGTGCGATGTTTGGGGTACCGAGGCAGCCAGGACTAGTGGGAAGTAAAGAAGGGTGGAGGATTAGCTATATAAAGGCGGGGAAGACAGGAGTTGGTTGGTTATATTCCGACGTTGTTATATCCTTCCTTAGTGGTGCCTATATACCTGTACGTGTATACATTCACTTTATTTCCGTGAGTACTGCTAAGTATAGTTACTATTATCCCAGCAGTGGATCAAATATCTGCCTTTGTCCCGGAATTAGTTCAGGCAGATGATGAAATTAACTCTTACCGCAGGTCATTGGGCTAATACCATCAGAATATTGGAGACGAACAAAGAAACAACGGAGAAGCAGGAAACACAATTTTGAGGTCGTCAAATGCGAAGAAATGGAGAAGGCAACGTCATAGGATAGGCTTCGGAAGAAACCTTCGCGCTTCGTATTCTACACATTTTCCCCAGGAAGGCAAAAACTAAACTAGGGAACGCGAGGGCTATGGTGGTCAACCAATGCAGCTTTACTACAAAGCGGGTTGACCGCATTGGGCTGAACAGCTTTCCACCTCGCGCAGTAAGTAGCGGTGCGCGATCGCCCGGGTGTGTATGTGATGTGGTTAGGGGGCACTGGGACGGGAGGAGTGGTGAGTGGTGAGTAGGAACCACTAATATAATACCCACAAATACAGCCCGGGACGGTCCACCCACCTAGGCAGGCAGGTAACCAGGTAGGAAGCGCCAGCTGCCGCTACCACTCACCTGGAAGACGTCCAATCAACCCGACGACACAGTGCCGCGCGGGGAGAGGGGGATGGGCGGGAGCTGGGGGCTGGAGGGCGGGAGGCAGAGGCGAGGGCGGGGGCGGGGGCGGGGGTACGGGACGGTCCATACACGTGACAGCAGGCTCGGTAGGCAGTGTAACATGATGTACACAGTACACACAACACACCAGGCAGGCGCTATTTCCTTCTTTCACTGCCATTTGTCTACAGCCTTTAATCTTTCACTCTCCGCTGCCGTCTCATTGTTCTGCCGCATGTATCATTTCCGTGTCTCTCGTCCCCTTTTCTACTTTCCAATCTGTCCTTCCGTCCTTTTTCTCCTCCTTTTTGCTTTGTGTTCCTTTCCTCACTTTATCTCTGCTTCTATTCTTATGTCTCCTGATCACTTCCCCCCCCCCACCCCAACAAGTCCCCACAGTCACCGCCCCCCTCAGCTCCCCATTCATTCACCCCTCCTATCTTTACCCCCATCATCGCTATCACCCGCGGCTGGTGAATCCCAAACCACCCCCCCCCCCCTTACCCCCCCCCTTACCCCGCCACGCTCAGCCGGCGCTATCAGGGCGTCCTTCTCTCGGGGTCACAGGCGGCAGACACGGCGGAACCGGAAGCTATGGCCGCAATCCCTGTGGTAATTGATAAAAACTGAGCAGACTCTGGTACCAGCCCGTTTGCCAGCCAGTCAACCAGCCAGCCAGCCAACCAGCGATCTAGCCAACCGACCAGCCAACCAACCAACCAACCATCCAGCCACCATCGAGCCACCAGCCAGTCAGCCAACCAACGGATCACAGAGGCCATCAGAGGCCATCGGGAAGCCGCAGACGGACGTCCGTCTGACCGCCTTCCTCACCGCGCCGTGCCTGGATACGCGCATCCACGAGACGGCTCAGGCAGGACATGTAGACCGGAAGCGGAAGTGAACTCTGACACGCAAAAACTATAGCACTTCTGGTGAGGGATCGGCGATACGCTGGGAGTGGGGTGGGCAGTCTGGATGTGACGGGGGCCGGGGCGGGGGGAGAGGTAGGCTGGGGCAGGGGGGGAGGAGTGACGTGGGGGAGGCTGAAGCAGTCGGCCGAGCGTTCACTGAACGTTCATGACATCCAGAAATTGTGAAACTTAGAAGTAATGTATGCCATTCGATATTCAGCTATCGTGTATTCCATTCTTGAACGATCACTATTTAATCACTTATAATGTCTTCGTTTTGTCTCTTCCCTCGGCCCTCTTGCAGAAAAAATATATGTTGTATCTACTTGGGGCACCCGCTGTGGCATCAATCTCCATTAAAAGCCCATTCTGTGTTCATGAATTCACGATACCCCCGGCCCCCGCCCCCTCACCCCCTACCCACACAATCCACAACCTCGTTCCTAGGTACGTCCGCTTAGACAGACTACCCTCTCTCCCCCCTTCGGACCACCGCCACGCTTGTCTCTGCATCTGATTCCACTGATTCCTCTGCACACCGTGTAATATTATCAAGGGGTATTTCCGTTCTTCGGGAATGAGGTTGTCAATTTCCCGTGAAGTGGGAATGGCGAAAGTAATTCTTCGTAAATTGGGAATGGCGAAAATAATTCTTCGTAAACTGGGAATAGCGAAAATAATTCTTCGTAAACTGGGAATAGCGAAAATAATTCTTCGTAAACTGGGAATAGCGAAAACAATTCTTCGTAAACTGGGAATGGGGCATTAGCCGACCGTCGTGATCGAGGATTTTTCGTTAATTGCGAACTGAGAATTTTAATATGACAATAGCGCGAGTTAGTGGGGCGTTAGGCAATTTTATTGGCCCGACATCAAGCTGTAGCAGCCCGCCAATTTTTATTATCGGCCCGAGGCCGCAAGGCCGGGGGCGGATAATGAAAATGAAGGGCTGCTACAGCTTGATGAAGGGCCAATAAAATGCCTAACGCCATGCAAAACTCGCGCTATTACTATTATTACGAGTTGAATTTAAATCTAAGGCGTTGACTTGTCTTTGCTTCTTTGGTTTAATTTCCGCGTGCAACGACCAAAGTAAAACGTTTTGGGACTGACTGTCCGCAAATCGCAAGCCTTTCCACATATAGGGCTATACAGTTCTCGCGGTCGGGCCGCGATACTTCAGTTTTGGGGACAAACAAACACACGTGCTCCATATTGAAGCATAGGCAGCTATAAGACAATTTTTTTCCAGGTTTATTCTAAAGACCATGAGTACCATTTCACTAAACATGGCTATGGGAGATATACGTTAAAATATTTGGAGGCGATGAAGCGCAGAACTTCATATGGATATTCATGGGAATATACAAGGAGAAATCCGTCTTCAAAACACTCGAAAGCTAAAAATAACGTTCTAACGTTTAGCCCTGCACCCGGGCTTTCGCAAGTTCACCAAACAGGGAGTGACGTCACAGTGTTTCGCGTGCCTCCGCGGTAACAAAAATGGCGAGAGCAAGTGATCGACTTAACCATTCCGTTGTCAAAATATTGTTATTTAGTTTGAACAATAATGACCTGACAGACTTAATAGTGACCATTCACGGCAGGAGCGAAAGGCCCTTGTGCCACTCACCAGGGCCACACATTATAGGCACTAGCCGTTCGCGCGCAAACTTGCAGGTATAGCCTCGTTCTCGCGTGGGAATTCCCAACATGTGAATAAGGCGAATAGGGCTGTACAGTCACTTCGGGATCTTATCGAGACCCCACGAGACAGGGATACCTATGCTCCATGTTAATGCCTAGCATCAACGGCCC
>OZ025252.1:28159138-28187944 GCA_964019135.1 Arenicola marina
GAGGGTGGCGATGCAGACGAGGAGAAAGATCGAGACAGGTGAGGTAGTATGCTGGGTTAGCACTCCCAATGGATAAATGTGTGGGGAGGTGTGAGGCAGGGGTCCTTGGCTTTTAGCGTGAAAATAATTATATGTGAACAGCACCGTAAAAAGCGACGGGTTTCTGTTGACCATAGAATGGCCATGGATAGACTATGAAATGCCCATGAAGTGCCCATGAAGTGCCTATGAAATGCCCATGACATGACTAGGCCTATAGAATGACACTAGAATGACAATGAAGTGGTCACGATATGACCATGGAATGACCATGGAATGACCATGATATCACCATGAAATTACCATGATATCACCATGGAATGACCGTGATATGGCCATGGAATTACCGTGGAGGGACCTACGCGAGACTTCAGATATCGACTACAGGCGGTATGTCAGACCTCTCGCCCCCTCTTACACGGTTGCCGTCTTCACGTCGACCAGCTCAGCCACGGGCCTTCGTCGCCTTTGTTGCCGGGAGAGGATGGGTTGGATAGGGCGGAGGCGGAATGTAGTCGGGGTCTGGCAGATGTGGCTACCCTGGTGATTACAGTGGTGAGTGGTGGTCGAAGTGCCCCCTCACGGCACTAACCAACATCGACGGCGGTACCAGCGAAGGCGGCGAAGGCGGGCGTGTGGTGATAGCACCGGGGGTAATGGTGATAGCACCGGGGGGGGGGGGGGGTGATAGCACCGGGGGCGGTGGTGATAGCACCGGGGGTGATGGTGATAGCACCGGGGGTGATGGTGATAGCACTGGGGGTGATGGTGATAGCACCGGGGGTGGTGGTGATAGCACCGGGGGTTATGGTGATAGCACCGGGGGTGATGGTGATAGCACCGGGGGTGATGGTGATAGCACCGGGGGTGGTGGTGATAGCACCGGGGGTGATGGTGATAGCACCGGGGGGTGATGGTGATAGCACCGCGGGGGGGTGATAGCACCGGGGGGGGGGTAGCACCGGGGGGGGGGGGGTAGTGATAGCACCGGGGGTGTTTTCTGCCACCTCTGTACGTCATGGGTTAAACCGGGCCAAAGATCCCTGGGACAATGAGATGAAAAGATTATTGCAATATTGGTTTGACACCGCCCCCCCCCCCGTTCACCTTCATTAGCATAATAAAAAAACATCCTCGCTCTCTGCTGATGATACAAAGCTGGTGTGTTGTCATCTGCCCCATCTGGAGCACAGGGAAATGGGGCAGGGGGAAGGGGGAAGGGGGCCAGGGGCAAAGCCGAAACAGCCCAACACGTGTTGGCCATATGGGGACGCACCCCCTCATCCCGCCCCCGATACGCTCCCCACGCTATCGACACCCTCACCCCCCCCCCTCCCCCCCGCCCCCTGCTCCCTGCAGACTACACGCGGGCGCAAAATAGCTCGCAGCCAATACATCAAACAGGTCTATTTCCTGGGTGGGTTACGGTTTTTTTTATGCAAATGTGGTGAAAGCCTTCTCCCTAGGTTAATATTCCTGCGGTGACCCGTAACATGGCATGGGGTTCCCTCGACGATTGAAGACACGTGGATAGAGTTTTTAATGGCAGAAATTAATTCATTCGGTCAACAATATTATTCTGCAATATTATATGACATGCCGATGGGGTAACGACACATTACTCTTTGCAAAATAAAATGATACAAAAGTGGGCACACCGAACCCCTAACAAGTTTACAATTACCAATTCTGGAAGTAACTTCCACGTTAGAACGCGGCCCCGACCACCCCCTTTAGAACGCGGCCCCGACCACCACCTTTAGAACGCGGCCCCGACCACCACCTTTAGACCGCGGCCCCGACCACCACCTTTAGAACGGCCCTGACCACCACCTTTAAACCGCGGCCCCGACCACCACCTTTAGACCGCGGCCCCGACCACCACCTTTAGAACGGCCCTGACCACCACCTTTAGACTGCGGCCCCGACCACCACCTTTAGACCGCGGCCCCGACCACCACCTTTAGACCGCGGCCCTGACCACCACCTTTAGACCGCGGCCCCGACCTCCACCTTTAGACCGCGGCCCCGACCACCACCTTTAGAACGGCCCCGACCACCACCTTTAGACCGCGGCCCCGACCACCACCTTTAGAACGGCCCTGACCACCACCTTTAGAACGCGGCCCTGACCACCACCTTTAGAACGCGGCCCCGACCTCCACCTTTAGAACGCGGCCCCGACCTCCACCTTTAGAACGCGGCCCCGACCACCACCTTTAGACCGCGGCCCTGACCACCACCTTTAGAACGCAGCCCCGACCTCCACCTTTAGAACGCGGCCCCGACCTCCACCTTTAGACCGCGGCCCCGACCACCACCTTTAGACCGCGGCCCTGACCACCACCTTTAGACCGCGGCCCCGACCTCCACCTTTAAAACGCGGCCCCGACCTCCACCTTTAGAACGCGGCCCCGACCTCCACCTTTAGAACGCGGCCCCGACCTCCACCTTTAGAACGCGGCCCCGACCTCCACCTTTAGAACGCGGCCCCGACCTCCACCTTTAGAACGCGGCCCCGACCTCCACCTTTAGAACGCGGCCCCGACCTCCACCTGTAGAACGCGGCCCCGACCTCCACCTTTAGAACGCGGACCCGACCACCACCTTTAGACCGCGGCCTCGACCACCACCTTTAGAAGGCGGCCCCGACCACCACCTTTAGACCGCGGCCCCGACCACCACTTTTAGACCGCGGCCCCGACCACCACCTTTAGACCGCGGCCCCGACCACCACCTTTAGAAGGCGGCCCCGACCACCACCTTTAGACCGCGGCCCTGACCACCACCTTTAGAAGGCGGCCCCGACCACCACCTTTAGACCGCGGCCCCGACCTCCACCTTTAGACCGCGGCCCCGACCACCACCTTTAGAACGGCCCTGACCACCACCTTTAGAAGGCGGCCCCGACCACCACCTTTAGACCGCGGCCCCGACCTCCACCTTTAGACCGCGGCCCAGACCACCACCTTTAGAACGGCCCCGACCACCACCTTTAGACCGCGGCCCCGACCACCAACTTTAGAACGGCCCTGACCACCACCTTTAGACCGCGGCCCTGACCACCACCTTTAGAACGCGGCCCCGACCTCCACCTTTAGAACGCGGCCCCGACCACCACCTTTAGACCGCGGCCCCGACCACCACCTTTAGACCGCGGCCCCGACCACCACCTTTAGACCGCGGCCCCGACCACCACCTTCAGACCGCGGCCCTGACCACCACCTTTAGACCGCGGCCCCGACCACCACCTTTAGACCGCGGCCCCGACCACCACCTTTAGACTGCGGCCCCGACCAACACCTTTAGACCGCGGCCCCGACCACCACCTTTAGAACGCGGCCCTGACCACCACCTTTAGAACGGCCCCGACCACCACCTTTAGACCGCGGCCCCGACCACCAACTTTAGACCGCGGCCCCGACCACCACCTTTAGACCGCGGCCCCGACCACCACCTTTAGACCGCGGACCCGACCACCACCTTTAGACCGCGACCCCGACCACCAGCTTTAGACCGCGGCCCCGACCACCACCTTTAGACCGCGGCCCTGACCACCACCTTTAGACCGCGGCCCGACCACCACCTTTAGACCGCGGCCCCGACCACCACCTTTAGACCGCGGCCTCGACCACCACCTTTAGACCGCGGCCCCGACCTCCACCCCTAGGATACCCCCCGACCTCCACCCCTAGGATACCCCCCGACCTCCACCCCTAGGATACCCCCCGACCTCGATCAGACTATGGCGCTCAAGCTAAACATTGCGGATGTCGAATATTCTACGAGCCCATCCTCCAGAGGACCAATGTTCTACGAGCCCATCCCCCAGAGGACCAATGTTCTACGAGCCCATCCCCCAGAGGACCAATGTTCTACGAGCCCATCCCCCAGAGGACCAATGTTCTACGAGCCCATCCCCCAGAGGACCAATGTTCTACGAGCCCATCCCCCAGAGGACCACTGTTCTACGAGCCCATCCCCCAGAGGACCAATGTTCTACGAGCCCATCCCCCAGAGGACCAATGTTCTACGAGCCCATCCCCCAGAGGACCAATGTTCTACGAGCCCATCCCCCAGAGGACCAATGTTCTACGAGCCCATCCCCCAGAAGACCAATGTTCTACGAGCCCATCCTCCAGAGGACCAATGTTCTACGAGCCCATCCCCCAGAGGACCAATGTTCTACGAGCCCATCCCCCAGAGGACCAATGTTCTACGAGCCCATCCCCCAGAGGACCAATGATCTACGAGCCCATCCCCCAGAGGACCAATGTTCTACGAGCCCATCCCCCAGAGGACCAATGTTCTACGAGCCCATCCCCCAGAGGACCAATATTCTACGAGCCCATCCCCCAGAAGACCAATGTTCTACGAGCCCATCCTCCAGAGGACCAATGTTCTACGAGCCCATCCCCCAGAGGACCAATGTTCTACGAGCCCATCCCCCAGAGGACCAATGTTCTACGAGCCCATCCCCCAGAGGACCAATGTTCTACGAGCCCATCCCCCAGAGGACAAATGTTCTACGAGCTCATCCCCCAGAGGACCAATGTTCTACGAGCCCATCCCCCAGAGGACCAATATTCTACGAGCCCATCCCCCAGAGGACCAATGTTCTACGAGCCCATCCCCCAGAGGACCAATGTTCTACGAGTCCATCCCCCAGAGGACCAATGTTCTACGAGCCCATCCCCCAGAGGACCAATGTTCTACGAGCCCATCCCCCAGAGGACCAATGTTCTACGAGCCCATCCCCCAGAGGACAAATGTTCTACGAGCTCATCCCCCAGAGGACCAATGTTCTACGAGCCCATCCCCCAGAGGACCAATATTCTACGAGCCCATCCCCCAGAGGACCAATGTTCTACGAGCCCATCCTCCAGAGGACCAATGTTCTACGAGCCCATCCCCCAGAGGACCAATGTTCTACGAGCCCATCCCCCAGAGGACCAATGTTCTACGAGCCCATCCCCCAGAGGACCAATGTTCTACGAGCCCATCCCCCAGAGGACCAATGATCTACGAGCCCATCCCCCAGAGGACCAATGTTCTACGAGCCCATCCCCCAGAGGACCAATGTTCTACGAGCCCATCCCCCAGAGGACCAATATTCTACGAGCCCATCCCCCAGAAGACCAATGTTCTACGAGCCCATCCTCCAGAGGACCAATGTTCTACGAGCCCATCCCCCAGAGGACCAATGTTCTACGAGCCCATCCCCCAGAGGACCAATGTTCTACGAGCCCATCCCCCAGAGGACCAATGTTCTACGAGCCCATCCCCCAGAGGACAAATGTTCTACGAGCTCATCCCCCAGAGGACCAATGTTCTACGAGCCCATCCCCCAGAGGACCAATATTCTACGAGCCCATCCCCCAGAGGACCAATGTTCTACGAGCCCATCCCCCAGAGGACCAATGTTCTACGAGTCCATCCCCCAGAGGACCAATGTTCTACGAGCCCATCCCCCAGAGGACCAATGTTCTACGAGCCCATCCCCCAGAGGACCAATGTTCTACGAGCCCATCCCCCAGAGGACAAATGTTCTACGAGCTCATCCCCCAGAGGACCAATGTTCTACGAGCCCATCCCCCAGAGGACCAATATTCTACGAGCCCATCCCCCAGAGGACCAATGTTCTACGAGCCCATCCTCCAGAGGACCAATGTTCTACGAGCCCATCCCCCAGAGGACCAATGTTCTACGAGCCCATCCCCCAGAGGACCAATGTTCTACGAGCCCATCCCCCAGAGGACCAATGTTCTACGAGCCCATCCCCCAGAGGACCAATGTTCTACGAGCCCATCCCCCAGAGGACCAATGTTCTACGAGCCCATCCCCCAGAGGACCAATGTTCTACGAGCCCATCCCCCAGAGGACCAATGTTCTATGAGCCCATCCCCCAGAGGACCAATATTCTACGAGCCCATCCCCCAGAGGACCAATGTTCTACGAGCCCATCCCCCAGAGGACCAATGTTCTACGAGCCATTTCTCTGAGGACCAATGTTCTACGAGCCGCACCCTCTGGGGACCAATGTCCGATGTGTAGATAAGGAGAAGATCCATCAAAATGGCCGACCAAAAATCGCCGGAGCTTGGACAGACCGGCCACCGTACAGGTCATCCTGCCCCATGGGGCCGCCGTGCATGCCGGGACCGATGTGCCCATTAATCACTTCAGACACGGATGACACATCAATCCCACAGCTACCATGTAACTACTCTACAACCCTGATACAGCAATGACACAACCACGACGCAACCATCCCACAACCATGATACTACCATCCCCCACCCATCCCACACCCACCCCACACCCACCCCACGCCTATCCCACACCCACCCCACACCTATCCCACACCCACCCCACACCCATCCCACACCCACCCCACACCCACCCCACACCCACCCCACGCCCACCCCACACCCATCCCACACCTATCCCACACCCACCCCACGCCTACCCCACACCTATCCCACACCCACCCCACGCCCACCCCACAGCCATCCCATACCCATCCCACACCTACCCCACACCCACCCCACACCTATCCCACACCCACCCCACACCCACCCCACGCCTATACCACACCCACCCCACACCTATCCCACACCCACCCCACACCTATCCCACACCCACCCCACACCTATCCCACACCCATCCACCTATCCCACACCCACCCCACACCTATCCCACACCCACCCCACGCCTATCCCACACCCATCCACCTATCCCACACCCACCCCACACCTATCCCACACCCACCCCACACCTATCCCACACCCACCCCACACCTATCCCACGCCTATCCCACACCCATCCACCTATCCCACACCCACCCCACACCCACCCCACACCTATCCCACACCCACCCCACACCTATCCCACACCCACCCCACACCTATCCCACGCCTATCCCACACCCATCCACCTATCCCACACCCACCCCACACCTATCCCACACCCACCCCACACCTATCCCACACCCACCCCACACCTATCCCACGCCTATCCCACACCCATCCACCTATCCCACACCCACCCCACACCCACCCCACACCTATCCCACACCCACCCCACACCTATCCCACGCCTATCCCACACCCACCCCACAGCTATCCCACACCCACCCCACGCCTATCCCACACCCACTCCACACCTATCCCACACCCACCCCCCACCTATCCCACACCCACCCCACACCTATCCCACACCCACCCCACACCTATCCCACACCCACCCCACACCTATCCCACGCCTATCCCACACCCACTCCACACCTATCCCACACCCACCCCACACCTATCCCACACCCACCCCACGCCTATCCCACACCCACCCCACACCTATCCCACACCTATCCCACACCCACCCCACGCCTATGCCACACCCACCCCACACCTATCCCACACCCACCCCACGCCTATCCCACACCCACCCCACGCCTATCCCACACCCACCCCACACCTATCCCACACCCACCCCACGCCTATCCCACACCCACCCCACGCCTATCCCACACCCATCCCACACCTATCCCACACCCACCCCACACCTATCCCACACCCACCCCACGCCTACCCCACACCCACCCCACACCTATCCCACACTCACCCCACACCTATCCCACACCCACCCCACGCCTACCCCACACCTATCCCACACCCACCCCACGCCTACCCCACACCTATCCCACACCCACCCCACGCCCACCCCACAGCCATCCCATACCCATCCCACACCTACCCCACGCCTATCCCATACCCACCCCACACCTACCCCACACCCACCCCACACCCACCCCACACCCATCTCACACCCATCCCACACCCACCCCACACCCATCCCACGCTCACCCCACACCCATCCCACACCCACCTCACACCCATTATGACAATGGCAACCCCCCACACAATGCAGGTGAAGTAGCCCCCACTGAAGATATCCCACCAGACCACGTAGATCAACCCGATGGGCTCTGACACAGGCCATGCCTAGTGTGTAAGCGGACGGGCCGGGCAGGCCCGGAAAGCCATGATTAAATATCAAGGACCCCCCCCCCCCCCACGGGACTTGGGACGGCCACCGACCCATCGTCGCCAGGGATCGGGAGTCGCGAGGCACCAGGACGAGTCAGACAATACAAGACAGATAACCCCCATACAATATTAATGACCACTTAATGGTGAGATAATAATTTTCCTCACGAGCGCCGCGGAAACTGACATGGCAGCCGGCCGCGCGAGCGACATAATGGGAACTTACAACAGGAGTCGTTTGCGAAATTGACATCATCCATATTAAATCTTAGTAATGCGCCACGGCATTGATAGTAAATGGTCCGTTATGGGCAGTTTTCACGGCATCGTTGGCATGATGGAGATCTACCTAAAGGCGGGCGCCTCACTGGCTCAGCTCGTAAGCAGGCTGAGCTGCAGATCAACAGGTCGTGGGTACGAACCCTGCCTGGCTCATGCATCTAGGGCAAGGTTTCATCCGGCCTCCATTCCATTGTCCCTGGAGGTTTCTCGACCCAATGTTCCCTTTATGGACACAAAGGCGGCATAAAAACGGCTAACATTGCACTAAAAGCCGACACCGACACGGACTCATTCAGTGGACGCTATGATAGTTATGACGTCTACAAACAGAGTTTAATTAAGCGGGATGGAAATGATCCACAAACGTATACCACAACAAAAGGTCCGGACGAAATCTTCCTTTGGGTCACTTTGGGTAACGACCACCTATCTCAATCAACCAGGTCTTTAACGATCACCTATCTCACGCGACCATGTCTTTAACGACCACCTATCTCACGCGACCATGTCTTTAACGACCACCTATCTCACGCGACCATGTCTTTAACGACCACCTATCTCACGCGACCATGTCTTTAACGACCACCTATCTCACGCGACCATGTCTTTAACGACCGCCTATCTCACGCGACCATGTCTTAAACGACCACCTATCTCACGCGACCATGTCTTAAACGACCACCTATCTCACTCGACCATGTCTTTAACGACCACCTATCTCACGCGACCATATATTTAACGACCACCTATCTCACTCGACGAGGTCTTTAACGACCACCTATCTCACTCGATCATGTCTTTAACGACCACCTATCTCACTCGGCCAGGTCTTTAACGACCACCTATCTCACGCGACCATGTCTTAAACGACCACCTATCTCACTCGACCAGGTCTTTAACGACCACCTATCTCACGCGACCATCTCTTTAACGACCACCTATCTCACGCGACCATGTCTTTCACGACCACCTATCTCACTCGATCATGTCTTTAACGACCACCTATCTCACGCGACCATGTCTTTCACGACCACCTATCTCACGCGACCATCTCTTTAACGACCACCTATCTCACGCGATCATGTCTTTAACGACCACCTATCTCACGCGACCATGTCTTTCACGACCACCTGTCTCACGCGACCATCTCTTTAACGACCACCTGTCTCACGCGACCATCTCTTTAACGACCACCTATCTCACGCGACCATGTCTTTCACGACCACCTATCTCACGCGACCATGTCTTTAACGACCACCTATCTCACTCGATCATCTCTTAAACGACCACCTATCTCACGTGACCATCTCTTTAACGACCACCTATCTCACGCGACCATCTCTTTAACGACCACCTATCTCACGCGACCATCTCTTTAGAGACCACCTATCTCACGCGACCATCTCTTTACCGACCACCTATCTCACGCGACCATGTCTTTAACGACCACCTATCTCACGCGACCATGTCTTAAACGACCACCTATCTCACGCGACCATCTCTTTAACGACCACCTATCTCACGCGACCATCTCTTTAACGACCACCTATCTCACGCGACCATCTCTTTAACGACTACCTATCTCACGCGACCATGTCTTTAACGACCTCCTATCTCACGCGACCATGTCTTTAACGACCACCTATCTCACGCGACCATGTCTTTAACGACCCCCTATCTCACGCGACCATCTCTTTAACGACCACCTATGTCATGCGACCATGTCTTTAACGACCACCTATCTCACGCGACCATGTCTTTAACGACCACCTATCTCACGCGACCATGTTATTCACGACCACCTATCTCACGCGACCATGTCTTTAACGACCTCCTATCTCACGCGACCATGTCTTTAACGACCCCCTATCTCACGCGACCATCTCTTTAACGACCACCTATCTCACGCGACCATGTCTTTAACGACCACCTATCGCACGCGACCATGTCTTTAACGACCACCTATCTCACGCGATCATGTCTTTCACGACCACCTATCTCACGCGACCATCTCTTTAACGACCACCTATCTCACGCGACCATGTCTTTAACGACCACCTATCTCACGCGACCATGTCTTTAACGACCCCCTATCTCACGCGACCATCTCTTTAACGACCACCTATCTCACGCGACCATGTCTTTAAAGACCACCTATCTCACGCGACCATGTCTTTAACGACCACCTATCTCACGCGACCATGTCTTTCACGACCACCTATCTCACGCGACCATCTCTTTAACGACCACCTATCTCACGCGACCATCTCTTTAACGACCACCTATCTCACGCGACCATCTCTTTAACGACCACCTATCTCACGCGACCATGTCTTTAACGACCACCTATCTCACGCGACCATCTCTTTAACGACCACCTATCTCACGCGACCATGTCTTTAACGACCACCTATCTCACGCGACCATGTCTTTCACGACCACCTATCTCACGCGACCATCTCTTTAACGACCACCTATCTCACGCGACCATCTCTTTAACGACCACCTATCTCACGCGACCATCTCTTTAACGACCACCTATCTCACGCGACCATGTCTTTAACGACCACCTATCTCATGCAACCATGTCTTTAACGACCACCTATCTCACGCGACCATGTCTTTAACGACCACCTATCTCACGCGACCATCTCTTTAACGACCACCTATCTCACGCGACCATCTCTTTAACGACCACCTATCTCACGCGACCATCTCTTTAACGACCACCTATCTCACGCGACCATCTCTTTAACGACCACCTATCTCACGCGACCATGTCTTTAACGACCAGCTATCTCATGCAACCATGTCTTTAACGACCACCTATCTCACGCGACCATCTAGACCCGGATGTCACCCAGGGTCAGACTGATACCACAGAGATCACATTCTGCCTCATCTGGGTCTATAAACCGCGCAAAATCTGCTTATCACCCGAGGCCTCCGCCATCACCTGTGATGGATGAGCGCTGAATTTCACAGCCTACCCCCCCCCCCCTCTCCCCCCTACCCCCATCTCTCTGTTTACAGAGGGGTGTCCCCTCGGGTCAATTGAAGACACCGTGGTACGCCGCACAGAGGGTTCCGCTTCCCCGGACAAAGGGGAAAGGCAATCATTGCACCGAGCTCTCGACCAGTCCTCAAGGGGTGGGTACACTGTGCCAAGAAACCCCCACGGGACAGTGAAACGGGATTGAAGGAGTGAAACATGCTCCCAAAGACACGGTCCCTTAGCCCTGTTAATCTGCGGGTCAGCTTGCTTACCGACTGCGCTTGGTGGCTTCATAGTTTAGAATCATGAATCGCTGGTCTTGTCTTTTCATTTAACTGCTAGTAGGGCGAATACATTTGTCTAGGGATTTCAAGCCGAATTTGTTGATATATGACTTGTGACGAAGTATGCTGGAGGAAGGAAGAAATCACCAAATTTAAAGCGCATATTTCACATGTTGTCGCAGACCCTCACCTTCATTTTGGGCACCACTTGCCAGATACACTCACCTTGATCTTAGGCACCACTCGCCAGATACACTCACCTTTATCTTGGGCACCACTCGCCGCATACACTCACCTTGATCTTGGGCACCACTCGCCAGATACACTCACCTTGATCTTTGGCACCACTCGCCAGATACACTCACCTTGATCTTGGGCACCACTCGCCAGATACACTCACCTTGATCTTTGGCACCACTCGCCGCATACACTCACCTTGATCTTGGGCACCACTCGCCAGATACACTCACCGTGATCTTTGGCACCACTCGCCAGATACACTCACCTTGATCTTGGACACCACTCACCAGATACACTCACCTTGATCTTGGGCACCACTCGCCGCATACACTCACCTTGATCTTGGGCACCACTCGTCACATACACTCACCTTGATCTTTGGCACCACTCGCCAGATACACTCACCTTGATCTTGGACACCACTCACCAGATACACTCACCTTGATCTTGGGCACCACTCGCCGCATACACTCACCTTGATCTTGGGCACCACTCGCCGGATACACTCACCTTGATCTTGGGCACCACTCGCCAGATACACTCACCTTGATCTTGGGCACCACTCGCCGCATACACTCACCTTGATCTTGGGCACCACTCGTCACATACACTCACCTTGATCTTTGGCACCACTTGTCACATACACTCACCTTGATCTTTGGCACCACTCGCCAGATACACTCACCTTGATCTTGGACACCACTCACCAGATACACTCACCTTGATCTTGGGCACCACTCGCCGCATACACTCACCTTGATCTTGGGCACCACTCGCCAGATACACTCACCTTGATCTTGGGCACCACTCGCCAGATACACTCACCTTGATCTTGGGCACCACTCGTCACATACACTCACCTTGATCTTTGGCACCACTCGCCAGATACACTCACCTTGATCTTGGACACCACTCACCAGATACACTCACCTTGATCTTGGGCACCACTCGCCGCATACACTCACCTTGATCTTGGGCACCACTCGCCGCATACACTCACCTTGATCTTGGGCACCACTCGCCAGATACACTCACCTTGATCTTGGGCACCACTCGTCCCATACACTCACCTTGATCTTTGGCACCACTCGCCAGATACACTCACCTTGATCTTGGGCACCACTCGTCACATACACTCACCTTGATCTTGGGCACCACTCGCCAGATACACTCACCTTGATCTTGGGCACCACTCGTCACATACACTCACCTTGATCTTGGGCACCACTCGCCAGATACACTCACCTTGATCTTGGGCACCACTCGTCACATACACTCACCTTGATCTTTGGCACCACTCGCCAGATACACTCACCTTGATCTTGGGCACCACTCGTCACATACACTCACCTTGATCTTGGGCACCACTCGCCAGATACACTCACCTTGATCTTGGGCACCACTCGTCACATACACTCACCTTGATCTTGGGCACCACTCGCCAGATACACTCACCTTGATCTTGGGCACCACTCGCCGCATACACTCACCTTGATCTTGGGCACCACTCGTCACATACACTCACCTTGATCTTGGGCACCACTCGCCGCATACACTCACCTTGATCTTGGGCACCACTCGCCGCATACACTCACCTTGATCTTGGGCACCACTCGCCAGATACACTCACCTTGATCTTGGGCACCACTCGCCGCATACACTCACCTTGATCTTGGGCACCACTCGTCACATACACTCACCTTGATCTTGGGCACCACTCGCCGCATACACTCACCTTGATCTTGGGCACCACTCGCCAGATACACTCACCTTGATCTTGGGCACCACTCGTCACATACACTCACCTTGATCTTGGGCACCACTCGTCACATACACTCACCTTGATCTTGGGCACCACTCGCCAGATACACTCACCTTGATCTTGGGCACCACTCGCCGCATACACTCACCTTGATCTTGGGCACCACTCGTCACATACACTCACCTTGATCTTGGGCACCACTCGCCGCATACACTCACCTTGATCTTGGGCACCACTCGCCGCATACACTCACCTTGATCTTGGGCACCACTCGCCGCATACACTCACCTTGATCTTGGGCACCACTCGCCACATACACTCACCTTGATCTTTGGCACCACTCGTCACATACACTCACCTTGATCTTGGGCACCACTCGCCACATACACTCACCTTGATCTTTGGCACCACTCGTCACATACACTCACCTTGATCTTGGGCACCACTCGCCACATACACTCACCTTGATCTTTGGCACCACTCGTCACATACACTCACCTTGATCTTGGGCACCACTCGCCACATACACTCACCTTGATCTTGGGCACCACTCGCCGCATACACTCACCTTGATCTTGGGCACCACTCGCCGCATACACTCACCTTGATCTTGGGCACCACTCGCCGCATACACTCACCTTGATCTTGGGCACCACTCGCCGCATGCATTCGCCATTGTTTTCCTGCAGTAAGTCCGGTAGAGCGGTGATTACGCTGATTCTCTGAACCTCTTGCCCAGAACTAAAACCGCCCGAAAATGAAAAAAAAAAAAAAACATATTAGAGACAAGTAAAACTTGGCCATTATAAAAACCTTAAAGTAACCATCTTAAAAGACGAGACGATCACAAAAAATTATGACAGTGACAACACCAAACAACGGGGTATCACAGCGCTAACGCCGCCCTACTCAGGTAAAAACCACAGACAGCGGGGGAGGGGGAGGTCTAGCAAGGCCTCACCCCCCCCCCCCCAACGACGCCACCCCCTCCCTAGGGATGGGGATGTATGAATTTTGCCGCAGCAGGCAGCGGTCGTTAGGAACGCTTCCAAAATCACCGTCGTGTACCGCCACACGTCATGGCCCTGGGGGGGCTGGGAGGCTGAGGGGTGAGGAGGCGGGGGGGGGGGGGCCTTATGGATACTCGGCTTTGGACACGCTCGCGTAACAACAAAAAATATGCCACAACAAATCTTCTTCCCAACGAGTAGCAGCTGCGTAAACCATTACGCGGCTTTTTCTTACGGCCAATCGCCCAGATTTACGGCCTATCTCGACACTTTTCACAGGCGGAATTACACGGTCCTGTCTGCGACGGCCCAGTCAGCGAGGTGCGAGCCCAGACCATGAGGACTGGAGACTAATGACAGAGTTATATGGCGGAAGATTCAACAGCGGCCGTGAGACAATATACGAGAAAAACAAACAAAACTGAACCAATTTCGAGAAAATCTATCAGTCATAACATATTTTCAGTCATTTTTGGAGGACGATTAATCACCAGTAAAGGGGAAAATGTGGGTATTTTGCGAAAAAATTATTTGATTACATTTTGTTTAGCACGGATTGCAGTCGCTTTTTCAACAATTTGGGACCATTTTTAACAGTCAAATGGGGTGAACTTTATTCCAAAGTGCATCGGTATTGTCCGCGGAACCACACATGCCAAACATGTGTTTGGTTGCTGTGGTGGGAACATCACATAAATATCTCACTGCAATTTCAAATCGCAAGGTGGAAAGGAACCATCATAGAGTTTGTACTGCTCACTCAGATCTCCACATAGCACCGATCCACCGTCGAGACAACAGTGTTTGAACAGCTAACTGAGACCTGGTCGGTAACAACACACTCAGATTTCCACGCGCGCGTTATTAAGTCAACACTCCCAATCAGATTGATAAAAAAAAAAGCGGGGATAAAAAAAAAGGCTTGTACTGGGACTGTCCCCGGAGCTCGTGTAGACAATGGGCGTGACGTCACAGGTTCCACAGCGGCGTACAGGGTGGGTGGGCACTGTGGCCGACACGGCAGGGGGCGCACACATCGATTAACTGCCGGGATCTGAGCCAGGACCGGCCGCCCCAGCGGAGGAGATATTGGCCGCCAGCACGCCTCTCTCCACCGGATTACGACACCATGAAGGCAACAAGGACAAGGGGCCAGGTCGTCTGGGTGGAGTGGGAGTGAGAGGGTGGGGCGGTGGTGGAGGGGGTGAGGGGACGGTGGTGTGGGGGTGAGGGGAGGTGGTGTGGGGGTGAGGGGACGGTGGTGTGGGGGTGAGGGGAGGTGGTGTGGGGGTGAGGGGAGGTGGTTTGGGGTGAGGGGAGGGAAGGGGAGGGTATGTGAGGGTGAGGGGAGGAAGCGCCAAGGGGCATTGGACTGTAAGGAGGGTGGGGAGGGGGGGGGGGGTTAAGGGGCGCGAGAGGGGAGGGGGGGGGGGGAGAGGGAGGCAAACGGAAAACGGCATTGGGTTTGGATGCAGCCAGCCAACACAACGAGTGAGGTTTATATTGTGCAACCAGGTTGCTAAAGAGACTTGAGGGAAATTTACGGCACCCGATCGAGGTCAACAGTGGGCCCAGCGGCGGGGTGAGGAGGGGCGCGGCGGGGGGGGGGGGGGGTCATAAAGGACGGCGGAATGACCCTCTTTTTCTCTCTCTTTGTCTCTGCCTCTCCATCTCTCTTACTCTCTTTCCCTGTGTACGGCACCCTCCCCTGCCCCCCTCCCCCCGCCCCATCTCGCTCTATGTACATATGTGGAGAGGAACAGAAGACTGGGATAAGCGGAGGCAAACCCAAACCTCACCAGCGCAATAAGGCGGGGACGGGATCACCCTACATATTGGCGAGGGGGGTTGGGGGTGCACTGACACAATAGACCACCCCGGGTGGCATACCCCAGTAACAAACACCCCGAAACCCCGAAACTCCAATACCCCAGGGTCCTGATACCCTGACACCCCAACCCCCCTATACGCCGATACCCCCAAAGCGCCCACTCACCCGCGGTAATAATAATAAAAATTCCAGAGAGGAAATAAAAGGTCTGTCCGATGTCCTATGTTTAACCCGGAGTCGCTTTATCACCGTGACGTTTATTACGGCAGATCTCTCCCCGCATTCCTTTATCACTAGTCTTATAGGGTTTTCGCCATGGCGTCCTTATCACCCCCCCCCCCTCAACCCCCTCCATCCACCCCCCACCCACCCACACCCACACCCCACCCACACGCCAACCCGGCCCCAGTCTCTCAGTAACACGTGCTCCGTGTCCGAGTCAGGACTACGACGACCAATGCAGCAATCACAACAATACAATGGAACCCAGGGACCTATAACCAGCGTACCTCCCTCCCTCCCCCGACTCCTCTACCAATGCCCCCCCCCCCCCCGAGGCCTTTCCTACCCGCCCAAACCCACTATCCACCCCACGCCTTCATTAAATGGACGTTTTGGCCTGGATCGGGGACAGTCGTCACGCGGCTCACTCAGTCAGACTTAAAGCAACAAAACTGTTTTTTTAATACTCGTTCGTGAATTACCAAGGTTACCGCCGGTCACCGTTTTCTCGTTTTGTGAGGGTTTTTTTTATGCAGTACACCGTTATATAATGTTCAGATGGGGCGATAGCGAGCATTAAGCACATTTAATGGACGCTGTTTTAGCGGCGTCCCTATCCCGTGGGGTCGGGTTTCCATGGGGATGGCCAATAGGGCGACATGTGGCGACACATGGCGAGAACTAGCAACGGATGGTAAGAGGCGTGTGGGTAACGGGTGAACGGGGCGCCCCCAAGCGGTTAAAACGCTGTTATTAACGAGTCGCGCTCATCAGGAATCGTCAAATAATGATCATATTGTCTAAAAATGTGGCAGTAGGGGATGGGGATGGGGATGGGGGTTAGGAGCCTGAGGGAGGGTGGGTGGGAAAGGGGGGAGGGCCTGAGGGGGGGGGGGTGATGTACCCCCCCAAAAAAACTACGACCCCGATAAGGAAGTGAGGGGTATGGGAGTGGGAAATGGTAACGGAAGGGGGAGGAGGGGAGGGGAGAGAAGGGGGAGGGTAGGGGGAGGGAGGAGGGCAGGGGGGGGGGGAGGGGCGGAGGGGAAGGGGGAGGAGGGTGGGGAGTCTTGTTCCAAACACACTCCAACTGACCCCGATAGGGAAAGGGGGGGGGGAGTGTATGGGAGGGGAGGGCGGGGCGGGGCGGGGCGGGGCGTCGTTACCAAACACACAGAGACTTACTTTATCTCAGCAGCATCGGGTTCGTAAGAAAATAAATACACTTGCGTGCGCCTCGCTTTAATTGCCTGGCTGTGTGAGTTGGGCATACTGAATAGCTCCGGGGTAGTCCGGTAGGGGGTTGGGTCTACGGGTACTAAACATGCTTCAGGCGGTCGATGTGGCGGGGTGAGGCGGGCACTCACATAGACAAACATCATCCCAAATTGCAGGACATGTCAATAGGACCCTCCAACATTTATACCATCATCCGTCTGGCGACAAAGACAATAGTCAGGTTTTACAGTGTACGTTCGGACCAGTGGAGGACAGACGAGAGGAGGGGGAGGGGGCGGTGAGGGGGGTGGGGGGGTAGTTGTATGGTGGGGAGCCACGTACCCAAAACCGTCACATTGACACCAAAAGCAATCTATAAAATACCCTGCAGTGTCGGAGGGGGTTTAGAGAAAAAGCGACTTTCGCCCCAACCGCTTGTCTAGTTTAGACAGTCCAATTTAGCTTTAATGTGTACATAACCGCTCTAAAACACCAACATTTCATTAATTGTGTCTACATTAGAATGGCCCAGCTCTACTTAACAGTCCTTTTCGGAAAAGTGCAGTTCTCGACCTATGAGGCTGTCCCCAAAATGCCCTCTCCGCACACCCATCGGGGCTGCTCCACGTGTGTGGCTGTTCCTAAATGCCCCCCTTCCGCTCACCTATAGCGGTTTCTCCCACAACTTACTTGTCAAGAGCCACACGTCAAAAAAAACTAAAACGATATAAGATATTCCAATTGACAGAGAACCATCTGCAATCAGAATTAAAGGACTCGACGCAAGGGAATATATATTTTTCGTCATCAGTTCCATCTACTTAGCGACCTTTAATAATGGCTGAACGTGGCTAAACAAAATAGAAAAAACCAGGGAGACGTGTGCGCTGTGGGAGCTAAAACAGCGATATTGTGGCAATATTTGATCCTGACATGAATGACCCGCTGCTAACGACATAACAGGTCCACATCGCTAGGCCGGATGTGTCCGTAGTCTCGAATTTCACCCGCCGTGATAAAATATTCGGGATTTCGTCGTCGTTTGGATCTACTAACTAAACACCTCGAACACATCCAGGGTAGCCGGATATGTGCTTGTTACGTCAGGACAAAGGTGATGGACCCGGATGGTAACCTAGCACGGGGTCGACGGAATTGAATAAAGGCGGAGGCGGCGGCGAGGGGTGGGGGGGGGGGAGTCGAGTCCTGGAGGGGGTGGCTGCCGCAGGGTGGGTGTGTGGGGTGAGGGGGGTTTTACCCTGCAAACAAACTTACAGCAAACGGTACAGGCGCCTGATGCAAGCATTCAATGACCCGGGGCAGTGACAGTAATAAAGGGGGGGGGGGGGGAGTGGGGTTACATACATACTGATATCCTGTTTGACACCGCACGACTCATAGTGTGAGCTGACACAGACATAGGTTTGGGGGGTGGGGGGGGGAAGAACGGGGGGAAGAGGGGGTGCGGGGGGGAGGAAGGGGGGCGAGGGGTAAATCTCGGACAGTCGCTGGTATCCTATTAAGCCATAAGCTAGCAGGGTGCATACCCATCACGCCTCGTTTATTGTAGAGAGGCGTAGAAGTGAGAGAGAGGTGGAGAAGTGGAGAGTAGGTAGAGAAGTGGAGAGGTGTAGAAGTGGAGAGATGTAGAGAAGTGGAGAGAGGTGTAAACGTGGAGAGAGGTAGAGAACTGTAGAGAGGTGGACAAGTGGAGAGAGGTGTACAATATAGTCATATAGGATATGTATACTGTACATTTAGTTTCAATATAGCTCACGTATTACTCACACCTCATATTTACTACAGCTCACGTATTACTCACACCTCATATTTACTACAGTAACTGACATGGTGGAGTCCCAGCGCGGAAGATGGACCACGTTTTATATCTCAATTCCAAGTCGATTTTACGGTTATGGTTTGGACGGAGGAACCCGGGACGCGTCGAACTGAAGCCGGAGCACCCTACCACTCTACGGCTGCGGAGTACCGTGTGAGGCGACAGCCGTTTGGTCTGTCAGCTATTTGAAAATGCCGCAATCGACCAGAGTCTGTCTGTCTGTCTGTCTGTCTGTCTGTCTGTCTGTCTGTCTGGAGGGCAGCGGTCTTATAGACCTTCACTGGAGTCCTTCAACCCATCAGATTGATTGACAGTGAAAGTTCAATCGTTAATTGCTCTCAGCTTCCACGACCACGTTCTCCTCGCCCAGCGACCGAAATAGGGTCCTGCGGGGAACCGATTTAAAAACATTTAAACAGGTCTTAACACTGGTCATGGTGCAACTCGGTACAATACAAAAATAAATTACACTTTTGTCAATCTACTCCTTTACATACCACATGTACAATGCTTACGCCGTGACCCCCGGGTAATTATATACTCGAAAAAGGCCTTGCGAATAGGCAGCCCCCCCCCTCCCCCCCCCCCCCACTCATCATATGGGCTGCCGTGCATTACCTACTCTATACATTCCTCTACCTGATGATATGTATCTTTTCTTACGGCACACCTTTTAACCCGGATTCCGTAAAACACGAAATACATACATGTGTCATTCAGCCAGAAGACAACATAATGCGGACAGGGTTACGCCCAGTAATTTTTGTGACATCGTTTTAGTTTGAAGCCCAATGTAGACACGTGTACGCGGTTTTGCAGCATTCCACGTCCGCCTAGATAGTATCTAGTAGATACCCCTTGACACAAATTAATTCACTTTGATGAGATGATAGATAATCGTGTTCTCGTAAATTGACGTTACAAAAGATGCGCTGAAGCATGCAATGTGGAACACAACACACTGTACGTACAACAGTGTACATCAAAAACATGTAATGTGGCTCAAGCCAAACGTAACGTCGTTATTAATTCATCCACACAAGTTTCAAACAAGGTTAAGCATATTTGACCTTGTCGTCAATCACTAGGGATGTGGCCTTTCGTGATGCTCGGTACCCACTCGGCCACTGGGGCGGCCGTACCCTGATCCTGAGGCGGACTGGCGGTTACCAGCCTCCGTTGGCCAGCATGTTAAGCTTTTTCGATATCGACGTCAATTCCTAAGCCAGACCGACGCCAACGGTCCTGTCCAGAATTGTTGTTCTTTTTTGGTTTAAAGACTGTCAGACTGTCAGATGGAGGTCTCTCGAGATGTCAGTAGGCCTGTCTATATAAAGCCGCCATTGAGATATGTGCCACTTGGGACCTGCCACAGGGGGCCATCCACATGTGACCAGCCACATTAGACCAGCCACATGGGACCTGCCACATGGGACCTGCCACATGGGACCTGCCACATGGGACTTGCCACGTGAGACCAGTCACGTGAGACCAGCCACAAGGGAGCTGCTATATGGGATGAGCCACCTGGGAACTGCCACGTGTGACCTGCCACGTTGGACCTACCACAATGTATTTACCCCAGCGACCTGCTATCATATCGGGTTATGGCCACGTGGCGCGCGGAGAGAGGTTCTCGTGCCAACATTGCTCTTATCGACATAAAAAGGCAGATAGGGTTTCATAGTGGTATTTTTTCGTGTGTATCTGCTCTTCTAGGACGCCGGATACCAGTGGTATGTAAGCACAACGATCGAACCAGGATGTCAGTCTGTCGGCGGAATGCTCTTGTGCTAAAGAATGTACAGGACCAGACGCCACGATTGGCTGGGGACTCCTGCAGGCCATCAGTTCATTGCCTAAGTGTGAACACGTAGATTTATCCATCCTCCCCCCCCCCCCCCGGCTCGGGCCCAGGCCAAGTGATATTTCCCACTGGGAAGACCCATCCACAGCCTGTATTTACCATGGCCATACGGCCCCATCCCGGGGGGCCTACTCATAGCAGTGCGGTTCGCTCAGTCAGCGGTCCATCTCAGCTTCTAGCTAGGGCCCCCATGGCTATCGAACATTGCAGTAAATGGTAGGCGCGAGTGATACATGAGTTATGTACGCTACTTCCGACACGAAGAGTCCGGAAGTGGGTTTGTGTCGGTGGGTGTTGGTTGGGAAATCTGCGAGGTAAGCAGAGCAACGCCAGTGCAAGAAGTGTAGCTCAAAGACATTTCTTTGTAACAATGAAACCGTTTAGATTTTTGTTTTTTTAGTGATAAAAAATCCATCGCGGTAATCATTGATTAGTTCTAAAATAGAACATGTTTTAATAGCCTAGGGACTTCCACCGGGGACATGCTGGCTCCGTTGGACTTTATAAAACAAAGTCTCTATTAAAAAAGGATAACCTTACCACTTAACCGTACTTCTCAAACTAGCCATTAAGGATCGCTTTGCACTGGTCACTTGGGTCATCGCGTGCGTGTGGTCTAACGGAAGTGACGACAGCGCCACGTGTTTCGCGCACCGCCCACTCGACCTTGTCACCTCACGCTCAAGGTCAGACACGATCCACCTTGCCGGGGCACGTGTTTAGTGCCCAGGGAGCACGGCGATGGGACATCAAGCCTCAATCAACCCAAACCTCTGACACACCATGCCCCACCATGGAGTCTCGCTACGAGGCACGCAAAAACTACAGCAATTCCCCGACTCCATTAACACATTGTCGAGATGTATGTCGAGAACAGTGTGGAGATGGCAAAGCAGCTTCCGTCTATCAGGGGTGTTTTTTTTGATAAATCAAAGTCCCGGGTTCCGTCAGTGGATCCGACAGGGTTTGGGTTGCGAGCTGGCAGCAGCAGCATCAAACCGATTGGATCTGTACTGACTCAGAGTCCGACCGAGGCCGGAGCAGGCGAGGTCACCATGGAGCGGTTCTGGGCAGCGTCAAAAAAACACAACTATCATCACCACCACCACCACCGCGAACACTCCCCTCCTGAGCAACCCCCAGCAGCTACACCCCGACCCCCCTAGCCATCTTAAAGACACATTATCGGCCCCCCCCGCTCCCTCCCCCCACTCACCACATAAACACACGCACCCTTTCGCGGCCGCGGGACAAATACTTGGGGAAATCCTGGCGTGTTTTCTGCACCGCGGAGACAAACCATGACCACCAGACCGCTAATTCAAGCTTCCCGCAAGACTTTAAATCCACTCCCGAGGCAGGACATCCCCTCCGACCGCCAGCCACATCCGCAGACCAGACCAGAACGAGAGTATATATACCGAGAAATACGTCAACCGGAATTCACCGCTAAGATAAAATGTTCTCGTTTCCGCTGCTTTCATGCGAAAGCTTATGAATGCATTAGACAAAATTCTCGTATCCGTTGCTTTAATGCAAAAGCTATGAATGCATTAGCTTTTTTATTTGCATCATTTGAGCAGTTCCCGTCGTTAAAAAAATGATAGGATTTTTATGGTATCCAGTGTTGGAAACAAAGCAGATTGCAACAATTTGACCCCTCTCCCATCTCCGCCACCAAGTAAGCAGACCGTGAGTGAGTGGTACATGAAACGATGATGATGATGAAGGATGAATGGACGAATGCATATATGAAACATGCACGAGATTTGGTCCCAGGCCCGGATTCGAACCCTGGAGTGGCAGAACGTATTGCTGTGCGGTCTATCCAGTGCGCTCCATCATTCCAACAGGGAGACCGCCCCCGAATATATAGTAGGGGGTTGGGAGATGTTGCCAGCGCCGCCTCAGTTGAGAGAAATTGCCAGCGCGGCCTGAGTTGAGAGATGTTGCCAGCGCGGCCTCAGTTGAGAGATGTTGCCAGCGCGGCCTGAGTTGAGAGATGTTGCCAGCGCGGTCTGAGTTGAGAGATGTTGCCAGCGCGGCCTCAGTTGAGAGATGTTGCCAGCGCGGTCTGAGTTGAGAGATGTTGCCAGCGCGGCCTGAGTTGAGAGATGTTGCCAGCGCGACCTCAGTTGAGAGATATTTTCAGCGCGGCCTATTCGATCTCATCTCACGGTCGTTGGTCGCCAGCCTGTTCCAGTCCGTTCGCTGGCAGCCTGGGTGGCCTCACAGCGTGATCACTGCAGTAATGGCCATAGCACCGCCACACGAGCGTGTCATAAGGGGCGCCATAAGTCCTAATCTACAATATTGGCTTCATGGGGGGTCAGGGGGATGGCGGGGAGAGGATGGGAGGGGAGTGGAGGGGGGGGGGGGGGGGGCGGGGAGCCGCGGCAACGTTTAGGGGGAGAAGTGTTTGGTAGTGGGGAGGAGTGGCAGCGACCAACCAGCCATCGTCAACCAGCGATTCCCTGGCCTTTCATCGTGCTGGGGCTTGAACCAGAAACGTGCATATGAATAAAGCATAACGCAGTAAAGATATTTATATAATTATATGGCTCAAAAAAACTATGGCAGTAGCAACTTTCCGGGAAAACCGCGGCAAATGGGTAGTTCAGAAATGGCGCGGTAGTTTACACGGACACACCGCTCCTCCCCACCCCCATCCCCCGTCTTCACTCACCCCCTCCCCTCCCCCTCTCCACTCACCCCCCCCCCCTTCCCTGCCCTCTCCACCACTCACTCACTTCCCCAGACTGATGATCCCGAGGCTGACAGCGCTGACATTTCGGGATCCACCGCCCCTGTATCTCTGGCGGACAAACACGACGAAAGCTCAGTCGGAAGTTGCAGAGGGACGAGTAAAAATAGTGTCGAGAAAAAACCCGGTTGAGCACGACTACTAACAGCAAAGCTGTCGTCCTTCTTAATTTTTTAGTTTCGACGTCTTTTGTTAAAAGGATTTTCCACGTTGTCCCCACAAGATCGATTGCCATGTTGTACATTGTCGGGTTGCGTTTTACAACAAATCAATACATAGCGAAAGGATGGAATAAAAACGCCATAATGATTTTCTTTGTCATCTTTGTGCACAAAGGGGGTATGTATGACTGTTCACAGCAGTACTGCATCTTTTAGGTTTTTTTAGAGGGAAGCTGCCACATGAGACTAAACCAACTGGGCTTTGGATTGGTGAATTTCGACGTCAATTTATATGGAAGAAGATGAGAAAATCATGATGTCGCCACTGGGATTTGAACCCAGGAATGTAAATTTCTATGCAGCTCAATGTTATTGCGGGTAAAGTGGGTTATCCCACTAACAGCAAACGTTATACATGAGATGTAACGATGATGCGCGCTACTGGAAGAACGACCCGTTGAATAGGCTCTCGGGGCGCTAGATAGGCACGGTATTGCAGTAAATGGGCAAACGTTATCTCCGGTTGATGAACAGCCAAGAGCACCCTGAGGTTGGTTGGTTGTATATTCAGGACGCTTTAACCACTGTTGATCATATCACGTCGATGGAGTAGGATGGGAGAGTGGAGCCATGTCCCCGAGGGTAACTCCCGTACTCTTTGCGAATAAGGACATGGAATCTTTATCCTGCGGCCACACAGACATGGCCACAGCGGGGCTCGAACCATCGATCCACGTGCCGTTAGGCTCTCATGTGAGCTACCCCACTGAGCTATCGGGGCGGCCCATGTCCAGATCCCCAGACTAGAGTCCAACACAACTGTATGCACCCTGAGCGACGGAGACTCGAGAGCAGTAGCATCAGCAGAGGTCAAGCTGCCCTCGAACGCACGTGGTCGACGCCGTATTTGAGCGGAGCCACCATAGCTTCTGACGTCACCACCCGGCAAAGCTGGCGCCAAACACCGAAATCCACAAGAGCCAACCGAGCATTAATACTGCGGGCCTTGTGGAGGGCAAGTACTCCGCCCCGCCCCCGCCCCCGCCCCCACCCCCGCCCCGCCCCGCCCCCGCCCCCCGTGGCTGGGCGGCCTTACCATGCTGGTAGCAGCCACTGAAGGGCGCTACTCGGGGCGTGATTAATCTTCCCGGTGAGAAATGACCAGAGGGCTTGTCATACTTTTGCTCTCCGCCGCGAACGAGAGTTACCATGGCTACAACAAGTTGTCCGTGGCGCCGACCTATACTGCCACCGTGCACACTCGTCTATAGGGGGATGCAGGCCTTGGATTATGGCCTCGTGCTTAACCCTTCCTTCATTCTGTCGGTTTATTGTCGGCAAGTTGTTCTGATGGCAGCTGGTTTGTGTTTTTTATCATATCTTTACTATTTCCCTTGATACCTCACCCTATATCTACCCTCCCCTAACATCCTCTATATTATTGCAACCCACGGCCACGTTCTCGGCTCAATCTTGACTATACATAAGAATACCCAGCAAAAATAGCGAAAAAGCCACCCACTAAAGAACAACTTGTCTATACCGAGTACATGAAACACACAAAACATGGCACCAGCCGCACATGTACACAGATCCGCTCAGACTATATTGGTACCGGCAGATAGCATGCGATGCATAAAACAAATCCATTTCCGTTCCGACATGATGAGACAGGGAGAGAATCATATACAGATGATCTGTCTAGCAGTAAATACTGCCTACACAAGGTCACTGTGCTCGGGAATAATGCGTTTACCGTGTATGACACGTCTGACGGGGGGCGAAGTGGCAAAGAATATCGTTGGTTGATTCCAAACTGCCAAAGCCTGCGGGAAAAAAAAGACTTCCAAAGGCTTACAGTCAGCGTGCAAAGGGTATGGCAACCCCCCTCCCCCCCCCCCCTACCCTCACCAGTCAGTCCTGGGTAAGTATCCCCAGAGACGTCAGCTGATGACGTGAGTGCATATTAACCTTCCCTCACCCTCACCCCCCGCCCCTGACCCGTCCCCTACCTTTAGGCATCTGCTGTTCATACAGAGGGGTGATTCATATGTGTAACAATGGAACATCCTGAGTGATTGAGAAGTGTATGGAATATCAATATTAGAGGTAGGATGATTCATATGTTCAATAAAGGAACACGCTGATTGATCGGAAAGCTTATGTTATGGGATATCGGTGACCTAGTTCTGCAGGACGCCGCTCGAGGCAACTCATGCCAACTATACATCGAACGCATACTATTCGAAGACATGACTGAAGAGACTATGAGTTCGATAGATTGTTCAAAGTATAAGCAGAGAGAGAGAGAGAGAGATGGAGGGATGAAGAGAAAGGGAAACAACGAGAAACATCGATAGCGCTACAAGGAGAACAGCACGACTCAGAGGCAAGCTCCCCCAATAAACCCGTGCCATTATTGTATGAATTATTGACAAAGTCACTTGCTTTTCATCGCTGACGAAATCCATTAAAAAGCCATCCAGGCCTGAGAGCCCATTGAGGAGGACCCCGGAACCCCGGCAGTGAAACAACTTTACACCGAGTAAGCTGTCAGCACCCGGTCGAGGACCCGATAGCGCGTGCAGCAGCGCCAGCGAGCAACTCCCCCTATCGGGACGCGCAGGCAACAGCCACCACTACCACCGGCAAGGCTCGCTCTCTCTCTCTCTTCCTCTCTCTTTCTCTTCCTCCACCTCTCTCGCTCCCCTAGCTATCTTAAGTGGCGCAATTGGAGAAACTGGGAGCCTTTTTCCGCTCCTCGTTTGTGCCTCTCTTCAAGGGTTTTCGCTCGCGCATAAAATCACGCGCGGCAGTCATGGAACAAGAGGGGATGGCAAGGAGGAGAGCAGGTAAGGGTAGGGGGGGGGGGAGGGGGCAAGGGGAGGGATGGGGGGAGAGGGCAGGGGACTGGCAGGAGAACGGGTGGGCAGGAGAACACTTCAGAAGAAAATCATATAACCACAACAACGAGTTGGCGGGGGCAGTGAAAACTACCGCAAGATGTTTGGTGTGGGTCGGGGAAACATAGAGAAGGGTAAACTACGCATGGTAGCGAAACAGTGACTTGAGTCGTGGGATGTGGCGCGGGGTAGTGGGAGGGGGGGTGTGTGGGGCGGGATATGGTGGGTATGGCGCGGGTTAGGGTGGGGGGACGGGGTATGGCGGGTATGGCGCGGGGTAGGGCGGGTGTGACGCAGGGTAAGCCGGTGTGGCGCGGGGTAGGGCGGGTGTGGCGCAGGGTAAGCCGGTGTGGCGCGGGGTAGGGCGGTTATACCAGTAACATCCATAGGGTGTAGTCGTCATCAGGGATGGTTGATCGCCTATGCCAGCAGTAGGGCAATACAATACAAAGTGAGTGTCCTCCGCCATCGGCAATGTATAAAAAAAAAACTCTTGCCCTACCCCCTACCTCCCCTCCCCCACAACTCTGCTTTGCTCCTCTTGTCTCAGACAGATGTAATCTCCCAGGGAGGGTTTAAGTTTTGTCTCTCCCCCCTTTCTTTTTGTATTAGCTCGCAGGGGAGCATTGCAACTGCTTCTTCTCTTCAAACAGTTTTATCATCCGCTCAGTATAACATTTTAGCGTCAGCCTCACCCCTACCCCCCCCCCCCCCACTCCTTCCGACCCAGCCTCTCCTCTTTCTCCTCCGTCTCATGGATGGGAGTTCTTTTCCCAAAAAAATCTTCTCCTCCTTACGGGGTTAAAGACCTAGGAAGATGAGTGGATATCGAGGGAGGTCTTGCCCTCTTGAGCAAAACTGCCGCGGTGCACCCCCCCCCCCCCGCCCCCGCTGGGCCTTCCACCGTATCGGCGTGGGTGAACGAGTGAATGGGGCGTTTTGAGCCACTATTGTACACACATGAACTAAACCGAGGAACCCTTGGGGCGAGGAGATGAGAGGAAGAAAAGCTCCCTGACACAGGTGGAGTTTTGAATCGGTCGTAGTCTGTAGTAACTCGACAGACAATGGTTACTGTCTCTAGATGCTCATGATAATATATCTACCAATGGCTATGTGGGTGCAGGTGTAACTGTGCCAGAACAATACTGCCGCCTGCCTCTGCGGTGGATGGGTGGTGGTAGGGGGGGGGGGGTTGGGGAGGGGTGGTGGAGTCGCGCCCACCTGAACAAATATCAAGAACTGTTTGTCATTCTTCCACCAGAGTATATATAACAGGATCCACATCGGAGATTATGGCTCCTCTCCCTTGACCTTGACTCTCGGCTTTGACCCCTGCCCAT
>OZ025252.1:28188144-28292080 GCA_964019135.1 Arenicola marina
CCAGCGCCTTCGGGGTCAAAAGCACGTCCGGTCTCCCCCTGGCACGTCCAGGCGCCGCCGCCAGGCAGTCCCCACCCGACCATCTGGATCAGGCAGGCCATCCAACGATCCAACATAGATTACTCCAGGAGTCCTTCATCACTCCTCTCGGCCTGTTTAGGATTCAAGTTTTGTTTACTCAGGTAAATAGCACCACCAATATGGAGGGGGAGGGGGCGGATCCAGAAAGACAAGTGTCGGGGGGCGGGGGGGGGGGGTGGCTGCGGATCCAGAGACAAGTGTCTGGGGGCGGGGGTGGATCCAGAGACAAGGGGCGGGGGAGACCGGAACGCGGATACCATTCATCAGGAAGGCTTGCTTCCGGGATCTCGTGTTGAAGGAAGCGCCTCCTTGCGGTCATTGTGGTGGTCCTACACAACAGCCAGGGCCCTGAGCGCCGATCCGGACACCACCTTCGGTAGATCCAGCTACCGGTTCCCAATCCAGACAGACTGCCAGCGATGCGAAGGATATCGGTGTGTAATAGATTAAAGTTCTCGACGTCTCAATGTAGACTTACTGTGCACAAAAGCACACAACCGATCAGGGTCTGAATACAATGGTGGTTGACATTGACGCCAATACTGTTTCCGGATCCCAAATATATCCATGTCAACCAAATTATCAGCGGGCATATTTTCGTGTTTCAATCCAGGCCGTTCTTTTTTAGTCTTTTATTTGTGGAACCCACCGTCACCACCCGTTTTCCACCCGTTCGCCCTATAAATCCCTTAGTCTTTGTTATCGGTCAATATTGTACCTCTCTGTAGGCCCCATTCCACACTATTGTACCCCTCTGTGGGCCCCATCCCACACTATTGTACCCCTCTGTGGGCCCCAACCCACACTATTGTACCCCTCTGTGGGCCCCATCCCACACTATTGTACCCCTCTGTGGGCCCCATCCCACACTATTGTACCCCTCTGTGGACCCCATCCCACACTATTGTACCCCTCTGTGGGCCCCATCCCACACTATTGTACCCCTCTGTGGGCCCCATCCCACACTATTGTACCCCTCTGTGGGGCCCATCCCACCCATATTTTCCTCTATTATTACCCCACATTGGTCTCTCTCCATCCCTCTCGGCGTTATGGCGCGGCCGTCGTGATGTTAGGACATCACCACCGAGAAGCCACATCAACCAGTACCGCCGTGCAGCGAGATCCAACTACATAAACACGACCTGGCCGGCTCCTGTGGATGGTGGTGGCGGGGGTGGAGGAGGGGAGCGGGGGTAGAGGAGGGGGGGGGGAGTGGGTGCCAGGAATTCTGGACCACACGCACAGCAGCGACCCGTAAGAGGCGAGCCACCTGCACTGTACCCCCCGGGCGGTCACGGCGGGGGTGGGGGTGGGGGGGGGGGCGGGGGGTCACGGCGGGGGTGGCGGACAGGGTACCGTGGACAGTATAGGGGTGAAGCGGCTTCTGTCCTGACACTGACAACAATCCCGTTCACCGTTGATATGGAACAAAGGGGGGAGGGGGGGGGCACCTTGATAAGGAGCAGATGGAGAACCCTCCGCCCCTCCCTCTCTCTGTCTGGCTATCTCTCCAAGTGTAAAGACGGCATTGGTCGGTCTTACAACGCACGTGGCTTCACCCTGCGAGATCCCAACCGTCAGCGCGGGTTTAAAAGGCAGTGAAAGACTAGGGGCGGCTCTGGTAGGCGAAGAAAACGACATTAGGTAATCAATTAAAGAGAACGTTGCCGAGAGAAGGGCGAAAGCGGCGAGCGCGATAGAAGGATAGAACCACCTAATGGGGAAGAAGCGTTACCGGGTGGGGCAAGGACAGACGGTAACCATGCTCATTAACCCTCAGGGGGGGGGGGGGGGTGAGAGGAGGGGGGGGGCACATCCAGCTAGAGTGTGGTAGGGCCCCTGAGGGGGGGTAGCCATGTCGCGTGTCGATTTTAAGAAAAGTTCCATGTCGCGTGTCGCTAAGTCTTATGTCGCATGTCGATTCTAAGACAACCCCAATGTCGCGTTGTCGATTTTAAAAATCGCTGTGTCGCCGTGTCGAAAAAGCCTCTCTGGGGCCCTTGTGGTGGGCATAGACCCGCTCCCACGTGGCCGATCCAGTCAGTAACACATAATATTAGACCAGGGAGAGAAAAAGAAGGAAGAGAAAAGCCACATGGCACACAGCATATTGCGAGAGGCGCAGACAAACATGGACAGCGTGTTGTGGCGGCGGGTGGATGAAGCAGGCCGCGAGAACACCCATTTATCGCCCACTGCACTCGGTGCCCTCGGTGCACGATCCCTTTATGACGTCATCGAGACCCACTGTTGCCAAGGCCAAGGCGACTCATAAACGACACTCAGTTCTGTTGGCCAAGGGTGTGATAAATTATATAACAGGACACGGGTTTTGTCGTCATTGCAGGATTTTTTCATTGGGCGCACGTGCTTTATGAGACCAGATCAGGTTATGAGAGCGATCGCAGCGGGGATAACGCGCTTGGCAGCCCGGCTGTGTTATCAGAACCACGCATCTTACACACCACACAGACCACACAGACCCTACGTTCAACGTCCAGTGATTCACCGCAGCAGGTTCTTTCTGTTGGTTTACGTCGGTTGGTTGGTTGGTTATCCAGTACGCTTTAACCACTTTTGGTCATATCGCGTCAATGGGAGAAGGTAGGGAGAGTGGAGCCATGTCCCCGGGGGTAACCCCCTACTCTTTACGAATAAAGACATGGGATCTTTATCCTGCGACTACACAGACATGGCCACAGCGGGGCGCGAACCGCCGATCCACGTGCCGTTAGGCTCTCAGATGGCCAGAGCACTCAAAGCGAGCGCTGTAACCCACTGAGCTATCGGGACGGCCCCGGTTTACGTAGGACGCCTCACGCGTTATGTAGAACATATCGCGACAAGTAATGGGAAGGGTTAAGGAAGAGAGGAACCATGTTTCCGGGAAGGTGACCCCCCCTTGAGGAAGAAAGGCATGAATCTTTGTCCTGCGCAACATTTGTACACGCTGGGTTCGAGCCGCTCCCCCAGAAGGAGACATATACCATTTGTACGCAAAAAAAAAAAAAAAAAAAAAAAAAAATGCAAATGCTGTTCCGGTGTGACTTACTCTGTAAGCGCCGTGTTGAGCGCTCCGGGAGCGAGCAGTCCCGTATCCTGAAGAACGAGATCCGGAGGGATGGCGTTGGAATGCTTCATGGACGAGTGGGGGAGGACCAATCCCGGGGCGAGGCAGGCCGGATCATGGAGGGCGTCCTTGCACCCTTCCAGGAGGGTGTGGGGCCCCCCGCACATCTGGATCCCGGTGTGGGGATCCTGAATGAACACGTGGTCCCTGTTCGTATCCTGATTGGTCGTGAGCGGGCTGGTCCGACCGCCGTTATTGGCGGTCGTCTGGATCACGATGGGACTCCGGCATCGGTTATCCAGATTGGCGGTTGCCACGGGCGACGAGTATTGGTACTGATTGTTGTCCGTGATGAGAGGGGATGAAGCCCGGTGGTTGCCATGGTTACGCGGACTGGTGGTTCCGCCACCCACGAGGTCCTTCCGGCCGATAGGGGGGCTGAAGCACGTGCCATTGAGCAGGACCGGGTTGTGGTTTTGCTGTTTCAGACAGGCCTCGTCCAGTGGCAGGTTCGAATGCGTGAGTGGCAGGGACATGGACGCCAGGGTATGAGCCGTCGGGAGGACGGCCGCTCTCTGGAGCGACGACTGAGGATCCGGACACTGCCAATCCTCCCCTCCGGAGACCTCGGTGGGGCTAGCCAGGCGGTCCGGAGCGCCGTTCAGCACCTGGGGTTTCCCAAGTCGGGATGACCCCTGGTTCTGGATCGCCGACGCCGCCATGACGGCTGATCCGGAGATGAGCGGACCGTCCTGGTGGTGATGGTGCTGCTTGGTGGCGACGCCCACCCCCATCCCCGGAGACCCGTTATCCGGATTATTATCATGAGTAATATGTGTGTGATTTCCGTTAGAATCCCGATGCACGGGGCTCCCAACCTTGACCGGTTCCTTCACCCCACCCTGAGTCTTGAGGTGGGGTGTTCGTGTCACAGCCTGCTGCACTGTCGCACCCCCAGCCCCACCCCCAGCCCCTATCCTGCTGCCCACCGACCCGCCGCCCCCGTGCCCCATTCTGGATCCAGGGGGTCCGGAGGGCGGCTTTCCCAGGAAGCGGTTCTCCTCCTGATCCGCTGCGCTGGGACGCGGGGTAGGGCAACGCTGAGAGGTCAAGGTCGGACTCGAACACCGCTGCGGGGTCAAGGTCGGGCTCGGACAACGTTGAGAGATGAAATTCTCTTCCGGAGACAGTGGGTCACTCCCGGTGCTGGACGGCCTCGGGGTGGGACACTTCGGAGGGGTTGCGGATAAACTGGACCCGATCGTCGGGCTGGGGCAACGCTGCCGCGCTGACGTCAGCACCCTCGGTGACGTCACGGCTTTGGGTGACGTCACCTTCGGGCTGGAGGGACAGCGCTGCTTCGTTGGGGACAGCGTCAGGGGGCTGGCGCATCGCTGCTTGGTGGAGATAAGGAGGGCGGGACTGGGACAGCGCTGTCGGGACGCCGCGGGACTAGGGCAGCGCTGCCTGGATCCGGAGGGACTGGGACTCCGCTTCCGGAGTGTCCCGGCCCTGGTGATGGCCGTGCCCACCACGCCCCCCCGACGCGGGGTCGAGGAGGAGCCGGCGGCGCTGCCCGCGGCGCCGCCGGCGGCTCGGGGCAGGCCGGGCGAGGCCGGGGCGGGGGGCCGGGCCGCCCGTGTCTGGCTCAGCGACCGCCGCCCGACTCGGGGGGACGACCCGGACGTCGAGTTGGACCGCGTCAACTTGCGACCCTCGGATCCAGATTTCAATCCGGGTTCCCCGGTCGGCGACAGCGGCGATTGTATCCTGGATCTGGACGCGATGGCAGTTCGAGGTTGTCTCAAGGCAGTCCCCCTGGACGGGCACGGGGAGGGAGAGGGGGAGGGCGATGGGGAGGGGGAGGGGGAGGGGGAGGGGGAGGGGGAGGGAGATGTCCTCCCCGGGGTGCCCAGGGCCGGGGAGGCGGGTCGGGCGCGCGGGATACGGGTTGCCGGGGCGACGGGCGGGTGTCCCGAGGCCGCGGCCTTACTACTATTACCCCCAACGAGGGGGCTCGGGCAGCGACCCCCCAGGGGCATCCTGCTGCCGCCCGTGGGGCCCCTCAGGAGGCCTGGCCCCCCGCCGCCGCAGCTCTCACCCATCCCGGGGGGTGACTGGCCACCCCTACACCGCCGACACCCCGGCCGACACGACGCATCAGATCACCCACGGGCAGGCAGGTAACACACTCACCGCCGATTATCCTACCAGTCAAGTGATTGATTGATTATCCCTCAAGACACAAGACACAATGGGCCAGGCGCTGTTATCCCACGCTGGAGGCCACTCAGTGACAATGAATGACACTATATATGTAAGTCTGTATATCCGCCGACGACGAGATCAGTTTGTATCGGTCAGTCACAGGTGTCCAGCGCTCCCGTTACAACCTAGCCCCTCAGCTGATGTGGGGGCGGCCACCATCGCTTCACTTCGCGTTGCTCACTTCTCTTTTCTTCTTTCTGTCTGTGTTTCTGCCGTCTTCTGCAGGCGGTAAAAGCCCGATGGTGGCGGGATGACCTGACTGTCGGGCGCTGGCTGACTGTGGTACAGCGCCGACCAACCCACTACTACACCTACCTACACACAACCACGCTAAAGGCTCACTCACCGCCGGGCTGTGGACTCACCGAGAGCCGACTAATCCACGCGGTCTCCCCTCCGCGACTGCTCCACTCTCACAACACACAACATACAGCTGAACTGAACACGTGGGTTCACGGGCGGAGGTGGGGGTGGCAGCGGCGGCAGAGGAGGGGGAGGTTGAGGGGCGAGGCGGCGGCGGCGGCGGCGTCGGCGGAGATGGGTGGAGGCGGTGAAGGTGAAGGCGGTGGCAGCGGCGGAGGAGGGTGGGGTGGAGGCGGAGGGGCGAGGCGGCAGCGGCGGCGAAGGTTGGGGAGTGGGGTGTAGGCAGAGCGGGAGGGGGTGCAGGCGGAGGTGGAGGCGGCGGCGGCGGCGGAGGGGTGTGAGTGTGGCGCTGGCCGGCTGGCTAGCTGGCCGGCTGCCTCAGCTGTGATGTGTTAAGTCTGTGACGGAGGGAGGGACGGACGGAGGGACGGAGACCCCTGCATGGCTCCAGCTGTTGGTGCAGGCCCCCCTCACACTCTCCGTGTCTGTGTCGCTGGCTCTCTCTCTTTCTCCCTCTCTCGTTCGCCTGTCCGTCAGCTTGTCCGTCCGTCAGTGCCCCTCGCCAGCAAACCGGGCACATTAAACTAACGACCCCCCACCCCTTCCCTCCTCTCCCTTCATCAGATCGCGGCGACAAAACGTAACCACGTCACCCGGCGGCGGGGATGGGAGGGAGTGGAGGGGGTGGAGTGGGGGCGTGGCGTGAACAGAGAGGGGATGGAATGTGGTCAGTGAGGGCGGGGAGGACGAAGGGGGGGGGGGGGGGTAAGAGTATAATCTTTCACAAAGAACAACATTCGGCCACTGATGAGCCCCATTGACAGTCTGTTTGTGTTTGTGTTTGTGTTTGTCGTCCAACGGGCAGTCGACATCTCATTCACTCGTTACCGACTCCAGCGCCTGGCGATCAGCCTCGCTAGGCCAGACCCGCCCCCCTCCCCCTCGCCCTCACCCCTCCCCTTCCACCGCTCCAGTGACAAATACAGACCGCTCGATCCGGAAGGCAAGAGACCCGGACTGTAACGACGATCCGGATCTTTGGCGGTGGGGAATGGGGGTGTGGGGGGCGAGAGGGTGTGGCAGGGGTCGTCGGGATATCGCCAAGGCTGGCAGATCAACAACCCCAATGCCCGAGCTGAGGCGCCCCCTATTGCGAGAACATACCCGCCGCCGCTCACACCCATATGTTGCCAGTCGCCCGGTTATATTGCCGGGTTTAATTGCCGACAATAACGGCAAGGCGCGTGTGTCACCCCCGAGAACTGGTAGGTATGGGGGTGTGGGGGCGTTAAAATTGATGCATTAACTCTTTACCGGAGCCCCCCCCCACCCCGCCCCGCCTAGCCACCCCCCCCCCCCCCCCCACCCCCGATCACCACCCACACACACACACAACCGCCGCCGCTGTCCCTCACTCTTCCTGACCGGCGGCCGCCACGATGACTGGTTCCGGGTTCCGGGTTCCTGGTAGCGACGAGTCACGGACCCAGTCAGCGGGATGCGTCACGCGGCGCGCTACCAACGATCAACGGTCCGAGATCTTTCTGGGGAATATATATATATACTAGCCGCCCCGTCTAGCGACGTCTAGCGACGTCTAGCGACGTCTAGCGTTCGTAGTGATAAGCGAAAGAAATAACAGTATGACAGTATTTTGTTTTATGCGTCAAATAGTAGCAGGCCGGGGGCTACGGAACTACGGAATAACGGGACATAAATGTTAAGGATATTTAAACACTTTCAACCTGTGCAATTATTGTGCATCCAGTACAGAATGTTCAAATTGCGGCTAAAGCACGCTAATAAACGAATATCAGTCCAGTAACACTAAGGCCCAAACTCTTACATTGATTGAGTAAAAAAAGGGACTGTTTCCCGTCCGTTGTTCGTCATTTAACGTAGTACTACTAACTTCAGTGGATAGAATCTGCCTGATGTCCTGGTTGGATCTATATAATTGACGTGTAGTAAAATTGGATACTGCTGTGACTGACGCTAAGAGAAGCGTATTATAGGCAAGGTCCCCCGGGCAGAGTTCGTTCTCTTGCTACTAATGGGAAGTTGTGGACGCGAGACAGTACGGGATTTGTTTGTTTTGATGACGGTTCGGGCGATAAGGCGTTGGGATAAATATTATTACTGTTGGCACCAAGCCAGGTAGCCCGCCGATGCCGCGGGATAAGGTGATAAGCACCCAGCGGTTGTGTTGATACATGCGATAGCTTTGACACATCTAAGAGCGTCGGCTGGATATTAATAGGTTCAAGGCGGCTGCTGGGGCCAATGGGCTCTTGCATGCCGCGGTATAGTGGGACAGACAGCTTCATTTTATTAGTATAGATATACAAGCCTATAACCTCTCTCCCTGCCCACGCCATACCCTCCCTTTCCCTCCCCCCTCACCCGTCACACCGTCCCCTCCCCCTCCCCCGCTACACCGTCCCCTTCCCTCCCCTCCTCCTCTCATGACAACATGCATGGCGACAGCGAGAGAAGGGGGGGGGCGTCAGTGAGCCATGTTATACCATTACCCCTCACCTCCCCACCGCCAAGAAGGGGTTTGGTTATTGCGGGATTCAGTGGACTGAGACAGGGTAGGCAGGGGGGGAGGGGGGGGGGGGAGAGGAGAGAGGGGGTGGGGGGGGGGGGGGTGGAGTGGGGAGAGGGCAAGCCGGATGTGGGAGACCGCATGCCAAGTGTTGGATGCGAGAGAATACGCGGGTTCGGTTACCGTATGAGCAGTAGGTGAGAGACCAGGGTAGAGGGGAAGGGGGGGGGGGGGGCTGGGGGAGGGGCTGGGGGGGATCGGGATGGGAGGCCGGGGTTGGAGGGGGTGATTGGCGGTGGGAATAAGGGGGGTTATTATGGCGAATCTGCAAGAGGTTTATCGATGGACAAGTCATGTAAAGGGAGCGATAGAGGGCGGGGAGGGGTGGGGGGGGGGGTTACCGGAGTCACAGAGGCTGGTCATAGATGGGCTCAGACGGGTACGGGCTAGGGGGAAGTGAGGAGGGGAGTGAGGAGGGGAGGGAGTGGAAGGTGGTGTTTAGGGGGTGGCGGGTGGATGCTGGTGGTGGTGGTTGTGGTGGAGGTGAACGGGTATGGAAGGGGTAAACACCATTACTCTTGTCCCTCACATCCTCGGGGTAATTTACAGTGTGGTAGGTCAATAAGCAGGGAGTGGCCGGCCCCGGTCCCGGCCCCGGCCCCGGCCCCCGCCCCCGCCCCCGCCCCGGCTCAGGTTCCGGCCCTGGCTCGGGTCGTGGTCGAGATAACACACACTATCATCCCGGACCTCCGGACTGACCAGCCGCACCCCTAGCTTCACCCACACCCTCCCCCCCCCCCCACCCCTCACACACAAACACACCTCGCTGATCGCCGCCAGCCACCCCACCCCACCCTCTGTCCACCGCTCAACACCCAATCATTAATTAACCACCGTTCACACACACACACACACACATACCCACATCCCTCACCGGGCACCACAAAGACCATACAAACTGCTCCTCACACCCACCCCTACCTCCCATATGACCCTCCTTCACACCCTACCACACACCCAATAAATGACAGGGACGACATCAACCCCTACACACACCCCCCCCCCCCACCCTACCATCGCCCCCCCCCCAGCACACTGGAATACCCCTCACCCCCATCCACACCGAGGTCAAGATGGTCACTACTCCGGGTCACCCACAGATCACCGCCACCCCTACCTACCCCCCCCCCCCAGGGCCCTGTGGTGGGGATCACTGACCACACAGCAGCGTGCCGACCATGAGCGGAGGGAAGGACCGACTAGTGTCGCCCCCTTACTTCAGCCGCAAAAACAACAATCCATCCATCCATCCACTACTGGCTACAGAGGCCACAGTACGGTCCAGCACGGTAATATATTGCTCACCCATTGATTGTATTCCCCCCTTTCAGACAGAATCAGGTCAAATGGATGGAGGCATTCGACCTGACCGCACCCCTGAGCCCAAACCAATGTACTGGTCGGTCTTCCAGCCCGGCACCCCTCCCCCCCCCCCCCCCCCCCAACAACCCTCCCTACAACCCCGGGGAGGCCGGTTCGTCCGTCACTTGGAATAAAATGAATTGAGGTGTTTCAGGTAGTTTTGTTCCACACACGGGTTAAAGCGGGCCAAGGAGCCTCGCCGGAACGATGGGGGATGAACGGATGAACCACGCCCCGGGTTAGGCCAGGGATTCGAACCCACGACCATAATGATCTGCGGTCCAGGGCGTTAACCACTGGAGGCCCCGAGCCGGGTTCGAACCCAAGACCATCATGATCTGCGGTCCAATGCGTTAACCACTGGAGGCCCCGAGCCGGGTTCGAACCCACGAGCATCATGATCTGCGGTCCAGGGCGTTAACCACTGGGAGGCCCCGAGCCGGGTTCGAACCCAAGACCATCATGATCTGCGGTCCAATGCGTTAACCACTGGGAGGCCCCGAGCCGGGTTCGAACCCACGACCATCATGATCTGCGGTCCAGGGCGTTAACCACTGGGAGGCCCCGACCCGGGTTCGAACCCACGACCATCATGATCTGCGGTCCAGGGCGTTAACCACTGGGAGGCCCCGAGCCTGGTTCGAACCCACGAGCATCATGATCTGCGGTCCAGGGCGTTAACCATTGGGAGGCTCCGAGCCTGGTTCGAACCCACGACCATCATGATCCGCGGTCCAGGGCGTTAACCACTGGGAGGCCCCGACCCGGGTTCGAACCCACGACCATCATGATCTGCGGTCCAGGGCGTTAACCACTGGGAGGCCCCGACCCGGGTTCGAACCCACGACCATCATGATCTGCGGTCCAGGGCGTTAACCACTGGGAGGCCCCGACCCGGGTTCGAACCCACGACCATCATGATCTGCGGTCCAGGGCGTTAACCATTGGGAGGCCCCGACCCGGGTTCGAACCCACGACCATCATGATCTGCGGTCCAGGGCGTTAACCACTGGGAGGCCCCGAGCCGGGTTCAAACCCACGACCATCATGATCTGCGGTCCAGTGCGTTAACCACTGGGAGGCCCCGAGCCGGGTTCGAACCCACGACCATCATGATCTGCGGCCCTTGGCGTTAACCACTGGGAGGCCCCGAACCGGGTCCGAACCCACGACCATGATGATCTGCGGTCCAGGGCGTTAACCACTGGGAGGCCCCGACCCGGGTTCGAACCCACGAGCATCATGATCTGCGGTCCAGGGCGTTAACCACTGGGAGGCCCCGAGCCTGGTTCGAACCCACGACCATGATGATCTGCGGTCCAGGGCGTTAACCATTGGGAGGCCCCGACCCGGGTTCGAATCCACGACCATCATGATCTGCGGTCCAGGGCGTTAACCACTGGGAGGCCCCGACCCGGGTTCGAACCCACGACCATCATGATCTGCGGTCCAGGGCGTTAACCACTGGGAGGCCCCGACCCGGGTTCGAACCCACGACCATCATGATCTGCGGTCCAGGGCGTTAACCACTGGGAGGCCCCGACCCGGGTTCGAACCCACGACCATCATGATCTGCGGTCCAGGGCGTTAACCATTGGGAGGCCCCGACCCGGGTTCGAACCCACGACCATCATGATCTGCGGTCCAGGGCGTTAACCACTGGGAGGCCCCGAGCCGGGTTCAAACCCACGACCATCATGATCTGCGGTCCAGTGCGTTAACCACTGGGAGGCCCCGAGCCGGGTTCGAACCCACGACCATCATGATCTGCGGCCCTTGGCGTTAACCACTGGGAGGCCCCGAACCGGGTCCGAACACACGACCATGATGATCTGCGGTCCAGGGCGTTAACCACTGGGAGGCCCCGAGCCTGGTTCGAACCCACGAGCATCATGATCTGCGGTCCAGGGCGTTAACCACTGGGAGGCCCCGAGCCTGGTTCGAACCCACGACCATGATGATCTGCGGTCCAGGGCGTTAACCATTGGGAGGCCCCGACCCGGGTTCGAACCCAGGATCCAGGGTTGATATGCGGGTAGCCACCACTGTAGCAGTGAGACCCCCGGCCAGCTTTATAACACACGTCTGGTGACTGACGTCCGGTGACTGACGTCTGGTGACTGAAGTCTGGTGATAACGTCAGGTGACTGACGTCTGGGGACTGACGTCTGGTGACTGACGTCTGGAGACTGACGTTTGGTGATTAATGTCTGGGGACTGACGTCTGGTGACTGACGTCTGGTGACTGACGTCTGGTGATTAATGTCTGGGGACTGACGTCTGGTGACTGACGTCTGGTGACTGACGTCTGGGGACTGACATCTGGTGACTGACGTCTGGTGATTAACGTCTGGGGACTGACGTCTGGTGACTGACGTCTGACGTCTGACGACTGACGTATAACGTATGACGTCTTGTAACTGACGTCTGGTGACTGACGCCTGGTGACGTCGGGTAATCATTGAATGACGGCGGCGTGTGGTGCAATCGGTGCGGGAATGTAAGTGGGCTTTTTAGGGCTTTTTTTTAGGGCTTTTTACAGTTCTATATTTATCGTCACGTTGGCGACACCCCGGCCTGGGAGCCGCCCCGGGGGCGAGGGGGGGGGGGGGGGGTTAATCCCCATGGCGGCTGGAGAAGCCAGGCAGCCAAAGCCAAAGAATGGCGCCAGTCTCCATCTCGCCAGGGGGCGCTGTCAGTACATGTGTGGCGCCGCGAGCGGCCGTCACCGTCATATTTATACCGGACGTCATGTTCCAGACCAGACGACCCACCGCCGTCCCGCCTCGTGGGGTTCACAAAAAATCTCAAAATGGCCGATTTACTTCATGTCTCCAGAAATAGTATTCGTTTCCATAACATCTGTGAACAACAAAACGGTTGAGAAATACCATTTTCGCAAAAATGGAAAAGACCGAATTCCGTCCCCCGGCGGAAAAATGTTAAGAAAATGTCTCACAAATATCTGGGTTGCGGAGTGTCATCTTCCTTAGCCGCCTAATCCGCTGTCACGCTGGACAAAGACAGACATCTGGTGGCATGTCATGAGAACAACACGCCGTTAGAATGATGAAGATATAAGAGCATATCATGCGACATTCTCCCAGACTTCAGTTGCCTTTCTTGTCGCATAATGATAGGGGGTGGGGGTGGGGGGGGGGGGAGGGGGCTCCTCGACTAATGAAAACTCTTCTTTTCTTTTCTTTTTTCCTTCCTGTTTTCTTCTCTCGTGTCAGTTACTTCCATCGAATCGTCTTTTATCCGTCTGGCTTTTTGACCCCTATAATCTCACCCCCTGACCCACTACCAGGGCGGTCTCCACATGGCAACCGTCAGTGAGACATATACTGCAGGGGGGGGTGGGGGAGGGGCGGGGAGGGGGGCGAGAGAGTTAGAGGTAGAGGTAGAGGGGGAGTGAGGGGGAGTGAGGGAGATAAAAGGGTTTTTTTGTACACCGGGAAAAGCCTGCGTCGCTTCCATGATGCATTAAAGCCCATTAAAACCAGGGGTTATGAACCCCCTGGAGGTTGAAAGGTCAATATTGTTAAGAAGGGTGAGGCGGAGAGCGAGTGAGAACTTCAAAGGCCCCCTTTAGCTGTCACCCGGCATTAGAGTCGTTCAGACAGTCAATAATGGTAGTAGGTTCGATTCCGTTGGTCTCTAACCAGCTGTATGCTAGATCTACTTAACTACCCCCTCCCCTGCCTTACCGCTGGCCAGTTCTACGAGACTCACTACAATCTAGGTGGCATTGGATTATCGCATGGTGGTTATAATGCCCAGAATCCTTTGCGCATACCGAGGCGCTAGCCAATCAGCACCCACCACCGGGGTTTATAGAGCTATTCAGCACACGCACACACCACGGTCATGGATTATCACGGCCTTGGCACTTCATCTGTGCATCTCGGCTGTTACAAGGGAGATGGAGCTGCATGTATACATTTTTCATGGCGCCCAAGGTTAATCTCCCGTCACCAACTATAAAAAAAACATGAGGTTGCAAGCTGCATTAAAGATCTTCCGCCGCTATCTACCCTCTCCTGCACTCCCTCCTCCCGGGGGTCCGACCGGCGAGACACACAGCTGTTCTGATCCGTCCTGGTCTCCACAGACCAATAAAGGATCACCAATACACTGGCATATCAGCCTCCAGGATACCAGCGCATACCTTGTTCCCTTGCACGGCGGATACATTGCAGCGCCTTCACGGTTATAACAGTCCGTCTGAACACCACATCACATTAATCGCCCTTCAAGGCTTACGATACCTTTTTTACCGTCTGACAAGGTCTATATTCAAGGCCGCTGTGATAATAAAGACGTTTATTGTCCACAAGCTCTGTCTCCAGCAACTGAACGAGCATGTGGAATATACAATTATATATTGCACAAGCCAAAGCTTATATAACAAATAATTGAAATACATTCCATATTGAAGGCTGTCACCGTTTGCAACAGTCCATATTGAAGGCTGTCTCCGTCTACCACGGTCCTTATTCAAGGCTGCCGCCGTCTACCACGGTCCATATTCAAGGCTGCCGCCGTCTACCACGGTCCATATTCAAGGCTGCCGCCGTCTACCACGGTCCATATTCAAGGCTGCCCCCGTCTACCACGGTCCATATTCAAGGCTGCCGCCGTCTACCACGGTCCATATTCAAGGCTGCCGCCGTCTACCACGGTCCATATTCAAGGCTGCCGCCGTCTACCACGGTCCATATTCAAGGCTGCCGCCGTCTACCACAGTCCATATTCAAGGCTGCCCCCGTCTACCACGGTCCATATTCAAGGCTGCCGCCGTCTACCACGGTCCATATTCAAGGCTGCCGCCGTCTACCACGGTCCATATTCAAGGCTGCCGCCGTCTACCACGGTCCATATTCAAGGCTGCCGCCGTCTACCACAGTCCATATTCAAGGCTGCCCCCGTCTACCACGGTCCATATTCAAGGCTGCCGCCGTCTACCACGGTCCATATTCAAGGCTGCCGCCGTCTACCACGGTCCATATTCAAGGCTGCCGCCGTCTACCACGGTCCATATTCAAGGCTGCCGCCGTCTACCACAGTCCATATTCAAGGCTGCCCCCGTCTACCACGGTCCATATTCAAGGCTGCCTCCGTCTACCACGGTCCATATTCAAGGCTGCCCCCGTCTACCACGGTCCATATTCAAGGCTGCCTCCGTCTACCACGGTCCATATTCAAGGCTGCCCCCGTCTACCACGGTTCATATTCAAGGCTGCCGCCGTCTACCACGGTCCATATTCAAGGCTGCCGCCGTCTACCACGGTCCATATTCAAGGCTGCCCCCGTCTACCACGGTCCATATTCAAGGCTGCCCCCGTCTACCACGGTCCATATTCAAGGCTGCCCCCGTCTACCACGGTCCATATTCAAGGCTGCCGCCGTCTACCACGGTCCATATTCAAGGCTGCCTCCGTCTACCACGGTCCAAATTCAAGGCTGCCCCCATCTACCACGGTCCATATTCAAGGCTGCCGCCGTCTACCACGGTCCATATTCAAGGCTGCCGCCGTCTACCACGGTCCATATTCAAGGCTGCCGCCGTCTACCACGGTCCATATTCAAGGCTGCCGCCGTCTACCACGGTCCATATTCAAGGCTGCCGCCGTCTACCACAGTCCATATTCAAGGCTGCCCCCGTCTACCACGGTCCATATTCAAGGCTGCCGCCGTCTACCACGGTCCATATTCAAGGCTGCCGCCGTCTACCACGGTCCATATTCAAGGCTGCCGCCGTCTACCACGGTCCATATTCAAGGCTGCCGCCGTCTACCACAGTCCATATTCAAGGCTGCCCCCGTCTACCACGGTCCATATTCAAGGCTGCCTCCGTCTACCACGGTCCATATTCAAGGCTGCCCCCGTCTACCACGGTCCATATTCAAGGCTGCCTCCGTCTACCACGGTCCATATTCAAGGCTGCCCCCGTCTACCACGGTTCATATTCAAGGCTGCCGCCGTCTACCACGGTCCATATTCAAGGCTGCCGCCGTCTACCACGGTCCATATTCAAGGCTGCCCCCGTCTACCACGGTCCATATTCAAGGCTGCCGCCGTCTACCACGGTCCATATTCAAGGCTGCCCCCGTCTACCACGGTCCATATTCAAGGCTGCCGCCGTCTACCACGGTCCATATTCAAGGCTGCCCCCGTCTACCACGGTCCATATTCAAGGCTGCCGCCGTCTACCACGGTCCATATTCAAGGGTGCCGCCGTCTACCACGGTCCATATTCAAGGGTGCCCCCGTCTACCACGGTCCATATTCAAGGCTGCCGCCGTCTACCACGGTCCATATTCAAGGCTGCCTCCGTCTACCACGGTCCAAATTCAAGGCTGCCCCCATCTACCACGGTCCATATTCAAGGCTGCCGCCGTCTACCACGGTCCATATTCAAGGCTGCCGCCGTCTACCACGGTCCATATTCAAGGCTGCCGCCGTCTACCACGGTCCATATTCAAGGCTGCCTCCGTCTACCACGGTCCAAATTCAAGGCTGCCCCCATCTACCACGGTCCATATTCAAGGCTGCCGCCGTCTACCACGGTCCATATTCAAGGCTGCCGCCGTCTACCACGGTCCATATTCAAGGCTGCCCCCGTCTACCACGGTCCATATTCAAGGCTGCTCCCGTCTACCACGGTCCATATTCAAGGCTGCCCCCGTCTACCACGGTCCATATTCAAGGCTGCCGCCGTCTACCACGGTCCATATTCAAGGCTGCCCCCGTCTACCACGGTCCATATTCAAGGCTGCCGCCGTCTACCACGGTCCATATTCAAGGCTGCCTCCGTCTACCACGGTCCAAATTCAAGGCTGCCCCCATCTACCACGGTCCATATTCAAGGCTGCCGCCGTCTACCACGGTCCATATTCAAGGCTGCCGCCGTCTACCACGGTCCATATTCATAGCTGCCCCCGTCTACCACGGTCCATATTCAAGGTTGCCCCCGTCTACCACGGTCCATATTCAAGGCTGCCGCCGTCTACCACGGTCCATATTCATAGCTGCCCCCGTCTACCACGGTCCATATTCAAGGTTGCCCCCGTCTACCACGGTCCATATTCAAGGCTGTCTCCGTCTACCACGGTAAGGCTGCCCCCGTCTACCACGGTCCATATTCAAGGCTGCCGCCGTCTACCACGGTCCATATTCAAGGCTGCCGCCGTCTACCACGGTCCATATTCAAGGCTGCCGCCGTCTACCACGGTCCATATTCAAGGCTGCCGCCGTCTACCACGGTCCATATTCAAGGCTGCCGCCGTCTACCACGGTCCATATTCAAGGCTGCCGCCGTCTACCACGGTCCATATTCAAGGCTGCCGCCGTCTACCACGGTCCATATTCAAGGCTGCCGCCGTCTACCACGGTCCATATTCAAGGCTGCCGCCGTCTACCACGGTAAGGCTGCCGCCGTCTACCACGGTAAGGCTGCCCCCGTCTACCACGGTCCATATTCAAGGCTGCCGCCGTCTACCACGGTCCATATTCAAGGCTGCCGCCGTCTACCACGGTCCATATTCAAGGCTGCCGCCGTCTACCACGGTCCATATTCAAGGCTGCCGCCGTCTACCACGGTCCATATTCAAGGCTGCCCCCGTCTACCACGGTCCATATTCAAGGCTGTCTCCGTCTACCACGGTCCATATTCAAGGCTGCCGCCGTCTACCACGGTCCATATTCAAGGCTGCCGCCGTCTACCACGGTCCATATTCAAGGCTGCCGCCGTCTACCACGGTAAGGCTGCCGCCGTCTACCACGGTCCATATTCAAGGGTGCCCCCGTCTACCACGGTCCATATTCAAGGCTGCCGCCGTCTACCACGGTCCATATTCAAGGCTGCCGCCGTCTACCACGGTCCATATTCAAGGGTGCCCCCGTCTACCACGGTCCATATTCAAGGCTGCCGCCGTCTACCACGGTCCATATTCAAGGGTGCCCCCGTCTACCACGGTCCATATTCAAGGCTGCCGCCGTCTACCACGGTAAGGCTGCCGCCGTCTACCACGGTCCATATTCAAGGCTGCCCCCGTCTACCACGGTCCATATTCAAGGCTGCCGCCGTCTACCACGGTCCATATTCAAGGGTGCCCCCGTCTACCACGGTCCATATTCAAGGGTGCCCCCGTCTACCACGGTCCATATTCAAGGCTGCCGCCGTCTACCACGGTAAGGCTGCCGCCGTCTACCACGGTAAGGCTGCCGCCGTCTACCACGGTAAGGCTGCCGCCGTCTACCACGGTCCATATTCAAGGCTGCCGCCGTCTACCACGGTCCATATTCAAGGCTGCCGCCGTCTACCACGGTCCATATTCAAGGGTGCCCCCGTCTACCACGGTCCATATTCAAGGCTGCCGCCGTCTACCACGGTAAGGCTGCCGCCGTCTACCACGGTCCATATTCAAGGCTGCCGCCGTCTACCACGGTCCATATTCAAGGCTGCCGCCGTCTACCACGGTCCATATTCAAGGTTGCCCCCGTCTACCACGGTCCATATTCAAGGCTGCCGCCGTCTACCAAGCCCCATATTCAACGTTCCTTCACCATCCGACCAGAGCCGACCAAATATGAAAGTCATTTAGTTATAATAAGGTGAAACAATTTTGTTTTAATCAGCAGGTTTAATGCACACGTACACTGAACAAATGTGCAAGCGAATTGATAACTCAATTTTCGTTCTGAACGGCGCATCAGAATTGAATAACAAACACATACATTAACCTCGGGCGTTTCTCAATAAAAAAAAGGTAAATATATATACACCAGTCAGCGATATTCTGACATGGAATATATATGACGGAGAGGCAGCCAACATTCACAGCCCCAGGCCAACGACACCCAACGCAAGATTAACCAGCACAGCGCGACACTCACTGACAGCCAGTTGTCAGGTCGCATCAGAGCAGAGGTCACGGTAACACCCCCCATCAAGGGTTGCTGCCCCCTACCCCAACAGCCCCAAGTCTTAACATTTCTCTAATACTACCCCCCGGATTTATTCCACCAGGAGTCAGATTGAACCAGGGGGGGGGGCGGGAGAGAGGTGATGGAGGGAGGAGAGAGGACTGAGGACGGGGGCGGACGGAGGTAGGGGGCGGAAGGAGGGAAGGAGCGGGCGGACGGAGGAGCGGACAGAGGGAGGGGTGGGGCAGAGGGAGGGGTTGGACTAAGGCAGTCGGCCCTGACTGTCATTTCGGTAAGTAGTCACCCAGCGCCACGTGCGGCGACCTCCGAGATTTGACCTTTCGGCCTCATCAGTTCCAACCTTTGACCTCGTCGCAGCGCGACTCGACAGTTCTGGGGGCGCTGGGGAGAGGCGTGAGAGGCACGGGATGCCGCCCGCCTCCGAGTGACTGACTGGCGCGTCGGGGGCTCACCCCCCCCCCCCCCCCCACCCCACCCCACTTCCTCCCACCCGCCTACCATCCGAGAAGGAGGAGGAAACAGTGGCCCGTTGCCAGGGGTTATGAGGCCATCGCTGCGGCCTGGTAGCCCCCTTCTCCGCCCGCATCACCGGCAGCGATATCGTCAAGATACGACTCGACGGCGTTATTGAGCTCGTAAAACATTTTTGTCTTATATAGTACGGTATGTGATGACTGGTTTAGCGTTACAGGAAGATGCATGGCCATGCGCCCGGGGTAGGCATGTGCCCCTCACTTGCATCCCGCTCCCCACCTCCGGAAAAAAAAAGCAGATATTATTTTTCTTCGACACTAATATCGTTTTGTTTGTTTTCAAAGTTAGATGCGGATTTAGACAAGGATCTTGGGGTTTCGACTGTCTTCGATGTTATTGGGATTTAACACTAGATCCAGTAACAATCAATCAATCTGTTGGCCTCGAAATGGAAATGGATGGCCAATCATCCTTCGGGGGGAGGGGGGAGGGGGGGGGGCACAACATCAGAACACAACATGTACTCATCGTCTTACTCACCGGTAATTTTTATTTCGGGTGGGGGGGGGGGGGGGCATTTACGACGAAAATACTGATTAAATGGACCGTCCCTCATCATCGCGTTCTTTGACAGATCGTAAATATGTACTTGGGAGGGTGGAGCCACGAATGAAGGACATTCTGATACAACAGCTGGAATGATAGGCATGGCAGTTATCCGGTCCCGGGTGGCACCACGCCGTCGCAAACACACAAAACACCCGCTCTATGACAATCCCTTGGGCGTGAGGGCATTCCGGCTTACACTTTAACCCGCTCCTCTATATCCAAGCGCCCGGGCTTTTTGGCTGGCGAGCTTATTTTTTCTCTCCGCTCTTGATATCAGAACTCCCGTTGTCTTGTGTGATTGAATTACGTGCGGTGAACGGATGATTCATGCTATAAAAACTCGGGCAGCCATGTCAAGAACCGTGCGCGTCGTCGAGAAACGAGATATAGGCCTATCCACGTCACTGCCATGACAGCACCGAGGCTCCATAAGTTCGGCAATTACAGTTTGACATCCCATCCCTGCCGCACGTTCAGTACATTAGGTCACTTTTTGCGCAAAGCACAGACGAAACTCTTAGTACCTACAACATGACATTATCTCACAGGCACTGGGGGGGTGGTCCTTTTAATTGTTAAAAGCCGAACTTGAGACATGATAGTCAATACACTGTAATACGCTGCTTTGTCGGCGCGCTAAAAAAAAAATTCTAAGACTAAAGTTCTTTTTTTTCGCCATGTTTTATCCCGCTCTTCCACAGTGCGATTTCGATTCGACTAGACCCATGTCTTCTCAGGTGGTGACTCCTACTTTTGATCCGTAATACACTGTTTAACCAATCGATACGGAGGCATTGTCTCTGCACCAGGCTATATACATGCACTCAGAGAGTCACCCCCGCGTCGTATGGCGTTTTGTGGTTGAGGCCTACTCAGTCCAGCTTGACTCATCAAGTCAGTAAAACTGAGGCCAACATTTATCAACGCCTCGCTCACACGAGTCCTTTTTCCTTAATCGTGATTACGAAATTAACAATTATAGCTGATGGTAGGTACACGTGAGCAATATTCATCTCTAAAATTGACAACAAAGTGACATGCTGCTTTGTTTGTCCGACTTGTTTGTCCGACCGAACGCACGTGGAAGACCTTTTTTCACCCCATGTTTGGATAGAAGCAACAGTGACGTCAGTGAATTAATGATTGACAGTCTGGATCGGTCTATTACAGATATAAAATCAAGTATTGCGACAAGCGCACTCGAGGGTCAAGCAAGAAAGGAAAGGGTGGAGGGGGCGGAGGGGGGGGGGGCGTAACCCATTATTCGTCATCTAAGTAAGTAACAACCACTTAAAATAAAAAATATGTGCGACAGCCCACTAAACACGATATGTGAGGATTATACAAATCATGAATATTCATATATGACGTCATGAATGATGAAATAAAAAATGGCTACACTAGGGTGCGCAACAGGGTTTGTCGAGTGGTTCCTGTTTCAACACCAAGGGAAATGGTCGTGACATAGGTAACGTAAGCAGACTAGGCACCTGGCCCTAGTTCTAGTTCTAGTACAATTTGGAGCTCCCATCCAGTACAAAACGTCATACCTGGAGCCAAGGGCCTCCAAGCGAGAATGCTTAAAATTGTGAGAATTTTTTTTCTTTTCTAGTTATTATCAAAGCGATACAAATAAGCGGCCTGGTTTTCCTGTATGTTTGAAGGTAGATCTTTCCAGATCTGTCAAGCAGTATCAACGCTCTCATGGGGCCTTTGAACACAAATCCACAGTAGCAGTATGTTGTCACCATGTCCACTCCTTAAGTCACTGAGCCTGGATCAGAAGTCCCACACTGCGCGGTGCAAACTGCATGGCAGCGACGTGCGGACGAAGACTCGAGCACAGGCCAAAGGAGAGGAATGGGATCGGATTATATCTCAGAGTATAAATATTTGACGGCCCCTGTGAGCTGGTTTATCTTGGTGCTTGTTATTTCACTCCACGGCTTCTGTATTGTATAGGTCAGTGAATGGATAAAACACGGCAAAAAAAAAAGACCCTTTACAAACACCGCCCGTTCTCAGACTCAGAGACTCAGAAGACAAACCCGCCACGCCTTGGGTAGATGGATAATTTAACTGGGCCATAGTACAGATTTAACCGGTGGGAATCTGACGCGAACGTGTCTGCGGCGCTAATAACTTCAGAGCATTAACACATGTGGCTTGAGTATTTCCACAGCGTTGTACTGTCGCTGATGGACGGTGTTGACAAAACAGGGACTTCAAACTAAAAGTGGAAACAATTTTTCCCTAATTATCGACACGCTAATCTCAACTCAAGTGCGAGGTACCGGGCCGTTGCTGGCGGCACCGCACACGCACTCCGACACGTCGTCAGGACCACCACGTCATCTCCTTGTCTTGTTCATAAGCTTTATAACATCCGAGAAAAGCCAAATTTCTAGGAGTTTCTTTCTTATTGATAAACAAAAATTGTCGGCGGAATAGAGTAGGCAAAAAGCAATCATTGACTCATAAATACATGGTAAAATTGTATAATTCCAATTCAAGTCACATGTATAGACTCTCATTTCAATTGAAATTATATAATTCAAATTGAAACAAAATTTATTCCAACTGAAATAGTATAATAAAAATTTAAATTATCTAATTCAGGTGGAAAGTATAAATTCAATTATAATTAAAATCAAAGCTATTATTAAAATTATGTAAATACTGTATCCATTACTACTCGTTAGCTATGTTACATTGTTTTTACACTATTTCAAACAAGTTCGGTGACTCAGGGTTGTGTGCTGGCTCATTTGAGAACTTGAACGAGGCGGGCATCACGGCCCGTGTAAGACGCAGCACCGTGCCGGATAAAACGCCATCTGGCGAGTGGCGGCGGTGCGGTATGACACTCCCATTTGCCGAACTCTGGTCAACGAGATTTGGAGCAGCACAGCATCGTGTAACCACAGCAACGAGAAGCCCACACCACGTGCTTTTGCAAAATGTAAACAAAGGCATAAAACAAGGCTGAGCTTATCTAAAAATATATTGCTTGAATTCATATCGTGTAATAAACACGTTATTCACAACTAAAGGCATTGGCAAGTATTTCGGCATAAATAAACAAAGAAAGCCTCCTGCACTCGTGCCAATGCTGGCAAAATTTGTCTTGCCCGGGCAGGTCTTTTCCGGGTGCAGTGATGCGATAAAACAGTTTATTTCCGCATAATTGATTGTTCTCGATCTGGGTTTTTTTTCTGTCCACCCACCGCGCGGTCACGTGCGGCTGCGAATATCAACACACAGACACAGCCAACTGAATCGGATATCGGGAACAGACAGTCCTCATGTGACCAACAAAGCCTGAACAATGGTCTGGTTACGACATCTCCGCCAGAAGCGTTATTGTAGAGAGGGAGGGCTTTGAAGTCCGCGAATCACAATCATAACAGGGCCAGAGTACAAACCGAGCTGTCATGAAGCCAAGATTCGATTTTTTTTTTTTTTTTTTATTATCTCCCCTCTCTCTCTCTCTTTCGTCAAACTGACCGACTTAACACTCGAGGCTCAGTGCCAAAAAGCCTACAAACCAACGCACTGAGCTACCTCAAACTAGTGAACCGGTTGGATCACTTCCAAGATCAAGAAACCACTTATTCAGTGTTGTCACCGCAGTCGCTCAATGTCGATAATAATAATAATAATAATAATCAGTTTATTGCCAAAAGAAAACACAAATTACATTCATTGAGTACATCTTTACAATACATTTATAGTGGCAAGAGCAGAAGCCAAAGGCTTATTCGCTCGTATATGGTGAACGTGGTTAGAGTTGAAATTGATTTGCCAGCAAGCTAACAAAGAAAGAAAGCGAGAAGAGAACAGTCAAAAGTAAATAATTAAATAAATAAACATAAAAGTAAAGGAGCCATTGAATGTTGATTAACGTCTAGCACAGCTAGCCACAGTAAAAAAAAAAAAAAAAAAAAAAAAAAAAAAAAAATGTAAAGGCAACAGACTATTCAACAGTGACCGTGTTTAATATAATGCGTTTAACTTCTTTCTTAAACATGTATTTTGACGTGCAAAAATTTACCTTTCTAAGCCATTTATTAAATATCCTGGGACCCGTGGTTCTTATTCCCTTCTCAGATAAAGTAGTCTTTGGTTTATGTACCCGCAGATGAGTAGACGCCCTTGTATTATAACTGTGTACTTGCGACGTTGGAGTAAATATATCAGCGATAGTCCTGGGAATTGTACCTTGGTAGTAATTATACATAGTTATAACTATTTTATATTCATTTAGATAAACAATTGGTATCAAATTATACTTTAAGAAGAGTGGTTTTGTGTGTGAAAGCCTTGGTACTCCCGATATTATTCTAATGGCTCTTTTCTGCAACGTAATGAGAGGTTTTAAATATTTATGACATGTACCGCCCCAAACTTCGTTGGCATAGTCAAGGTAAGGGTAAATAAAGCTGGAGTACAAGGTGCGTAGGGTGTCGCTGTTTAACAGCTTTCTTGCTTTCACCAAAATACCTATTCCCCGAGCAACCTTTCCCTTAATATATTGGATATGTTCATTCCATGTTAAATTAGCATCTAGTTGAACTCCTAAGAATTTCAGACTTGATACTTGCATAATTGTCTCTCCTGCAAGCCTAACCTCCGGACAATGATGAAGTTTCTTTTTGGCAGACCTAAATACCATATACTTTGTCTTTTTAATGTTTAAGGTTAATTTATTTAACCGCAGCCAGTACTTTACTTTATCCATCTCGTTATTGAGTGTCAGGATCATTTGATCGATATTTTTACCCGATATGAAAAAATTGGCATCATCAGCAAATAATATACCAAATAATAAGGAGCTGACATTTGTGAGATCATTAATGTAGATCAAAAAGAGAAGCGGCCCTAATACAGAACCTTGTGGAACCCCGTCTGCAATTTTAGAGGTAGACGAGTTAATGTTATTATATTCGACATATTGTTTACGTTCGTAAAGATAGCTTCTGAACCAGTTTAATGATATACCTCTGACTCCAAACTTTTCCAATTTTAAAAGCAGGATGTCATGATTAACAGTATCAAAAGCTTTTGACAAGTCCAGAAATAATCCTATGGTGTAGTCTCCTTCGTCGATAGCAGTAGAAATTTTATCTACAAGGAGCATAAGGGCCAGCGAAGTGGAATGATTTGACCTGAATCCAAATTGGTGTTCATACAGCAAGTTGTATTTATTAATAAAGTTGATAAGCCTTTTATACATTAATTTTTCAAATATCTTTGAAAACGTTGAGAGGACTGATACTGGACGATAATTGCTAAATAGTTTATCGTCACCATTTTTAAAAACAGGAATTACCTTTGCGATTTTTAGCTCATCTGGAAAAACTCCCTGGCTGAAGGAGAGATTTATTATGTGTGTCAGCGGGCTCTTAAGCGTATGCAAGGCCGATTTTATTACTTTAGCCGAGATTGATTCCCAGCCCGGGACCTATCGTTCTTTACAGTAGCATATAGCAGACCCAGGTTCGGCATACGTGTTGTATGTAAGTTGAAATAGGCAATAGTGGTCATATTCAATTTAATCTCCTAGTAGCAAAGTACTGTCAACTGGTAGAGTTGGCACCCGTATATATATCTACATCCCATATAGCCCTGTGCAGAGGGCGTTACGCTTACGCCATAGTCCTAGGAAAAATTGTGATGCGAGGAACGAGCTCCGTCTGCCGGGAGATCAACGAGAACTGTGACGTAACAGCGACATGGCGGCGGGGAGAGTTGTTGAAAATTGTTGTTGAAAACTTTCACCAGTACAAAAAGTGGTGGATTTTGTTTGTTTTCAATCTCATTGCCCTTGGAACTATAAAGGTATGAAGAACAACTTGACAAATTGATCAGGACCGTTTACTTCTGTACTTTCTGCAATCGACGGCCGAAGGGCGCTGATTTTTAAATCAACGCTCACAACCGAAACTGGCTTCATGGCTCTCTCTCGTCTCCTTTAGGTGCGAGGTCAAGAGAGCCATGTGTCAAGGCTACATCCCATAGAGAGCCATGTGTCAAGGCTACATCCCATAGAGAGCCGTGTGTCAAGGCTACATCCCATAGAGAGCCATGTGTCAAGGCTACATCCCATAGAGAGCCATGTGTCAAGGCTACATCCCATAGAGAGCCATGTGTCAAGGCTACATCCCATAGAGAGCCATGTGTCAAGGCTACATCCCATAGGGTCGATCTTACATTTTAATCTGCACTATTGTTGTCTGTTTGAGGTGCTACGTGATTACGTAATACGAGAGCTATGTCGAAACAATGGTTCAGTTTAACATGGCAGAACGACGCACGACAATTCAAGTCTCTATATATAGACATACTACATATAATTGACTGATCAGCGACAGTTATTGAGAGCAATAATAGGCGGGGACCACAAGAACCCGACCACGCCGTGCTACAAGATACTGTGTGGCATTGATTCCGGTGTCGATGTGCGATAATCGTTTGGCGGATTGAATGGCTTTCCACGAACCCCAGCAGTCCAGGCACTCTGTGGGTCGGGGCCGCCGCCAGCCAGTCACCGCTCTATTGATCACTGCCGTCTTGGCCAGTAAGATAGACCAGGGGGAGGGGGAAAAGGGAGTGGGGGGGGGGGGGGGGGAGCGGGCGGACGGAGCTGCGGAGGGGGGAGGGGGGCGGCGGTACATGGTGGCAGTGGTATCACCTTCACTGACCTGGCGGTGAATATATAATACAAACCCTGAATTAAAGATCAAATCAAACCACTGGCTCAATGGACGCATATTGACTCTTAATGGAGTATTCAGAACCTTAATACCCCGCAATCAATAATAACTTCCAGAGTGTGAGGTGGGCGAGGACGGCATGGTAGACGGCCGCGGGTGGCCACGATCGCTGTCGCCGGCAAAACCAGGGCTTTGCAATATCGGTCCTTTAAAAACCGCAACTCAGGTATAAACAAAAAAACTGGAGTGAATGTTGAACTGTGACACGCGACCAGCTTCCGATTATACACGATGTAACAACGATGACAGTCTAAATGGTCGTTAATTCCACGCCAGCAAAAGCCCTTCTCTCATGCAATGCAGCTTACATAGCTAGTACTCATACCAATCATGTCATGGACAGCATGAGAATAAGGGCGTTTCAACAGGCTGAAGAGGACAATTGGGTGCCCTTGACCAAATTAAATGTTCCACCCCTCAGTTCAGTATGGTAGGTCACATCTTGTCCTACATCAGCCCATAGTGTCTATACGATGGGCCTTCCACGGAGAATGAGGAGGGTTTGTTGGTAGAGGAGGAAGGGGGGAGGGGGGGCTGCAGGAGGGCGAGTCCTGTCTGCCCTCAGGTGTATTGACATAGGCACCACCCTTCCATGCAGCCACGGCCCACCCGTCAGCCAGACAACCAGCAAGCCAGCTAGGTCACGACCATGCCGGGCTGTGCCCGCCCGCTCAATCAATAGGCACAAGGGTCAACATGCTAGGAGTCGCATTAAATCAAGCCCATTACCAGAAGCCAGGCAACTGGGTCACGGTTTTGCAATACCGCATGTTCCGTGTCATGTTAAACAGGTTAAATGTAGAAGAAGTGTAGCACTATATCACTCCCGATTATTGATTACAGTACCCAAGCAATCGGCATGATTTTTGGACAATATTCATCTGAAAGCCTTTCTTAATTTTCATTCTTCTGATAAGTACTGAAAAGAGGCTGCATGATTTAATCACACATTGTAGATCAGGGAAATAGCGAAAATGATCTCCTGGCGTCTATCTGGCAGTGACAATTGAATATCTTGCCTAATTCACTGTCAAAAGGGTGATGTTGTCACAGGGCTCAAATAGGTTCCAGTCTTTGAACAGTCTAAAAAACTGTCATAGCGATCAAATAGGGTGCCATGCAGTCTTTGGTGAGGTATAGGATGGTTTCAAGGCGATCAAAATGCATGCCAGTCTTTGGTCATATATGAATAGGATATTGCAAATGATGACACAGATGTATCACAGATCACATATTTTCCAAACGAAAAGTCATATAGGCATTCAATTCAAGTGTAGAACTTAATTACCTGAGTAAGTAGACAGCTCTTTCGATGGGTTGCAAGCGCTCATCAACAGTTAGTCTTTCTAATTCTTCCGGTGACTGAAATAGTGAATACAGAACTATGCAGAGCAGACTATGCATAAGTACTAGAAGGACATAAATAGTACCATATGGGTACAATTGGAAACTTTTAGCCTTGCATACATGACTACAGGTGGACCATTCATATATGTATACACAATAACGTATCTCTATGTATCTGGATTAAATGAAGTGTCCTGGCTGACCGCATCAGAAATAGGACAAATTGGCAGCTAGCACCTTGGAATTTATGTAACTGCAGCCTTACTTGGGCAGATAAAGTTAGTGGACCTGTATAAAGCAATAATTGTGCAGTCAATAGCATGTCTGTGTCATGTAGTCATTGTAGTAGGGCTACGTTTTTGCAATATGCTGAACTGACTTCTATGCAACAGGAATATTTTGTTACATTTTATTAATATTATAGATTTCATAATATTAATAAAAATGGATTTTCTTGATTTATACAAAACTGGTGGAATTGGTTCAGTACCAAATTTTGCCTTGCTTAGTAAAAGGGAAACCAAATATTTAAAGTTCATATATCCTTTCTAAATGGAAGTTTGTTCCAACGGATACTTACAGTAAGTCATATGTTCTTGTTGAAATGGTACATAATAAGTTTCAAAGCTTAAAGTTACTGTTTCAACAAAAACTAAATATTGGATGAGTACGGATGCATATACTTAAATGTAGTGACCTCAGGAACTCAAATAAATAAAATCTTCTGACAAGGGGTACAATAATTCACTGCACTATTTACAGACAGTAAATAGCTTCCAATAACTGAGTAGTTTTCAACCTCATCATCATCATGCTAATCCTTGTAGCTCAAGGATTTATGTTTTTATTTTTTTATATACAAAAAATAAAAATGCAGTCAAAAACTATTCAATTACCCAGCCTTCTTCCTGGATAGTATTACATATAGTGTTTACATCTGTTGTAACAGCTGAGATTCTTATATAGTAAGCCTTCCTGTGATCTGACAACCCAGGGGCCAATCTAGGAACTTGCAGTGTATGTTCAAGTTCCCAAGGGGAGGGGTTGCAATCCCGCCCCCCACCCTAGATTCACCCCTGCAACCCCTCTACCAAATTTGTTAGAATTGTAATTGTTGTTTCATACAATTATATCATTAGATTAAGTATTATATAGACTAAATCTCATTTGACACTTTTCAATTTCATACGATAAAATGTTGTATAACATTTAATACAAATTACAAGAATCAAAACAACTTCTTCCACATTTCGACAGGGCGCCCTTGCTAGTCCCAACACCAGCAGGCATTTGCAGTGCATATTCTAAAGTAAAACACCTTTATTTTCATCACTGGCCATGCAACATCCATCTCTATCCTATATGCCTATGCCTAGGCTATAGGCTATGGCATGTGACAGGTCGGTCCAGCTGGCATAATAAATAATTTAGCTGCACATTGACATGGACAAAATTGCAAGTAGCAAAGTGAAATCGCTGACAACAGCATCTCTGAAATATGTGTCTTACAAAATCAACTTAAGGTATAGCCTACTTCGGGGTTTGCCTAACCAACGTAACTTACCTTGAAGGTTTCAATGTTTCGATTCTCAAGCAACACCAGTTCTTGGAAGTCTTCAGGCAAGGCATCGACATCCATTTCTACAAAGTCTCTTTGATTTCTAAATATCGTTAATCGTTTTGTGAAAATGATATATAACTGGTACAACCACGATCCTTGTAACTGAATCCACAGTTCACCTGTTGATGGTGATCATTTTGAGAAATTGCAGTAAACATCAGAGGAGACAGTGACAAACTTTGCCAGTTTACGCCATTACTCTCGCGTGCATTCTCGCCGTGAACGGAACTATGAGATGTGTACCCAAGTTCGGCAAAACGTCTGCGCGTGACAGTTCTCAGAATGCTACTTCGGCTGCCGCTTGGAGGCGCCACCTATCTACACTCCGCACCATCTCGTATGGCGTGCAACGCGATGGTAAAAGCGGTGGTAACTCCGTCACTTAATTAATTGCCTTTTACTTGGAAGGATATAGAGCCAACATTCTTAATGGAATCAACATAACACTTAGAACGTAGCAGTTGAAACTGCGTTTTGATATTGATTTTAAATTCAATTTTTCACACAATTTTCAAATACATTTTTTAAAAACTCGTTGAAGCTCTTGGGATTTCATAGAAAGCAAACATGTAAATGTAGAACAGTTCAAAGTTGCACAGCTGGATCAAAGCAATGCAGGTTACGAAAACTATTTAAACAGTTTTCCCGCCCAAACCATGTCATCAGGGTATGAAATTGCAACACTTTATGGCCGGTCTGATTAGTGCAAGAATGATTGTCGTTAACCTTCATTGCCGCTGGAGCCTGCTCGACACCTTTAAAACTATGCCTGAATGATTAAACCAGTGAAATACACAGGAATCCGTTACGTAACAAGTAAAGCAAATGTCATAGTCCTGTCAAATGTGAAGCTCAATCTTTGAATGCAGCATATAATGCAAATTAGTTGTATTACGCGTCAGGCCATTAATGTGCATGTAACATTATTACAGTTACATATCAAGGGCGGATGCAGAGGGTGGTCCAGGGGGTCCGGACGCCCCCCCCCCTCCCCTCCCTTCCCTTTTTGAGGAAGAATGCCGTTTTTCAATGCGGAATTTAGGCCATCTGAGGCGTGGACCCCCCACCCCTTTTTTCTGAGGAAGAACGCTATCTGAGGCAGCGTGCCCCCCCACCCCGCCCGTTGCAATTTTTCAGTGAACCCCCCCCCCACCCAACCCCGGTCGTCAAAAAGTTGGTGGGTCCCCCGGTCGTAATTTTGTTCAGAGCCCCCTCTCCCAAGTTTGGACCCCCCCCCCCCCCGCAGCAGAGAGTGGGTGGAAAGGGAGGGTGGGAGAAGGGTTTGGGAGAGAGTAAAAAGTTATTGTTATATTTATCGGCGTAAAATGATACTCATCTTCAGTTTTTCTTAAATAGTCCTTTCTTTGTTATTGTAAAAACACTATGCTATGTTATTCCCTTTCAGTGTCGGAAATATGGTGAAGAAAATGCGGAGAAAATCTAATAAAAACTACAATCCTATCCCTGAACCTTAATTTAAATATTAACTCTGGCATTACGACAAACATGGAACGCACATAGCTCTTCGAAAAGGTTTTTTTTTTATTTGTATTTGTATATATATGTGCGTTCCAAATTTGATGTAATGACAGATCTGTCGTTGCAAGATTATTTTGGTGGCTAGAGCAAACTGAAAGTAGACTGTTTGGCATGAATCACGGGCTGCTGGGAGCGGCGTGATCAGTTACTTGTTAACACCTTACACTCGTGGTTTCTGAAATAACAAAACCTAACCTACTTAAATAGTTGTGGTTAAAAATGTGCGTTTCAATGATTATTTATGTGCACAGAAGAATTATTCTTTGTGACACTGTTATTCAAGTGAGGGAAGGAGTGTGTTGAGGAGGGGGTATCCGGAGCTGAACTTTATTTTCGGGGGGGGGGGGGGATGTCCGAGATGAGAAATATGTCTGGGCGTGTTCACAAAGCTTCATAGAATGTGATGCAAACTGTATGGAATACGTCCTCATTTATGTGTGATGAAAAAGTCTTTATACACCCATCAACATTTAGGCTGTTCCACGTAGTGGTAATCGTCGAAAGGTGGAACGACCGATGGCGGGGTACTGTGAAAATCTTAAGTAACGACCAGTTTTGAGAGCAGGCTGTCCAGTGATCCTACTTTTCCTACTGGTTGGTCTCCATCCTAGTATTGCCTAATGGCACATGGATCGGTGGTTCGAGCCCCGCTGTGGTCATGTATGTATGGTAACAGGATAAAGATCCCGTGTCTTTCACAAAGAATTGGTTAACCCCTGGGGACATATGGCTCCACTCTCCCCTTCCTTCTGCCATTGACGCGGTATATCTTCCATATACTTAATTTTTTCTATTTTTGGTCAATTTGCTTTACCAAGCGCGATTTCAAAATGTCGTGAATTGCGGTAAAAGTGTGCATATCGCTTGTATTATTTCAATTGTAAAGGAGGAAAATGTCCGTCTGTCAATTTCTCGGTCATACCAGATTTAAAGGTTAAGTCAAGTCAAAAGACCGAATCAAACTACAGCTTGCCAAAAGAATGTGCTGAATACGAAGGCTTTGTAATGGGGGGGGCGGGGGGGGGCATTATTTCCGTTCATTAGGAATGTGCTTTTCATTTCACCGTGAACCGGGAATGGTTAAATTAATTCTTCGTGAACTGGGAATGGGGTATTAGCCGACCGTCGTGATCAAGAATTTGTATTATCGTGAACTGGGATTTTTTTTTTTTTTTTTTAATTCTCTGTGATCTAGGAGCAGGACCCCTCTTCCCATCCCATTGGAGTGCTGTTGACGGCAGGTAGTTCGGATTCAGTCCTTACGTGTCGGTACGTGGTGTCGATGCGATAACCTGGTGAAGGTTTCTTCTCCACCAATACTTCAGTAATTTATCGGCGCACTCTGACCGAGACACAGATTGGGCCAATTCACGCTCACACCACTTCTAGCAGTTCCCCACTTTATACTCGTTTCGCGCCGTCAGATACTGACGCCATGTGATCACCTCATATTACATCCCTGCTATTCCCTACCACTATTAACTATGTAGGAATTAATTTTCTAATAAGGTTGCGCTACGCGACTCACTCAATTCAAATGAACTGCGAATTTTGTTCTCATGCATTAAGACAGATCAGGAATTGCGTTAAACCTGGAGCGCACATACATGCGGCTTGTAACTATTCATTCTTCAATTCGACGTAAGCGGCGAACACGACGGGTTATTTGGCCTTATTGTGACCATATTGTTGGCAATATACTGACGGTTGTTTCGTGTGGTGTAATAACAATATAATAACAGTCTAATGTAACAACAGCGTAATGACATACTTATTTGTTATCATGTTTTTCTTGTAGCCTTTAAACAAATGTACGTGTACCTAACTTGTGCAAAGACCTGCATTACCTAAATGTTGCGGTGGTCATTCACATGTCAATTCGACGTAAGTTGATAACCTCTTGAGAAACATAATGTTTACATAAAAAATATATGTATATATAAGTTATATATAGTCGTACTTTATCGTTTGCAAAGCAACGTTTACATCATCTATGGGAAGACAGGGCTACCAGTCGCAGGAATTGATTTCCTAACTTTCAATCGTCCTTTCAATCTGTCGAGAACCGATACATCAGTGTGCGCACACCGTTCAGTCCTGGCGGGTGGCCACCAATTCTGAATGCGGCTTACTGATTAATCAACAAACACACGTACAGGTTTCCAAAAAGGGTAATTATTTCTTGCATTCCGTGAAGTCACAAGACAAGACAAATAAAATAACAGAAACTTTATGTTCAAACAATTACATCATAAAAAATAAAAACCTAAAATACGCGTTTTTTGTTGTTGCCTGAGTTAAGCGTTGCTGATTGTTTCTCAGTTACCGCTACAGAGACAAAAGCTTTTCTGCCTTATTTAGCCGAAGCATTCTAGGATAGTGCAGGTTAGGATCATACACCTCCAGTCCTTTTCCAAGATTCTGGAAGAAAAGAATAGGAGACTAGATTAATCTCAACACAACCTCAGACACAGTTGGTGTACATGTAAGCTTATTTCACGTTCATTTAATTTCTAAATATTACATTAATTATAAAGCGAGTGCCGCCGGCAAAAGGCCAACTGGACGGCCAAAGCTTAAGTTTAAGGATCATTACAAACGTAACGTGAAGGCTTTCGGCGTCGATTCGAATTCTTGGGAGGATCTAGGTTCTCAAAAGTGGGGATGGGCACGTCTCGTGCGAGAGGGAATGGCCCACCAAGACGGGCTCTGGTTTGAGAAACTGTATTTGGAACGCCAATCTATTCGTCCAGCGAGTACAAACCCATACCTATAACGACAGGTCATCGATGCGACGACTGCCGTAAGCTCTGTGGGTTACAGTCGGTTTATTTTTTATTACTTAAACCACAAGAAACGCTGCAAATCTACAATCTTCCGCAGACGGACGGATGCCAACCAACGCGCCGGTAGTCACTGTATATATACTGAAGGCTGTTTCTCACCTCCTTGTGGAGAGCTGACACCTTCTCGTCATAGGTCTCTACCTCACGCACTTGGAACCTTTCACCAGCCAGAGATTTGAATTGGTCGAAAGTGTCTCCGCGACTCGGTGCAAATACTATGGCCTCGCCCTAGAGCCGTATCAGCGGGGGAAACAGGAGAAGCACATGGCTAGATACATACAGCAACAGCCGAGGAGACAGAGGAAGGGTACAGGCATGGATACATACAGCCACAGCAGATATCGTGTCATGGCTTGAAAATTACGTTCAAAGAGGCCAGGTACAAATATTCATTTTTCATGCCACTAATTACAGGATATTTTAAACAAATTGATAAGATAATTAAGATACGAATAATAAGTCAACTAATAAAACTAAAAAGATAAAAGTAATCTGATACAGAACTGTGACATATATATACACACCTTGTCGTTCAGCAGTTGCCACAGTACGTTTACCAGATCTTGTCGATAATCATCGAAGAACAAGCTGCAATATATGCCGAAAATGAATGCATTAATTTACACATCTTTAAACTGATCAGTGTTTTGTCGAATGATCTACTCATTTGTCCTGTGTATTGGGCGGATAGGGGTTACATTATTCTAGACGACACACAACATTTCGATATGATCTCGTTCCCCAACCTACTATTTCTACAAAACGCTTGTCAAGGTGGCCTATGTTCAAAGCCTCTATATTTTCGATAAATGATCTGTTTAAGAAACATGTAACATGTGCAGGTGTCCGAGGTCCGAAGTGTAGTTTTGAAGATATACAGTTACACATATATTAACAGTCGATCAATTCACGAAAGATGTTTCATATAATGGTCGAGATTTGGCTTCCTTATTAGGATTGGGGCATTTCGAGGAATTGGCCGGCAGAAGGAGTTCTTATGCGATGACGATTTCTTGTCACGATTCTTTATTACTAGGGACCGCGTGTTCAGTGAACATCCTAGCGGTCAAAAAAGGCCTCCGACGACTTGATAATGGACATATATATTTATGTAGAGACATGAAATGTTGGTCTTTCGGCCGCATGAAGTCTAAAGTGGACCAAGAAACCTCCCGCGGCTGATAATTCGGGCTGGATGGAACTTGAAACACCATATGCACGGACCAGGTTTCGAACGCACGAACTGTTGATCTGCAGCTCAGCCTGCTTACCAACAGATCTGCACAGGAGGTACAGGAGGTTCCTGTACATGTATAGCATATAATCTAGAACAACAACTGTTTACTTACCAATCAGCACATACGACAAAGTCAAAGCGTCCTTGCAAATTTCCGGAGGAGATATCTTCGTTCCAAAGAAGCACCCTACAACAACCAGCAACAGTAGATTTCCCTTCATCGACACAGACGCGGGAATCTGATGACCTCCAGTTAATTAAGTATGTGTTGGTACACGCCAGATTATCAATTGATACCTAGATTATTTTATATCTTCGATAGGCTAAATTGTACAGGCAATAACCTGAAACTAAGCAAGAACAGAATTCTACACCTGACCCTTTGTATGAATTTTGTGTTATTGTATGAATCCCGCAAGAGGTTCCGGTCGTCTATTACAACGAGCTGACGGCGGACTGACAACAAGGGAATCATATATGTATGACCAAGGTCAAGGGCATACGATAACACGAATGGAAGGTATGGTGGCTTTTCTCACCCGACCCTGAAACTCAAATCTATAGGTAATACCATAGCAATCACTCTTTAACCAAATATAGCACCAATTAGGGAAAGGAAATAGTTTCGCTTTTGGTATCATATGTGGTTTAGCGTTTTGATAACGGTCTTCGGATTCCTATTTGGTTCAAATAATAGGAACATAAATGCCATTATCAAACTGTAACAGGAACAAAACGCCACTATCCAAGTTGTAAATAACAGGTATGGTACGTACCTTGCAGTTACAGCTGTGCCATTAAATCCTGTCTTATTCTTGGCGAGTATTACATCAATATCTGTTTAAGACAAAGTGGATTGAACGGTTTTGAAGCAATTAGTATAACGAAAGTGTCGGGAGCATGCGACTACTCCCAATTGGAGATAAGACAAGAAATTTCAGAAACAAAATAAAGATATCGTATATTATGACCACAAATATGAATAATTCTGATGGATAAATGTATTGTGGTGGCACAAATGCGGAAACCTTTGGGGAAGTCAGTTTCAAAGGGATCACTGACAGCAATACAGCAGCACTGAAATATGGTTTCCATAAATCAGAAGCGTTGATATATTTCATCAATTATAACAAAATATCTCATTTAACCATTTTGATATCCGAAGACTGAACTTAAATGAAACAATTTTATACATACTTTTAACAGAAGCTTCATTGCCATCTGTCAACAATACTTCCGTCGGCCCACAACATAGCGATATCTGCCGAGCAAAAAAAAGAGCAATATTCAAAAAAATGTATAATGTCATCATATTTTTCATAAAGTATTACAATAAAGCATGCAACGTTATATAGCCACCCTAAAGGTGCAACACGCATAAAAAGTCAAAAAGTAAGTCAGAAGAAAAGAACATATATATTTTCTTAAATTGACATTTCATAATTTTTTGTCATAAACACATAAATTGGATCTTTTGGCACCATTTTATTATACTCACGGCCACTCCAGCGAGGCAAGTCATTCCGCCGCCAAGTTCGCACACTGTCTTGCCCCTGAGTTTAAGAAATATATAGAGCATATTTTGTTATTTTCAACAACAAAAAGGTGCATGTTTATCCCTGTGAAAGATTTTTAAACGTAAACCTGTTGAGGATAAAAATGTTGGAGTTTCTGTTCAACATTCGTCAAACGCAATTGCGTCATCATGGAAAAAACATGTATCAACGATTTGTTGAAGTCAACTATATGCATCAAAACAAATATGTAACATCAATAAATAATAGGGCATGTTGTTAAGGATAACTGATGCATCTGATGTGGGAAAGTGCGTATTTCTTCTGAAGATAGGCCATGTATATTACCAACCAAATATGTTTAAAGTCATTACACAGGGGCACATTGCTCTACAAATACCAATAAAGCATAGTAAAAGTAAGCAAATTACCTAAATCTGTGCTTGTTTTTCAAGCAGTAATATGTTAATATTTCTTCTGATGGCCAAACACCTGAATCGAAAGTAACAAATTCATGTTAGATACATAGGTGAAATGACACTGCTTTATGGCATTCCCTTCTGAGAGTTCTTCAAATAAATAATGCATAAAATAAGTTATATTATACTCCATTATGCATGCAGAAATAATATAATAAGGTTAAACTGGTGTATTACAAGGAATGCAGTATACACTGAGCTCAATGACATATTATCTCACACTACTGCATGATTAACACATATGTAATGCAACATACTCTATACATATATCAGAATATGAGTGTTGGCAGCATAAGAAGTTAATTGTACCAGTACTTACAAACATTTCCAGTATTATTAAAGCCTAGAACATCTTTGACGTTAATGGTATCATCTAGATGTCTGAATAGAAATGAAAGAAAATATCCCAAGGTAAGAATATCACAGAGATTTCATTCATGTATTCTGACCAACATGATGTTTATATCTTTAATAGGTCATATCGCACCTAGCCATTGGCTACCTTAGAGTGCATATCATGCATCCAGCCATTTCTTTGTAAAAAAGTTCATATATATCAATTAAGTCAAAATAATATATCATAATATATCGACAGGACCAATTTAAAGCTATTGAAAAAGATTATTGCCAGATCTGAGACACAAATTAATATTCTTTATCTATTACTATATTATTCACAGCTGATGACCTTCACAAACCTGATATCAGCAGAGTATTCAGGGTATGCCAGACATGTATAGGTGTACCATGTGTGTCTCCTGTTATTATCGCCATCATTGCACACACCATCATTGTGAAGACATTCAGTTCGGAGTAGTCCAAATGATGCAAAGCGCCTAACAGACACTGTTTCATCCACAGTATTTCTTCCTTTGGTCAATACCTGTCGAATGATAGAAAAGCCTAATTAATCAAAATACTACAAGATGCGCCTCGACGATTTGACTTCCTGTTGTTGCTGTTCGCACCGTCCCGCCAGGGTGACGCCGAAGCTATTGTGGAATTGTTAACAATGGTCTTTCTAGGTGTGATCGATTGTTTGGTGATTAGGCAGCGAAAGATCAATAAAACTTATAGAGATTTCACTACACATTTATTCAACGTAAAATGACCACCAGTGGTCATCGATGGGGTGGCTATCCATGGGATGGTCATCGATGGGGTGGTCATCGGGGTGGTCATCGATGGGGTGGTCATCGATAGGGTGGTCATCGATGGGGTGGTCATCGATAGGGTGGTCATCGATGGGGTGGTCATCAGGGTGGTCATCGATGGGGTGGTCATCGATGGGGTGGTCATCGATGGGGTGGTCATCGATGGGGTGGTCATCAGGGTGGTCATCGATGGGGTGGTCATCGATAGGGTGGTCATCGATTGGGTGGTCATCGATTGGGTAGTCATCGATGGGGTGGTCATCAGGGTGGTCATCGATGGGGTGGTCATCAGGGTGGTCATCGATTGGGTAGTCATCGATGTGGTGGTCATCGATGGGGTGGTCATCGATGGGGTGGTCATCAGGGTGGTCATCGATTGGGTGGTCACCGATTGGGTGGTCACCGATGGGGTGGTCATCGATGGGGTGGTCATCAGGGTGGTCATCGGGGTGGGCTTCGATTGGGTGGTCATCGGGGTAGTCATCGATTGGGTTGTCATCGGGGTGGTCGTCGGGGTAGTCATCGATGGGGTTGTCATCGGGGTGGGCATCAGCGCGTGGTCCGGCACCATCGCAATCCAGGCAGGCCCACGCGATGTGGCCTAAGCGAACGGCCGCGCGGTATGCGTCATGTGCCGCAGACATGACGCTGCTGTAGTTGGCACCCGTCACACAGCAGACCTCCTCGGCGCGGACGGACAGGAGCGTCGCACGATATACATACATCGGCCATGTTTCAGACAAGAAATGATAGCCCCGTGCGCCGGATGTCCTTTTATACCTAATTTATCCATGATGTCTATAACCAACCAACTGATTGGATTGCTGTATTGAAACCTTTAGGCAGGTGAACAGAGTCAACCGCTAAAGATGGTTTGGACCCCAAAGAAGCCAGGATTTAGTTACATGCCAATGTGACTATGGAGTCAGAGAATGTTGTTATCAAAGGGCTACCACTTCCAGAAGGAACTAAGACGAGGCAGCTAGGGAAGTGGTAACGAATTCAACAAGGATAGGCAGGGAAGTCGCGACGAATTCAAGCTGTGGTGTTGTGTTGTGGATTGTTAAAATGCCATTGCTCAATTGGCCATATACGCGAGTTAGCCGCCAGTAAATGGGCAAAAAACTGAAATAAATGAGAATTGCAATCAAAAATGAAATTTCATGAAATCAAAATTAGGGCCGCGTGAAGATCTCCGTGAAGATTCGCAAAAATGCCGTGTGCAGAGCCTGAAGAAATTCCTCAAAAATTAGTGATGCTCATTACGCCGAAAATTGGCTGCGTGCAAATTCCGTGTTATCCATATGCTCATTACGGGCGCCAGTTGATATTCCCCTAAATGTGATACTCATTAATTACGGGGCAGGAAGCTGCAGAAAGCTGAGCCCGACACCATCCCTCTCCCCAACCTGGCCGCCGACCAAATCGTTGAGGCGTAGACTAAATTTCTGGCTCGCGGCTCGACCACCCCCAACCACCCCCCCCCACTCCCCCCATGGACAAGATCGATGGGCAGACGGTTGGGGGCACTTGAAATGGCGCCAAAATGCAGCTAGTCATGAATCCATGGCTAGATTCAAAAATCAAGTTACATCCTATAGTGAACAAACAACTAATTCACATGACAAATTAAATTGTTTAAAGTGTTTGTGCCACACCAAAACAACTTTAGCTCATATTAATCCGTGTTTCCACGCTTATATTATCAAGCTGTAACGCCCCAAATAAGTTTGGTAGAAGGGAATACTTTTTCCACTGGTTTTCGCACCTACCTGCGAGCGAGGAAAATGACGTCAAAGGGGAATACAAACTGATGTCCTTTTATATTGAGACTCAAATTCTCCTTGCTCATTGGCTTGAACTCAACGAAAAACACTCAACCATAAAAACAATGCACGCGCTCCACAACAGACGTCTACACACTGCACCCAAGCCCACCTGTCAATCTTGTGACATCATTGGGGAATTTTCAAATAACCCTCAGAAGCAATGCTCCCTAAAATAAAGCTGCCAGATGTCACTTTTGCTACTTTGACGCACGCATTTATAGTGATATCGTGAAATAAAAAATGTAAACCCCCATTAAAACACATTTGTTTATCTTCCCTAAACCAAATTAACTCAGAGACAAAATCGTGGCACAAACACTTTAAGTCTGGTGGCTAAGATGGGTTCAGGATAATTCACTGATGTAATTCTGATCTGCCCGTCTAGTTCTGATCTAAGATTTATGGTGGGGCGATGTTAAAAACAGTGGTATATATCACATGGATGGAGTACCTGTTCATTGCAATAACACTTTGTTTTCAGGGTGATATGATGTATCCAAAGTGACTATTAGAGCCTTTCTACCCATCTGGACGGTTTTGTACCAATCTGTCTGCCATGGCACTGCTACAGTGAGGATTTGCGCAGTATCATGGTGGCCGGATCAATACAATATCATCTGGATAGGTGGAAAAAGGCTCTAACATTCACTTTGGATACATCATATTGCCCAGAAAATGTTATCAAGGTATTAGCCAGAAACCCACCTGGGCGGGCAGTTTCAATTTTGGTGGGCAGATTTTCAGTTGGGTTTGGCTGGCACTCAGATGCTGTTTATCTGCCTAAAAAATGCCCTTTTGGTCAGGAGGTTTGGAAGACAATCATAGCAATCATAATTTCATATGAATACTCTTTTTTAAGATGCAAAATTTTGGCAGGCAAAAATAAAATTCTGGCAAGAAACAGGTTTTTTCAATGCATGCCTCTGTTTTTAACATTGCCTCGTAAGCCATAGATCAGAACTAGATCATCACATCGGAACTAGATCAGCAGACCGGAACTAGATCAGCAGATTGGAACTAGATCAGCAGATCGGAACTAGATGAGCAGATTAGAACTAGATCAGCAGATCGGAACTAGATTAGCAGATTGGAACTAGATCAGCAGATCGGAACTAGATCAGCAGATCAAAACTAGATTAGCAGATCGGAACTAGATCAGCAGATCGGAACTAGATTAGCAGATCGGAACTAGATGAGCAGATTGGAACTACATCAGTGAATTACCCTGAGTCGCTAAGATGCAGCTTATGCAGGTAGGCCTAATCCGTTTCCAAAACCAAGGTCTACTTGCGAGTCCCAAACCGGAATGCCATACATATCAATCACCCTAAATCTGTGATCGTGATTATGTTCCACCCCTTACTATGTTTCCACCACCCCACACCTCCCCCTCCACCATCACCCATTATATTCTTTGCCTCGCCTTCCATGCCTCTGCCCATCCGCCCTCTTTATGCCCCAAACCTCGTAGACATTGTAACTGTGCCCTGAGTTTGCATCCTGGCCCTTTTTGGTCACATCCTACCTTGTGCTCTTCCCCATGCCACCATCTGACTGCCCTCCAACACCCCTCATGCGCTTAACCGCCACCCCTACACATACCCATTGTCTCCCCACTTTGGCCCTACTTCATAACATCACATACCATACGCCAAGTTTACTGTCATTCACAACGTGCTACTGCTGCAAGCCAGCCGCTGTAGTGGTTACCAGACAGTACAGCCACAGACACTTCGGCCCAGACACTTCAGCCTATCCATATTACCGCACCCAATGGCTACTAACATATTGTTTCAGCCTAGTTCACATATTATTCATGCCTAACGTTTACCACAATAATACACTTCAAACCATAAAAGTAATTAAGGTAAAATGTGTCATCTTTATTTTTGCAAGATATCAAAGAGATTATAGCAATATGCCACATAAAGCAACTCATGCAATGCTGACAGCCCACCAACACCGGTCACCGAAACTGCCACGTTCATATCTATGTGGGCTGAAGTGTCTGGACCGAATTGTCTGTGGGCTGAACTGTCTATAAACTGTTGTGGCTACCTCCAACATGCAAACTGGACCCATATCGGAGCAGATTTCGTTACATCTATGGAACCAACAACCGGCCAGCATTCACCCATCCCCTGCCCACCTCCAATGATGCTCACCACCCCCGACACCATGAGCCCCCACTCCCCACCATCCACCCCCAGATAGCCCCCCCTGCAATTCATTTGTCCCGTGGTCGACCTGCCCCGCAGTCTTAGTGGGGGTGTATGGACGTAACGGCCGTACTACCACAACGGCGTGTGAGTTAGGGTGGGTGGGGTGGCGGTCTATAGGGGGGGGGGGGGGAAACATGGTGGGGGCGCGTGAAGCGTGGTGGGGGCGCGTGAAGCGTGGTGGGGGCGCGTGAAGCACACAGCCGGGTTGATTGGGTTGGCGCAAGGAATGGGTGATGGCGCAAAGGAGACCAACAGCCACCTGTTTTGCCTGGTGGACGAGTATCGAAACGGCGAGCGAACGGCCTTGGGCGTTCTGCGCGTGGGGAGCCGCGTCATCTGTCCGCGTCCGGAACTCCAGGAGGACCCGGTCGACATGGGGAACGCGGTCGACATCGACATAGAGAACGACGACCTCGAAGAGTGATGGGAGAAGTTGCGGAGGAGGGGGAGGAGGAGGGACAGGAGGAGGAGGAGTGAAGAGGAAGGCAGAACGCGGGTGAACCCGTCGGAAGTGATGTATTGTAAATAAATTGGTGAGGGTGAAAAATAAATGAATTGCTTCCTGCTTACTGGTCACTGGCTTTTGTTTGTTCCATCGAGTGAGTCATCGCGCTGAACTAACAAACATAAACGATATAACAATATACCATTATCAATTGCAGACTCTTTGTCTGGCCTTGCTAAGCCGCTAAGCTTGCTAAGCCGATAACAACCACGCCGCCGAGCGTCCCCCCACCGCCTGCCGTCCCTCACCCCCCCCCCCCCCCCCCTGCCCCCCACCCATGCTAGGGGGCGGGGAGACCATACGGCCGTTGTGGTAGTAGGCCGTTCCGTCTATAGACCTTAAGGCTTAGTGGGCACCCCCATATCCTCCCATATGAGACAATGAGAGCCATGGGCATGGCCTTGGCACAAGGACCCCCCAGGCAAGCCCGCTTCCCTATACTATAGCCCGAATGTTCAGACGTTACAGTTTGACAGTCTGATGGCAGTGATGCTTACTGTAGCAGGTGTCAAGACTGCACCGTCTGAACATTCACTGATTCAGGCTAGCTTCTCTAGAGTCGAGAATATTCCGGCAAAGTTTAGGGACAAAATATAGCTTTATGTTGCTTTTGATACTCACATCTATCAGCAATTTCCAACGTTTCTTCGCTACTGTTTTTTTATCTTCACTGGCGTCATTATTGAGCCCACACGGCCTTGTTGACATTTTGCACGAATGTTGTCAACGGACTCATGCCAAGGATGAAATAGGAAAGTTCCGCGCCATCTAGCGGATTAGCTTGGACTCATGTATATTACTTCTGCAGCCGGAGCCTTGACAACAAATGTTGTAAGAACACATTTGAAGCCACCGGAACTAACACGGTTAGGCCTACTTGTATTTGCCAATCTGAATCCAGAGGGAGGGGTGGGGGTGGGGGTGGAGGGGGGGGGGGGGGGTACTTAATACATTGCTGTGGGCGGATAAAGCGTCTCCTTTTTCACCATCCAAATTCAGGTACTTTTTGCTGCAACCCGCTTTATGATCGCACACTTTCAGCCCCCCTCCCTGCACCCCCCCGGTCGCAAATATATCCGATCTATTGGGGTAAAATCCAAATGTCCGCTCCCTTAGGCATCAAGGGGCACCCGCGGACCCCCCCCCCCCCCCCCCCCGCCACCAGATTCGTATAGCAGTATAAAAGTCGCATTCAAATTACGGGATACGTGTTCCCACCCTTTAATTCCTCCATCCCTATTCCTTCGCCGTTTCTCTCCATTTGGCGTCCAAAGCGCCAAAGCGCCGAATTAAGCGCCGAAAACTAGTGCATTTCTGGCCCAGAGTAATTTATTGAAGAATTTTCTAAAGTGCACTTTAGTCATGTATCCGTTATTGTTGACTTTGCAATAAAATAGACACAAATACCAACATTTTGGTTATTTATAATCTAGTTTATAATCTAGATCTAAGAGAATAATCGGTCTGCATTTGCTAAAATCTAGTACATGTTCCTTTTTTAAATAATAATAATACCCCGCTTTTGGGAGGTGGACAACTGCCTCGATTCAAAGACATAGTTGGTAATGTAAGTCGACTCCTTGAAGATACTAGAAGGTTTCATTAAACTTGGATGTTAGGCCGTCAAGCCCGGGGGATTTAGATCTAGATTTAGACCTGAGATTATAGATCTACGTTATATAAATATATGCCCTATTTTGAGAGATTGGACTATATATAGTGTGTTTTCTTTTATCAAGTTGTTTATAAAAGGTCACCTTCATTTAATATGTCTGAGACTGAAGATGCTATATAGGTACCTTGTGCGCAGTTTTAAATTTGGCAAATCGCCCGAATAGTTTTTCTGCCAAAAATTCCCAAAGGTTAACATAGAAAACATTTTGGCAAAAAATGACCACCTGAGTTTCTCTATGAAGGGGACAAGTCAGACAAACGGCACCTTGCGTAAGACATCACATTAGTATTTGGGCGCGGATGACTATATAGATCACGCAACCAAGGTCAAGGTCACAGCATGGTCAAGGTCACAGCATGGTCAATGCCACAAAACATGTCTCCCCGCGTCACGAAACATGTTTTCCCGCGTAGCTCCGTATCCAGCATATCTGGATCCGCCCCTGCACATGTAATGATGGTAAATGGTTGCTTTCAACTTGCCGTCTGGCTATATGCAGTGTTTTATTTGGACGACAATCTGCGTTTGCCTAAACCCTGCATCTTGAGTAACTTTTATCCGATGAACTGGATGTCATTGTTCGAGAAGGTTTCTTTGTCCAATTTCGCCCTCCTGTGTACAAATGCGACATGAAACCAACATTTCATTTGGATTATGACCAGTAAATAATTCATGTTAGGCGTCAGTAGGATAATACCAAGCTCCCCGCACAGTGGCGCTACACAAGTTAGCTTTTACCGCTGCTGTTGGACGGGGGCGAATTTCAAGATTTTTGAAGAATGGTCAAATCAGCTGTAATTTCTCGCAACATTATAATTTTTAAGAATAAAACATAACAATAACGAGCTTTGTGTATTTAATACAGCAAAAAACATCTTGTACCCCTTCGAAAAAGTTATACTTGTGACAGAACTCTTTCTTGTCATCACCTGATTTCATGTGTTATTAGGCTTAGGCAGGGTCCCAGCACTAATTTGTAGAATTGCGCGACGCATTTTTCTTATCGATTTGCACAGCGCCCCCTGGCGAGCGAGTGAGAAAATGCATTGAGGACGTAGGCGACAACAGAGATATAATGGAGCCATAGCGGAGTGAGTCGAAGGCAGAGAGTAGGATAATACGTGCGCCATAAATGCCACTCGTCAACGTTGATTGTAATAAGCGGCGCTGTGGACAGTGTATATTTAAGACGAAAATCTACGAAAAAATTGAGCCGACCCGCCCCTAATCAATGTCGAGCAGCCATATTGCCGGACCAAGTGACGTATATTTTGACCCTTCATGGGGCCCCGCCTTACGTTAGAACTGGAAGTTATCTCGCGGAGTAACTTCGGTACCACTTAGGGGAAACGTGTTAAACGGGAGATCAGGGCCGCTATTTACGAATTGATTGCGGCAGTTTCAAGCCGCGCAGAAGACCATGATCTTATTGTTTCATGGAAAAATAGCATTCACGCATATTGATATATCTTTTGCAACGATTGTCTCCGTAAAAAAACCATGATTGGAGTTAGAATCGGAGCTATTTATCAGGTTGTGATGTGTTAATCGGGATCTTAAGGGTAAAATCGGGATACTACAGTTCCAATCCGGATCCTAGGGGGCAAATCGGGATCCTAAGAGTCAATCCGGATCCTAGGTGTCCAATCGGGATTTGAAGGGTCCATCCGGATACTATGGACCAAAATGAGATACTAGGAATCAGATTCAGATTCTGTGTTCAGTCCGGATCTGAGAGCTCAAATCTAGATCAGAAGGGTCAAATCGGGATTTGCGTGAGTTGAAAACAGTTACAGACCTCCATGGCCTCTGGCTGTGTCCCCACAGCCATTGAGACGTTCGTGCCAAGCGGCGATTCTCTTTAATTGCGTAATGGTCCAAGATAAATACACGCACCTGCCCCACGACACCCGCCCCGCCTCCCTCTCTTGGCCTCACCCAATAGTATTCGGGCGCAAATGACTATATTGATCGAGGTCACGCATCCAGATGACAGCGCGGTCAAGGTCACGTTTCCTGCTTAACAACGGTGTTGGGTTCAGAGAGCTGCTGCTTCTTCGAGAGTATATTTATGCAGAGACAGTCGGAAAAGGGACATTGGCTCACCTTTTTCCGGATACCGAATTTTTTTCGAGTAATCGGCCAATGAAACTTAGTTAAGTGTCAAAGCGCCGTGACAACAAGAATGCAGGTAGGATACCAATATGCGATGGAGTATATACCAATGTTAGTGACCACATGGGTGCCAAATGGCATCGAAATCAAACAACTAAGTAGTTCGGACGCAAAAATAGTCACACTTGAACATTATAAAGCCTCGATGCGCCAAATCACTGGCCTATAACGTGGTCGACATTGCATGTAGACAGTCGCATTGCAGTCTGTCTTAAAATGTTCAACGTGTTCCTTTCTACTTGTCCTTTCTACAGTGTCATTCACGTTATTTTCGGTACGTCATGCATTTAATTTCCGGCATTTGGCTGGACAAACCACCTTCATTTACATAACTCCTCATAAAAAGTGGTGCACAGTATATTCGTGTAGTTCAGATTCCTAATAATTGCGTTCGCATGCAGTTATAATTGAACTTCACAGAAATGTAAACGAATAATACCTGCAGAGAATAAATCCCACTTTTGAGTAAATATTAAATGTGGTCTTTGCATTGCCACATTTGAGGTCTGGCCCCGGCTGCAGTACATACTTTCCAGACTCATGAGCGATAATAGCAGTTCAACAGTTTCAAATTTAAATCTTTCACACTTGCCTCAAGTTTGATTTTCTCGTCAAAGTGTATCGGCGAAAAAATTAAAAGTCAACCTCACTGTACGACATATATTTAAAAAAGAACAGATAGGCATCAATAGATAAATAATAGTTGGTTTGGGGTTGAGTTAGCTTGGGGTCGAGTTGGCTTGGGGTTGAGTAGGTGATGGGTCGGGCGTGTCGTGGGTCGAGTTGACTAGATGCTGTCTTATATCTGCTATATTAGCTGAAGTAGTTTATATTCTTAAAGCTGCCTGTACTGAAATATCTTATTTAAGTTATAGAAATGATGTTTTTATCTATTTCTTTTAATTAAAAATAAGATGAATGGCTTAGTTGTTTAACGGTAATATTTGGGCTTAAAGTCATATATGCAGAGAAATACAAAAATAAGTAGTTGCTTGAGTCTATAATTAATCATATTAGATCTATTTTATGATAATTAATATCTTATTCATTTTTAATTTTCTGACCCTTTTTTCCTTTTGCTAAAATTATATATAGATCTAGATCTAGGTTGATGAGATATTTTTAAATCAAGTTTAAAGCTGGTCATAGATTTATAGCAATCTATACCTATCTATGTACCAGGTATATGTTCATAACAAAGCTACACGCTTTCACAGAATGTGCCCCAATATGGCAAAAAGCAAATTGATGACAACATGTCCATAAATATTTATATTTATATTTGAAGGACTTTAGTAGATCTATATGATTTCTATAAAAACTATTTTCTGAGGTAACTCCTTCATGAAAAACATATTTTCATTGCCTGTTGTGACCTATCCATGAGAACAGATACTAAACAATTGCTAAATACACCATGAGTAAGCTTCTTGAACACTCACACCATGTCAGAAGTATGTTTTATCATCATCCTTCTTTTCTATCATTCTAGCAATCTATGACATGTTTTATAGCATGCTTTATGCGGTTGTGACCTGTCCATGAGAACATATACTGAACCATTGCTAAATACACCACGAGTAAGTTTCTTGAACACTCACCACATGTCAGAAGTACAATGTATGTTTTATCATCATCCGTCTTCTTCTATCATCCTAGATCTATACAATTTGCTACCAATGTAATACTGGTATCTCTCACAAAAAATGTTTTTAGAAAGTAAAGATAAAAAAAGATAAGTAAACTGGGCATATGTTGCCAAATTTCCTGTGTATAAGTCGCACCCACCGATTTTGAGAAATAATTAGACTTGAGCCATAGATAAGTCGCACCAATGTATAAGTAAAATGAAGTAAACTGACCATATGTTACTTGCCTATTTAGCGGTAGACACTTTTACATGCTAAACCCTGTTTATTATGTATACTTGGTATCTCTATTTGAAAGTAATACTGCTTGAGTAGGAGTAGTCCAGACAGTTTTCTGATCTTCAAAATGGTACACATTTGTGTTGCTTATCAATGTGAGCTACTAAAACTGTTGTTTTTTTTAGTAATTGTTGCCTTTTTTATTAAATTTTTAATTCAATAATTGTTGCTTTTTTCTATGAAACTTTGAATCCAATAATTGTTGCCTTTTTTATTAAACTTTTAATTCAATAATTGTTGCCTTTTTTATTAAACTTTTTATTGAATAATTGTTCCCTTTTTGATTAATATTTTAATTATTTGTCAGCAAGGGGATGTTGACAATACAAAGTACAACCATTTTTGTGTGAATATACTCAAAGCTTGACATTTTAAGAGGGGCTGTTTAGTTTCGGGAAAAGGGATTTCATTCAGTATTTGTTAAACTGTTGATATCCTAGCTATTTTTGTCATAAAATAGCCAGTGATATGTTTAATTTTCATGCCCAAATAGACTGGATATGAAAATATTTGTATGTCCTATATTGTTTTGTGATGGTAATCTAGATCTATAGTTGTCTGGCAGAGAAACCAGTTTTTGACATTCGACATTGAAAATTATTGTATTGGGGCAATTTAAACTTAAAATGTTGCTTTAAGAGGAATAAAATATATACATTCTGCATTTGATTAAAAATCGTAATAATGGCATTAATTTATATAGATTAAAATCGTTTGAAAATTAACAAAAATAGCACTGAAAAACAGCAATTTTTTCAAATCATAGATGAGTGATATGGTTGTGAATAAATCTGACTTATCTTGGGGTGTCAAGAGTAGGCAAAATGTGTCAAAAATAGGAAATAGTAAGTCATGTGAACAATATATAATAAAATATTCTTAAAATATTTACAGTTTGGGTTTAAACTCCTGTTTAATTTTTCTCAATTAAACTCTTCAAATTATATATTTCAGGGGTGGAGGCATTTGAAATATAGGTTTGGAATCTAGAAACCAGAATTAAATTGTTATATTTAAAAAGGCAAAAACTGCAGCTGAAATTTTGATGTCCTAGAGATATGTGTCAGAATTAGGCAAAAGGTGTCAAATGTTAGGAAATAGTATAGATCTATGAACAATATATACCGGTAATAAAATATTTACAGTTTTTGTTTAAAATCCTATTTAATTTGTCTCAAATAAACTCTTCAAATTAGAGCTATATATAGTCTGAACATTCTGATTCAAGCTAATCTACTATGGCTAAAACAGGCAAACATGCAGACTTTATCTGACTTGTTTTAGCTTGGACTAAAACTTTAGTTCAAGATCAAAATTAACCAAAGCTGTCAAGTTAGATGGTTTTATATCAAAATACCAACCTTCAATCTCAGCAAAACGTACTGTCTGACAAGTTTGACCAGGGTTGACAGTTTGACAGACGCGAAGACGACACTCGATTTGGTCACTTGTCTGACTTAAAAAATTGACAACCAGGGGCTGAAATATTCATGAAAACTGTCATAGCAATCAGTTGAAATAAACAGATGACTTTCAAAAATAATACACACCTTGTCTAAATTTCTTATGACTTAGATCTATGCCAAACAGCAAAAAAAAAAGTTGAGATTCGAACGCGTTTGCCAGATTCGCATTTTCCGGATGTTAGCATCAGACGGCGTTTCGCCAGTAGCCGGGAGAAATTGTGAATAAAAATGTAATCAATGTTTTATAGTTTTCATAATCATTATTCTACCTTATTCGGACAAGTAAAGCAATAAAATTATAATTGTAAGCCTATATTCTGTGATATATTCCGGAACTTTCTGAAATGGCTCCTATTATCGCCTTCACTCGCCGCCATGACGCGCGGTTGACGTTTTTTAATCGTATAGTATGGCAATGTATGGCAAGCCAAACGTATCATTTTTTTTTTTTTTTTTTCATTTTTGATATTTTACTTCTTTTTTTTTTCTTTTTTTTTCCCTTTGTATACGTTACCATAATAGAGCAACAACAATACAATTATGGTTTTAAAGTGGACTATAATGTACGTAATGCACAATTACAGCATATAATAGTGTAATGAGCAAGACGCCGTCTTTTGTCCATATTCGCCAGCCCCGGCCCAATATGGAATCCCAAACGCACCCCATCATGACCTTCGAATATCACCGCCTATCTGTGATTTTCGACAGGCCTCGCGCGGGTTCTCCTATGTCAACTTTATCAAAGCAAGTGGATTGATAGGTTTCCGGGGTTAGGTCACTGCATGGCCGATATCCATTTAATTAACCAACAGATAATGGAAATTGATCACAACGTTCGCACACGTTGGTTTTTGGTTGTAATCACGTCATCTTCAAGTTAACATCAGGACAACGTTGTTACAACATTCGTCGCAAACAGTTATAAGTACTATTTTCTAAACTTTATCCAATAAAAATTCGGACAACGTTACCTTAAAAATTAGACATCATGAAAACAATATGTAATTCATTGTATTTGGCAATCATGCTTCTGATTAATTCATCATATACGCAGTTGTTGCCGCAGTCACAGAAGGCACAATTTTAATACTGGACTGAATGTCGGACAACGTTAAGGCAACGTAAAAAAACATTTTCACGTTATCTCAACCAAAACCACCCCACTCAAAAAACATTGTCATGGCGTTATAACTTGTTTGCTGGGAATGCAATAATTAACTTGCCCATATTTATTAACCATATGGCGGAGGACTATGGCTTTGAGTTATCGATCGGACTCTAACGCTCCCGTGGATCATTTATTTTGGGCCAAACATCGATTTTGTGGCAATCACTTACGGGGTACGCACGCGGAAATTGGGTCCGCAAATCAGTCTTTATATAGCTCAAGTTGCCTAGGCCTATATTTATCTTATATACGTCATTATTTTGTTAGACTTTGTATTTCTTTTATCCCGGTGACTCTACATCCCTGATATTATTCATGACAAAAGCTTAAATTGAATTGTGATGCGAAAACTATTTCTATGGTTCTCAAGTTGGTCTGTGTCGGGTCTACCACTTATATAATTTTGATATTACGCGCTGAGCCCACGAGCTGTTTGTATCAGAGGCGTCCTATCACGTCCTATGGACAACTTTCATCCAGTAAACCTGTCTGCGATACAAGGTCAAGGCTGTTGTCATCTGAAAGGAAGGAACATAAATTTCTAAATTTTCATTAAGACGTGGTTCAGGCTTTCTGTTAAATTTATCAGGCATAAAAGTCTGGGCAAAATCGGTCGCGGCTGCAGCTGAATTATGGTTAAGATAGCCATTTTAGGGTGCGGTCTAATGGGACTCAAGATCGCAGGTGAATGATGTTTACAAATTATTTACGTTCTACACATACACTTGATACAGTCCCCTCCCCCTCCCCCCCACCTTGCTCCGTCCCATCCCCCCCCACCTCTCCCACCGTCTGTTTTCGGACGGCGGCCGGCATGGTCTGCGGCCCTTCTGGATGTACACCCTACAGACTACACGCTAGACTATAGACAGTTTAGTCTTTCTGAAAAACAAGATGTCCTATTGAAGCCTGCCGGTAAAACAGAGCTGAACGGTCCATGACCAGCAATATAGCGATGTTATGAACAAAAGCCAATCGGCTGCGAGTGCTGGCAAAATAGCTTCACACCATCAGTAGTCAGTTACAGTCGAATGTCCAATAAATGCCTATACAGGCTATAGTCGGTACGGAAACTATTTGCCACCTTGTTTTCTAATTTGACACAAAATATTTTATTGCCAAGCCTAAAATCAGTCTATATTTGTCAACTTGAACCAAAGTTCCAATAGAATTTGGCGTAATCACAGTCCTGTTGTCAAAAGAATTCACATGATGCCAACATTATTAGTTTCACGCAAACAAAGCAGACAAGTTTCGCTATAGCCGTCGCTCTGTTTACCTTGTCATCTGTCATGTCTGTGGGAGATAGTATTGCTGGTATTTTGGGCAGGGGGGTTAGGTTGTGTCAATGTCAAGCCGTAACTTTAATTAAGCCTACATGCGTTTATAGTTCCTCTTATATATATGAACATTGAAGCTACAAACTCATTCCTTTTGCATTGCTTTTGCTTTGAGACGCTAAAATTACTGCTAGTCTAGAAAATTTGCATGGGCACCTAATGCTCTGTCCTCTTTTCTACTGCCTGATATTAGACTTTTCCGTGGGCTTACTTCTTTTAACCAATGAAAACGCAGTAATATGACCTTCACCTTACAACGTCATAAAAAGGTTATTATTTTTTTAAATTTAAACATCATTTATTTAACAAGTTTCCCCTGAAAAGGATTGCCATAGCAGGGTCACCTCAAACAACCTCAAAGAGAAGATAAATAATGTCTACTTGTATAAAAATTATGTAAAGTGTAGATTCACTGGGTTGTCTTTCTCCAGATTAGAGAAGGTTTTTCAACTGGTAATCATTGTCACGACTTTAATCTCTCCATGCTTCCATCAAATTGTTTATTGGTCTGAAGTATGCATCTCACCAATTTTGGTTGGGTCATGTAGGGGCCTAGTAAGTAGGGCGTTTAGCTATTGTTAAGTATGCTCTGCAAGCTCTACCAGACAAAGCAGCTGGTACATAGTTTACATCCCACTTGTGCAAAGATATATAATTAAATATATTTGAATATTGCATATTTTACAGCATAATTCTATTATTATTCTTTGTCATTAGTGGCAAATTGAATGTATAGTTCATGCCATCTCACAAACTAACACAGCTAGACTAAATGTTTAACATAATCTGAAAGAAAACTATTGAAAGTCACATCCCCTTGATACATGGCATATACATAGCAGTCATTTAAAGTTACATGTGGAGCTGACCGTTGCAACGGCTGTACCAAAATAAACATAAACAGGAAATGTTACCTTTAACCACAAGCAGTGTCAACGCCCACCACCAAAGAAAAAGTGGCGCTCCAGATGCTCCTGACTTGTGTACACACGTTTATGACGTTTCAAATCAGCACAAGTTTTCATTTTTGTGGCGGACAATTCATGAATTTGAAATGTTTTGCTCATTGGCAGATAATTGGTGAGCGATATAGTAGGTGTTTATTGTCTGTTATGAACCTTAAGGCCTTAGGTTTGTGTTCTTATACGCAAATTTGGCATTCAAAAACAGTGAAACATTTCCACATGCAACTTTAAGACATAAAACATAAATGCTACCAAGTGTATGATCATAAAGCTTGCCTCGAGAGACCTAACTGATGGCCTAGGACAGTTGAATTGCATGGTCGGACAGGCCAGAATACTGGTTGTTTGCCCGACGAGGCAGGTGAAGATTTAGACTGTGATCTCTCGCTATTCAACAATGTTCAGCAGTTATACTGCAGGCACTGATCAATGTGAACAATAACTGCGCAGTAGCTTTCATTTTTTGGCCCTGACAAGATGACATCAGAAAACTCTGCACTCAGTCATTGGCACTCACTTTTCGGAACATGACATTGCAGTTTCACAAATTCTACTAGTCTATGCCACGTTATATTATCATTAACGAAAACCCACAGCTGATCCTTGTAAATAGCACAGTAATTAAATAAATAGTTTATTAGTTGTATCAACATTATTGTTCCTTGATTTGATAGGACAGGTAAATTTTCAGGGGGGGGCGATCAACCTCAACACCATGTGCCTGACAGGACAGGTGACATACAATGTTAATGTCTGTTCGTGGCTTGTAGTCATAATGTGCATCATATTGTGTCACCCCCTATTATTTATAATGACCAATAACTTACAACAGTAAAATTTGATTTTTGGGTGAGACTCGAGATTGATTATTGCCTTCCTAAAATTGAATTTTTGTTTCAAGTGAAGTAAACTAAACCAATGCCACTTTTTTTAGATATTTATTGCATTATAGATAATATTTGTAGTTTATTTCTCCTTTTATCAATTTGCTGTAAGTGGTTTATCTACATGTAGTAAATATATATTTTACATTTATTTACTAATATGATATGACACACATATCTATCAAAGGAACCTGGTTGTGAAATGATAACTGCCACAAGCCTACTTCACATAAAATATTACCTTCCATTGTATTTATATAGATGTTTACGTTCATGTGAAGATGGATTACATATTCTCTTATCTTGTAGGAGAGATGGCTTACCATGGTCACAGGGTGAAAGTCTTTGACAATAACCTCAATGTGAAGATGGATTACATATTCTCTTATCTTGTAGGGGAGATGGCTTACCATGGTCACAGGGTGAAAGTCTTTGACAATAACCTCAATGCACTGAACAGTGCTTATCAGCGAATAGAAGAAGACAAGAGACTTTTGAGAGAGGAAGGCTTACTGGTTCAGCGTAACTTCATAGTAAGTTATTTCTTGAGAATAAATTACCTACTACTTGTAGTGTTAATTTCAAGAGTTGTGATACTTAATAATTAACTAAAAATATATTTTTTTAATTACATTTGGCATATTCTGCTTAATGTAGTCGCTTTTTCGCATTTTCATGTTAGTTTTATGATAAACCCATTTTCGATATTTTCAGGGGCAGATTTTGTGCCTGAGTCGCCTGGAAGAAACTGTGAGAGATGCCGAAATTATCTTTGAAGCAGTTATTGATGATATGAAGATAAAGCAAGATATTTTTGAGCGTGAGTTGTTTGCTCAGCACTTGTTAGAGGATAAAATTAAAATGATGAAAATAAAGAATGTAACTTTATACAAATGAAGAAATATGGCTCATGTATAGAACTGCATCGCGTTTCTTCATTAATCTGGTACAAAGCAGCGTATACTGGCATTCAATGTGTTTGATCATCTGAATATGTTGAGTTGTCTCTTTTTTTACCATAGCCAAACTGTCATTATGTTCATTTGTTCATGCAGGTGTCTCGCACTGCTGTAGTCCAAGTGCCATCATCGCGACAAACACACTTCGGTTGGATGGGTCAATTGTTGTAGACCGAACCGCATACAAGGAGGTCAGTATTTACATCAGTAATTGGGGGTTGTGGGGGAGCCAACTTTCTGTTCTGCCTCAGGCTAAATTTCTTCGCAGATCAACAGGTCATGGGTTAGTGCCCTGGCACCTCCATATGGCGGATGTTTCTTCCTACGGCGCTTTATCATTCAAATTCTTCAAATAATTGTGTATCAAACAGCATGCGAAGAGGTGAGTGTATCCATGTACTTAATACTGTGCATTCATAATTAATTATTTTACAAGTAACCCACATTTAGAAATGAATACATAAGATTTCTTTCAAATAGAAGGCTATGCCAATTTTTACATTTTCTTTTATCTTTACTTTTGCAGAGGACCATTGGTCTAAGGTTTTTATATCCAGTCTATTATATCCCTGAGGTCGAGATCACCCCGAACAAATACACCTCCGCCGATACCATTGAAACTGGTGAGTGACATTTCCCTTAAGGCATGATAAAATAAATGGTTCCACGATAGCCTCGTAACTTACTTCGTTATCTTGGAGCATCACTTTATCCACGTTGTAAAAATATACATGACGGTCTGTTTGAATGAATTTAGTACTATGACTGTTTAACTTTTATCACAGCTGCCGTGAAAGTCGGCTTTGCTATCTAACACTAAAACGGTGACCACTATATTTTCCCGAAATTTAATTGCGTCACTCTGAAAGAAACATCTGTATATGTTACCGATAACTTTGATCTGGACTCTTCTTTTGGTCAATTAAATGACTTTTAACGTTGTTATCATTATATTTCAACCTGCGTGCTTGATTCTACAGGTAATGTGCTTTGAAAGTGGAAGAGACACTTCGGTGTAGTTACACTGCAAATTAGTTACACTAAAAATACGTGTTCTTTTTCCAGTGAGAATATTGTTGGAGAGGATGAGTAAAACGCTGTTCTTCAGATCAGGCGGCGAACCTCTCATCCTCACAGAGGAGCAGCGTGAACACAGGAAACATAGTAAGAACCAATGGATCCTTTCTGGTTTCCTCTAATGACGTTCCGCTCTGTCGGTGATAGTAAGAACCAATGCGTCCTTTCTGGTTTCCTCTAATGACGTTCCGCTCTATCGGTGAGAGTAAGAACCAATGGATAATCTCTGGTTTCCTCTGATGACGTTCCGCTCTGTCGGTGATAGTAAGAACCAGTGCATTATTTCTGGTTTCCTCTGATGACGTTCCGCTCTGTCGGTGATAGTAAGAACCAATGGATCATTTTTGGTTTCCTCTGATGACGTTCCGCTCTGTCGGTGATAGTAAGAACCAATGGATCATTTCCGGTTTGCTCTGATGGTGTTCCGCTCTTGTCGGTGATAGTAAGAACCAATGGATCATTTCTGGTTTCCTCTGATGACGTTCCGCTCTGTCGGTGAGAGTAAGAACCAATGGATCATTTCTGGTTTCCTCTGATGACGTTCCGCTCTGTCGGTGAGAGTAAGAACCAATGGATCATTTATTGGTTTTCTCTGATGGTGTTCCGCTCTGTCGGTGATAGTAAGAACCAATGGATCATTTCTGGTTTACTCTGATGGTGTTCCGCTCTGTCGGTGATAGTTAGAACCAATGGATCATTTATTGGTTTCCTCTGATGACGTTCCGCTCTGTCGGTGATAGTTAGAACCAATGGATCATTTATTGGTTTCCTCTGATGACGTTCCGCTCTGTCGGTTAGAGTAAGGACCAATGGATCATTTCTGGTTTCCTCTGATGACGTTCCGCTCTGTCGGTGAGAGTAAGAACCAATGGATCATTTATTGGTTTCCTCTGATGGTGTTCCGCTCTGTCGGTGATAGTAAGAACCAATGGATCATTTCTGGTTACCTCTGATGGTGTTCCGCTCTGTCGGTGATAGTTAGAACCAATGGATCATTTATTGGTTTCCTCTGATGACGTTCCGCTCTGTCGGTGATAGTAAGAACCAATGCGTCCTTTCTGGTTTCCTCTGATGACGTTCCGCTCTGTCGGTGAGAGTAAGAACCAATGGATCATTTCTGGTTTCCTCTGATGACGTTCCGCTCTGTCGGTGAGGGTAAGAACCAATGGATCATTTATTGGTTTCCTCTGATGACGTTCCGCTCTGTCGGTGAGTAAGAACCAATGCGTCCTTTCTGGTTTCCTCTGATGACGTTCCGCTCTGTCGGTGATAGTAAGAACCAATGGATCATTTCTGGTTTCCTCTGATGGTGTTCCGCTCTGTCGGTGATAGTTAGAACCAATGGATCATTTATTGGTTTCCTCTGATGACGTTCCGCTCTGTCGGTGATAGAACCAATGGATCATTTATTGGTTTCCTCTGATGACGTTCCGCTCTGTCGGTGATAGTTAGAACCAATGGATCATTTATTGGTTTCCTTTGATGGCGTTCCGCTCTGTCGGTGATAGTAAGAACCAATGGATCATTTATTGGTTTCCTTTGATGACATTCCGCTCTGTCGGTGAGAGTAAGAACCAATGGAACATTTCTGGTTTCCTCTGATGACGTTTCGCTCTGTCGGTGAGAGTAAGAACCAATGGAACATTTCTGGTTTCCTCTGATGGTGTTCCGCACTGTCGGTGATAGTTAGAACCAATGGATCATTTCTGGTTTCCTCTGATGACGTTCCGCTCTTGTCGGTGCTAGTAAGAACCAGTGCATTATTTCTGGTTTCCTGTGATGACGTTCCGCTCTGTCGGTGATGGTAAAAACCAATGCAGCCTTTCTCGTTTCCTCTGATGACGCGTTCCGCTCTTGTCGGTGAGCTATGTGTATAATGTTCAACCATGAAAATCTTATTCTTGATGTCCCACGGTCCATTGACACAGGCATCAGAGTTACAACAAAGACGCTCAATTGCTCCAAGCAGAGGAAATATTGGGTCAAGATTAAAAATGTTATTTGGGTGTTCTGCAACTTGATTCTACTTCATAGACCCTCGTACAGAAGTTTTGAATGATGTGTTTGTCTCTTGCAGATCGCCAGGAGCAGATCAGACGCTCGTCTGGTCTGGCCACTCACTTCGAGCACAGTCTGCCGGCCCTGAGTCACAGAGGGAACATTGCGTCTGCGCAGGATGACGTCGATGGTGAGTGGGCTTTGGTTCTTGAATATTTTCGGAGGAATAAATCTTTCTCAGCTCGGTTACCATAACACTGATCTCCAGACCGGATTCCTTTTATTTTCGCAGGGAGTCCCTTAATTTTCACGGTTTAGCCCATTTATACACTAAAGTGGCCTAAAACACCAGGTCATCCATGCATGTTTTCAACGCCCTGATGTAATGAATGGTCAGCCGTCTGGCGACGAAATTTGGAGGTCAATACAGCTGTGTTGCAAGCTGTTGTGTGTCTTTCTTTCGTGATTTGCATTTGAGAATTACTTTATTTTTTAAATGGTGTGTCATTGTCAAGCGTCCAAAAGCTGTAGGAACTTACTGATATCACGTAAAGGAAACTTGAGATCCTATAGACATTGATTGAATAGCTTCCTTTTGGACCATACACAATTAAAAGTGAATTTAATCTCGTTGACATCGATTACTATAATGCATATACACAGCGCAACCATCGTTTTTTTCCATAAGCACATTTATTATCTTGTTCTTTTCTGTTCGATTTTTCAGCTTCCCTGTCCGAAAACGACCGAGACTGTGCCATCTGCATGGACCGGCAGCGGGACTGCCTCCTCTGTCCCTGTCACCACATGGTCACGTGCACAGAGTGCGCCAAGTCGCTGCTCAACAGACGAGATGGTTGTCCGATCTGCCGCAAGGACATCCTCGAAATCATCCGCGTCTACCACTCGTAACCTGACCACAAGATGGTTGCCACGAGTTCCAGCAAGAGTAGCGTCTGTGTAGTACACTCGTATCGAGGCAACGGACTGACGACGACATGGTTGCTCGATCAGCCGTAAATTCATCCTGGAAATTATTGCGCCTGCCGCTCACAGCCAGTGTGTCAACCAATTCATATCTACACTCGCAACGGAGGAACAATTTGACCACATATATCGTCGACCAATTCTTATCTGAACTTTTATTCAAATACTTATTGACTGCCACCAGTCAGTTTGCTCTTTCTATCGCAATCTCTTTCTTAGAAGGCATCACAGTAAATATAGAGTATGCTGAAGATGTGAGAGGTGGCCGAAGAAGAGCAAGAAAACCGCATTTACTAAGATACTAAGGAATGATGATTCTGATTTGCGAATTCCCGGTGATCAGAGAATGATGACCGCGTCTATGCGATGGATTTCATATAACAACGAATCTGCGAGATGAAAAATACAAACGAGTCTAGTCCTCCAGCCTACAAACTATTGGTTTTTACGCTATTTATGATAATTGTCAGTCTACACGTACAGGAGACGTGAATGTCCGTTTTACCGTTGCCTGGGTTATGTATTTCATGGTGTATTAGAAGTTTGGAACGACTTGGGAGTCGAAACCAAATGGCACGCCATTGATTCAACGTCGCAAAACTACTTGCGTTACTTTTACCGTTTTGCTGTGTTTACCGTGATGTTTATTGTGTGGTCCCCGTGTGTTCGATGCGAACATTTGTCGCCCCGAGGGAGCAGACGTCATTTTAACTAACTAGATTATACAGCTTGGTTGCGGTGTCACAGGAACATTTATGTGTAGTGTATTTATATATATATATATACTAGACATTTGTATATTTATAATACAAAAAGGAATTGCTAACAGGGTTTTGTTATGTGCGTGGTATCGTTGTTAGTCTCGAAAATGAGATCTGTGTATAGACAAACGATTGACTGCTTCGGATGGCTACAATATAATCAACAGTTCTACTCAGGAAGTTGTATAAACAGCACAACTTATTCGTTTTGGGCAATATGTCAATATGTTTCGACAGCGAAAAGAATAATTTTAAGCAGATAAGGCGGCTTCAGTGCTACATATTATTTATCTTTTTGGCTTAAATTAGTAAGAAAAAAATTACGTTAAGGTACTTAGTATAGTGCTCATGGCTACTAATGCACAGTTGTTGTACGACATTCCACAGGAAGGTCTGGCATTATCAGTTCCATCATCAAAGGTATGGAGTCATTTTAAACATCGCGAATTTGGGAGTTAGCGCTTGTGTTAATTTTGACATTCGTTGGTGTTAAGTTGCAAGGTTTTGTTTATAGTGTTTGAAGTGGGGTTACGCCTACGGTGCTGTGTCGTTCGTTTGTAATTCCTTGTCGTTACGGTCTTCAATCAAGATTGAAGAGACATTTTGTTGGGGTCAGTTATGACAGAGTTTGCTACCATAGTCTCACTTGGTGTTACAGGTTACTAGATTTAGACAGCTAAAAATAACTCGTCGATGGATTTTATTTCCATTTTAAACAATACAATAGATCCATCTTATTCACACTGGTTTACATTAAAATAAGCCGGCAAAAATGACAGTGTAATTATTTAATTTAAGAAAAGAAACCTTGTTTATATCGAATTTGTATGATTGAAGATGGTTCTACCTTCTTTAATAAGCAAAGTGAATCTGCAGGTTTACATTTGGAGGTCTTCACTGAAGTCCATTCCAACGAGATTATGAAAAGCGATTAAATCAGAAATTTCATTCTATAGTGGCAATACTCAAGAATAATGTCATGTCGCATATCTGTGATTTGTTTTTTGCAGGTCGTTAGAAATTTGACTCGCTTTTATTTGTTTACTACCTATATAGAAATCTTGTTATGTTGTTGCGGTGAGTGTAAATAAATATGGATTTGTAAAGTTTCTGCAATGTACTGAAAGTTGCAGCTATGTATACCGATATATCGATAGGGGGTTGCCCAGGATTCACAGGAAAGCAAAATACCGACGTGCTACTCCGAACTCACTTTGCTCGTGTCCTATGGAAGCGTACATTTAGTGGTGACGTAAGTCATTTTGCGACACACTAGATCATCTGGCCCTTACTTCACAAAACTACTCAAAGAATGTTCTATTCACGGAGAAAGAGATTCGTAATTTCCAGGTCCGAGGCGCGCGAAGAATACTTCCATGTCCACGGATCTACCGTCCTTTCTCCAAGCTTAAACTACATCGGCCTCTAACAATGGAATATACCGTTCATCAGTTCTCATATCGACTCGCATTGCGAATCTACCGGGAGCAATACCAGGCCGGTGATGGATCCCGCACAAAAAAGTAGGGCTACTTATGCCCGAAAAGTAGTAGATTCAGGACGCTTTGCCCCCTACCACAGGATAAATCACTTGGAGACCAGGCCAGATGACATGCGTTCTAGTACCCAGTGTCCTAAGTCCTCGAGCAGCAATAAAGATTTGTGGCGTGATCGTTTTGTACTCAATGTCCTTCAAACAATGGGTGCATTACATGCCCTATGGTCAAATCTTAAAAACAGTAGGGGCAAAATAAAACAGGAATGAAAGGTTTAAAAGTAGGGAGAACCTAAAAGAAGCAGTGAAAATTGGGGGTCAGGCACATACCTGCTATACATTTATTATTTATTGGTTTAGGTTTGTTGTATATTTAGGACGCTTTAACCACTTTTGGTCATATCGCGCGAAATGGTAGGGAGAGTGGAGCCATGTCCCCGGGGGTATCCCCCTACTCTTTGCGAAGAAGGATGAATAAATATGGGATCTTTATCCTGCGACCACACAGACATGGCCACAGCGGGGCTCGTACCATCGATCCACGTGCCGTTAGGCTCTCAGGTGGCCAGAGCATTTATTGGTTTAGGAATAGAGGAAAGTCTTGGGGCGTGTTCGATTTACATGAAACCAAAACCAGTTTGCCCAACTGTTCCACTGAAGAACCGAAACCGTGAACTATCGAGAGCTGGTTTGACGGTTTCGGTTCGGCGTAACGGTCGTTCAATGAACACATACACCATAGTTAATCATAAATGTAATGAATAGGGACTTCTGGACAAAGGTAGAATACTAATTCGTTTACGGAAAATCCCATCGCGGGTAGAAAATGGGTCATATTTATGCCGGCATAAACTTCATAAGCACATGGCCGTTGCCAAAACACATGCTGAAACTGAACAAATGAAACTAAGTGTTCGCCTTTAGGTGGGTGAACCGTTGAAACCGGTTTTAGGTAAATCGAATACGCCCTTAGTTGTAGTTAACACAAGACACGGAAGAAAAAACCTGAATACGCGACTAAAGCAGTTGAGCTTTATTGCAATGGCATCTCCACCTGGCTAAGTCCAGGGACGGGGTGACTTAGCGCGGTGTGCAGCACTCAATTGAACACGTCGTTTTTATCACCGTTCAGTTTGGTTGGGTCTTGGCTCTTATCAAACAACTACATCGCATACCACAAACTCCGCTCCGAGAAAATAAATAAACTGTAGTTTTTACCGCTCGACCTGGGATTGATTAAATCTATTATTACCGGTCCATATCAGGTACAGATTGCAGAGTCTATGAGATTTGCTGTTGCAGTGGAGACGACCTTCACTCCGGCTCAGGCGCAGACAGAAGCACATCACGAGGTACGATGAAGCACGTATAGGCTTATGGACGCTGAGGAGGAGGGGAGGGGGGGGGGGACTGGGTCCTCCATTCACTTGAAGATCTTGCCCTGGTTGAATTTCTTGCCGCCGAAGTCACCCTCCCAGAGGAAGTATTCAGAGACAGTTTTCTTCGTTTCTTCGCTGTCGTAGTCCAGTTTCTTCCAGTTGTACGACTCGTAGTCTATCTGCAGGTCCTCTGACAACTGAAATATTACAAGTAAAATGAAACAATCTGCTGCAAGCACCATATAGCAAACAGATACAATATTGCCAGCTGCTGGAATATTGCTGAACATAACTTTATACGGATTAACATGGTATAGCGCATTATTTGGGTATCCTTTCCACATTTAGTGGTGGTGTACACGTCATTTTGCGATACACTATAGATCATCGGGCCGTTGTTGCCCGAAACATTACGTTCCATTGGAAAGGCTACTTACCTCGAAGGCCAAGCCCGGGCCTCGCCAGATCCACACACCACAGATGGTGTTATTGTTGTTCTCGCCGAAGATGATCATGCTGCCGAAGGCATGCTTCCTCATTCTGTCTAACCTCTGGAACATGCCTGGAAACAGGGAACAAAAGACACATCAATGCCATTGCAAAAATCCCGCAAGGATAAATCGTAAGTTCTTATGCAGTCACCCTTCTTACAATAACCTGTTCCATTATACACAGATCTATTCGAGTTCACTCGGTAATTCGACAGGGACGTTATTCTTGAATTCGTGAATCATAAACACATGGTTCTTCAATCCATTCAAACCAATCAGGCAACGCAGCACTCAAGATTATAAATATACCCAAAATAAATGGCCACTCAGATTGTATACACAAAGTCAACATTGTCAAAAAACTCTGAGAGCTAAACATAAACGTATAATGGCTTCGACCAGAAATGTGGGCAGTGATTTAGTCCGAGCTGTGTAGCATAACCAAACACAGATCAGGTGGATGTCTGTCCAAAGTTTGGTCTCTCTCCATTTCTTACAAGATGGCCACTTCATTATGAAGACCACCATGCCTTTGTAGGAGATTGGAGCAGTATATAAGCTGATCCTCACATCAGGAGTAACCTTGTCGTAAAGCCTAGTACTACTGAATCAAAATTAAAACAAGAACAGAACAGGCCAGTCCGGAATAAGAAACTTTCCGCAATGAGGGGAGATCAAGCCTACCCTAAGTGCAGCTACCAACCAAAGAACTGTTGACCCGCAGCTCAGCTGGTTTAACAACTGAGCTAGCAAGGATTAGTGTCTGTGGGTAAGAATAAAACCAATGTCGCGACCAGTCAAAAAAACTATCTACCTGGTAGTACTTAGCCAGGACTTCACACGAGGACGCTGAACCAAGAACACTCCTTTCAAGGAAATACCTACCCAGCATTGAAACTCTAAAGATTAGATAAGCACCCAATATAGATTGCCACTCCGTTCACGCGATATACAAATCGGAAAAATCTCAATTGTACGATGCCTTCGACCAGAAATGTTGGCAGTGATTTAGTCCGAGCTGTGTAGCATAACCAAACACAGATCAGGTGGATGTCTGTCCAAAGTTTGGTCTCTCTCCATTTCTTACAAGATGGCCACTTCATTAAGAAGACCACCATGCCTTTGTAGGAGATAGGATCAGTATATAAGCTAATCTTGACATCGGGAGTAAAGTCTTGTGCTACTGAACCAATATTACAAGACGGAATGAGCAGGGTAGGTGGACTAGAATAAAACTAACAATTTTACACACCAAGTTCAGTCAATATTCTGATCTTGTACCTAATCAAAAGTTGATGTTAGGGTACTAAACTGAACTAAACGCCATGTTACCCCATAAGGCATACACTTTAGCCAAACCCTACAAGCTTAGCGCTGCAACACGAAACATACACCCAAGATATATTGCCACTCCATCCACGCGACATGACCATATTGTCAGCATAGCATCTTGGGAGTTCAAAATTACTGAAAGTGGCTCGGACCATGAAATTTGTGGGCAGTGATTTAGTCCGAGCTGTGTAGCATAACCAAACACAGATCAGGTGGATGTCTGTCCAAAGTTTGATCTCTCTCCATTTCTTACAAGATGGCCACTTCATTAAGACCACCATGCCTTTGTAGGAGATAGGATCAGTATATAAGATGATCTTGACATCGAGGCTAAAGTCTTGCGCTACTGAACCAATACTACGGGACAGAATGAGCAGGGTAGGTGGACAAGAATAAAACCAACAATTTTACACACGAAGTTCAGTCAATATTATGATCTTGTACCTTGTAAAAATTTCATGTTAGGGTACTAAACTAAACTAAACGACATGTTACCCCATAAGGCATTCACTTTAGCCAAACTCTACAAGCTTAGCGCTGCAACACGAAACATACACCCAAGATATATTGCCAGTCCATCCACGCGACATGACCATAGTGTCAGCATAGCATCTTGGGAGTTCAAAATTACTGAAAGTGGCTTCGACCAGAAATGTGGGCAGTGATTTAGTCCGAGCTGTGTAGCATAACCAAACACAGATCAGGTGGATGTCTGTCCAAAGTTTGGTCTCTCTCCATTTCTTACAAGATGGCCACTTCATTATGAAGACCACCATGCCTTTGTAGGAGATTGGAGCAGTATATAAACTGATCCTCACATCAGCAGTAACCTTGTCGTAAAGCCTAGTACTACTGAATCAAAATTAAAACAAGAACAGAACAGGCCAGTCCGGAATAAGAAACTTTCCGCAATGGGGTGAGATCAAGCCTACCCTAAGTGCAGCTACCAATCAAAGACCTGTTGACCCGCAGCTCAGCTGGTTTAACAACTGAGCTAGCAAGGAATAGTATCTGTGGGCAAGAAGAAAACCAATGTCGCGACCAGTCAAAAAAACGATCTACCCGGTAATACTTCGCCAGGACTTCAAAGGAGGACGCTGAACGAAGAACACAAGGTTTTCCTTTCAGGAAAATACCTACCCAGCATTGAAACACTAACGATTATATAAGCACCCAATATAGATTGCCACTCCGTATACATGTTGCAAATCGGAAAAATCTCAATTGTACTATGCCTTCGACCAGATATGTGGGCAGTGATTTAGTCCGAGCTGTGTAGCATAACCAAACACAGATCAGGTGGATGTCTGTCCAAAGTTGATCTCTCTCCATTTCTTACAAGATGGCCACTTCATTAAGAAGACCACCATGCCTTTGTAGGAGATAGGATCAGTATATAAGCTGATCTTGACATCAGGAGTAAAGTCTTGCGCTACTGAACCAATACTACGGGACCGAATGAGCAGGGTAGGTGGACTAGAATAAAACCAGCAATTTTACACACGAAGTTCAGTCAATATTATGATCTTGTACCTTGTAAAAATTTGATGTTATGGTACTAAACTAAACTAAACGCCATGTTACCCCATAAGGCATTCACTTTAGCCAAATCCTACAAGCTTAGCGCTGCAACACGAAACATACACCCAAGATATATTGCCACTCCATCCACGCGACATGACCATATTGTCAGCATAGCATCTTGGGAGTTCAAAATTACTGAAAGTGGCTTAGACCAGAAATGTGGGCAGTGATTTAGTCCGAGCTGTGTAGCATAACCAAACACAGATCAGGTGGATGTCTGTCCAAAGTTGATCTCTCTCCATTTCTTACAAGATGGCCACTTCATTAAGAAGACCACCATGCCTTTGTAGGAGATAGGATCAGTATATAAGCTGATCTTGACATCGGGAGTAAAGTCTTGCGCTACTGAACCAATACTACGGGACAGAATGAGCAGGGTAGGTGGACTAGAATAAAACCAACAATTTTACACACGAAGTTCAGTCAATATTATGATCTTGTACCTTGTACAAATTTCATGTTAGGGTACTAAACTAAACTAAACGCCATGTTACCCCATAAGGCATTCACTTTAGCCAAACCCTACAAGCTTAGCGCTGCAACACGAAACATACACCCAAGATATATTGCCACTCCATCCACGCGACAGGACCATATTGTCAGCATAGCATCTTGGGAGTTCAAAATTACTGAAAGTGGCTTAGACCAGAAATGTGGGCAGTGATTTAGTCCGAGCTGTGTAGCATAACCAAACACAGATCAGGTGGATGTCTGTCCAAAGTTGATCTCTCTCCATTTCTTACAAGATGGCCACTTCATTAAGAAGACCACCATGCCTTTGTAGGAGATAGGATCAGTATATAAGCTGATCTTGACATCGGGAGTAAAGTCTTGCGCTACTGAACCAATACTACGGGACAGAATGAGCAGGGTAGGTGGACTAGAATAAAACCAACAATTTTACACACGAAGTTCAGTCAATATTATGATCTTGTACCTTGTACAAATTTCATGTTAGGGTACTAAACTAAACTAAACGCCATGTTACCCCATAAGGCATTCACTTTAGCCAAACCCTACAAGCTTAGCGCTGCAACACGAAACATACACCCAAGATATATTGCCACTCCATCCACGCGACAGGACCATATTGTCAGCATAGCATCTTGGGAGTTCAAAATTACTGAAAGTGGCTTCGACCAGAAATGTGGGCAGTGATTTAGTCCGAGCTGTGTAGCATAACCAAACACAGATCAGGTGGATGTCTGTCCAAAGTTTGGTCTCTCTCCATTTCTTACAAGATGGCCACTTCATTATGAAGACCACCATGCCTTTGTAGGAGATTGGAGCAGTATATAAACTGATCCTCACATCAGCAGTAACCTTGTCGTAAAGCCTAGTACTACTGAATCAAAATTAAAACAAGAACAGAACAGGCCAGTCCGGAATAAGAAACTTTCCGCAATGGGGTGAGATCAAGCCTACCCTAAGTGCAGCTACCAACCAAAGACCTGTTGACCCGCAGCTCAGCTTGTTTAACAACTGAGCTAGCAAGGAATAGTATCTGTGGGCAAGAATAAAACCAATGTCGCGACCAGTCAAAAAAACGATCTACCCGGTAGTACTTCGCCAGGACTTCAAAGGAGGACGCTGAACGAAGAACACAAGGTTTTCCTTTCAGGAAAATACCTACCCAGCATTGAAACACTAAAGATTATATAAGCACCCAATATAGATTGCCACTCCGTATACAAATCGGAAAAATCTCAATTGTACGATGCCTTCGACAAGAAATGTGGGCAGTGATTTAGTCCGAGCTGTGTAGCATAAACAAACACAGATCAGGTGGATGTCTGTCCAAAGTTTGAGCTCTCTCCATTTCTTACAAAAATACCTACCCAGCATTGAAACACTAAAGATTATATAAGCGCCCAATATAGATTGCCACTCCGTATACAAATCGGAAAAATCTCAATTGTACGATGCCTTCGACCAGAAATGTGGGCAGTGATTTAGTCCGAGCTGTGTAGCATAACCAAACACAGATCAGGTGGATGTCTGTCCAAAGTTTGATCTCTCTCCATTTCTTACAAGATGGCCACTTCATTATGAAGACCAGATTGCCTTTGTAGGAGATAATGAGAAACAATGTTGGAACAAACAAAGGGGAAGTTTAATGCGTACCAGAAACCAGATTGCAAGTCATGAAGACCAGCTTAAGATCTTCGGGGTACTTGTACTCGCAGGACCATACGGAGAAGTTCTCCTTGTCAAACTTCTCCCAGAAGTACGGCAGCGCCACAGTCTTGGTGTCGTTGTTGGAGTAAATCTTCTTCCAGTCGTCCATTACAAAATTTCTGAAACCAGCGGAAGCCAAGCTATAAACAGCCATTGACACAAGCAAACTGTCAAATATTAGTCATTTATATTTGTTGCACCAGGCCGTGAGCTTGCATTTTCCAGGTATTTAAACAAATTCAGATTGATATATTATGTGATGTTGGCAGCGATCAGTCCACCCTGGCAAGATATTGCACAGGACGGGTTGATTTCACCAGTCGCTCTTCCTCCAAGTATGTTACACTTTTGATCATAAATAGACCGAAAATGCCTTTGAAAGGAGGTTAACAAATATAATTTGTGCATATGTACCAGAAAAAAAAGAGAGGGATACCTGTTATTATTGTTGTTGTTATATTAATGAATACACGTATTAATATTAATGGTTTCATACAAGTCAATAAAAAAAAAAAAATCGGAACTGCTATTAACAGGTTCTTTAAAATAGCTGTGATAGTTTACCCCTTTGGCAGTGCAGCAAAAGGGTCTTTGGATGGCTTCTCTTTGGGCAAGTCGTCCTCTGGCTCCTCCTCTTGAGCAGGCTTGGGCGCAGCTTTCTTCTCCTGCTGTATAATGAAGAAAGAAACAAATATTACTTTTCAGCTTACTTCGTCTCAGACAGGTAATCAGTCTCAAAATGTTGTGCCCCACAAAATTAAGCCTACATTGTGTAGATCGTTATTACTGTGTACTCCATATGTTTATGCTCAGGTCTTTAGTCACAATTTAACTTTAGCTCATTTTCGTTCAAACCAATAATTATGTGACGTTGTCCACTCTTAATGTTTATCTTAAGCACTAATCTTCTATTGTTTGAAATAAGCCTGTCATTTAGGCTCAAGTTAACTTTTAGCTTCCGAGGAGCAAAAACATCCAATTACAACAGCAACTGTAACTAAGGCAGTCAATTTTGCATTTCAGCAGCCCGTCCACACAATCGCATATATTCCATGGTTATCTATACTTTCATTATGTCAAAAAAACACCAATATTTATTACTGTCTACACATCTTCTTCACGAACATGCATAACTAAACTAAATACCATACTCTGAGCTTAGAAAGGCATTTTTATTAGCATATCTTGTTTTGGCATCCAGTAAAAATGAATCAAACAGAAAAGCGACAAAAAATATAAAAGAAAGTTTAAATAAGTGACAACATATAGTAAGCCACAGGCATTACCTTTTTCTTTTTATGGTCTTTCTTCTGTTGCAATCAGTGAAAAGAAGCACCATTATTCAATCTTAGGAAGGCAAGTGGTACTGATACTTTTCTTTTTGAATGTGAACTAACCTTGGTATAAATTCTGACCACCTGCACTTGTTTTTAGTTATTACAAGAAAGTAGTTTCAGTACTGATGACAATGTACCTTTGGCTTTTCGGTTTTCTTCTCAGTCTTCTTATCCTTTCCACCCTTTCCTTGCATTTCTTGGAATTTCTTAGCTGGAAAAAAATATATCTGTCAAAAAAATCATATTTAAGAAATTGGTAACAACGAATATAATTGTTATACAGAGACTTGCACAGCTGGTTAACCCAGCCTGCGCCCCCCCCCCTCCCCCTTGCAATCAACATGGTATTTGTTTCCATGGTGATCAAGCTTCAAAATGTTTAATTCACAGCAGGTTGAGATAATTCTCTTCCTTTAATGACAAGTTGCAAAGGTTCAACATACCATCAAACTGACTCTGCTTCTCACAGAGTTTGAAGTCCCCAATGACACTCTTGAACTCTGGCTGATTGATGAGAGTAACAAACCACCTGTTGGTGTTCTGGTAGGCCTTGCGGGACTCACCATCAAGAACCTGAAAGTCAAAATCTATGATATTAACAAAACGCCATAGGAATGCTCAAATAGTCTCCTATTACCGGTACCTATTTCTTAACAACATAAGCAGAAGCCAGGATTGTGGAGCAGTTCTTTTCAAGAACTAGAGACTCAAACACAGCGTCAAAAGTCCCACAATATCCACTCATTTCATATATCTCCAGTTCTTACAGACTCATAGATATAATGCCATAAGCCTGCCTTATATAGAGATTATTATATATCTGTGGTCAGGAAGACAAAAACAAATTTTCTCACATTTATGGTATATATTTAATTCTATACAAATTGGTCTTGTCGAGTAGTTCTTTGTCAAGAATTAGAGACTGAAACACAAAGTCGAAAGTCTCACAATAGCCACTCATTCAATATATCTCCAGTTCTTACAGACTCATAGATATATTGCCATAAGCCTGCCTTATATGGAGATTATATGATATGTGTATCGTCAGAAAGACAACAAATCTTTGAACATCTGGGCATGTAACACTGTAAATGGCCTTCCAGCAATGACTTGAATGTGGACATGATGTACAGGTTTCATTCATTAGCCACCTCCCAGTTCCCTACACTGTTTTATTCACGGAGTAGGGCAGTTGCAGTAGTGACACAACAAATTAGATAGTGTCACAAATGTTAGACACTGGTCTGACATGTAATAGGAGGTAAGGAGAGGAAGCATATCTGGATGGCAATAGTCGTTGTGATTGCTAGTATATACACAATTGGTGACAGAGTGGCTGACTTTGATCTCAAGCCAGATGGTTGGTTGTATATTCAGGACGCTTTAATCACTATTGGTCATATCGCGTCAATGGGAGAAGAGAAATTGGAGCCATGTCCCCGGGGGTGATCCCCTAACCTTTGCGAAGGACATGGGACCATTATCCTGCGACCACACAGACATGGCCACAGCGGGACTTGAACCATTGATCCACGTGCCGTTCATCTCTCAGGTGGCCAGCACTCAAGGCGAGCGCTCTAACCTAGTAGGCCACCCCGCAAAAATATTTCAAAAAATTATGATGTAATTGAACAATTGCTGCCCGAGCTTTAAGTTGTGGCGTTGATTGGATCATGAGACGATGCCAGATGGGGATTATGGGGAAGAACACAGATGGTGGCAGGCGCAATGCAGCTTGTGATGCGTACTTTTCTGGAATAGTTTTGAATAGTATGCAGAGACCAAGAAGGCAGTTTAAAGTATAATTTCTTTATCTAGCCTAACAGCTCTATACTATACTATTGATAAACTGTTCTTGTTGAGTAGTTCTTCTAAAGATTAGAGACTCTTAATATAAGAGTTAAAAGTCTCAATATCCACTCATGTAATATACCTCTAGTTCTTACAGACTCATAGATATAATGCCATAAGCCTGCCTTATATAGAGGCTCACATACTTATGTACTATATAAGTCACATACTATATTTTTTACTTTGCAATGGGAAATCAGGCAAGGCCTATAACAATATTTTCACTTTCATGCTTCAGCTGATACACCCAACTATATTGAATAACGTGAAACCCATGTAAATGAACCGGCGGGGGAGGGGAGAGGAGCCTTGTCCCCAGAGAATGACCACATAGTGAGATCATTTGCATCATTATGTGTATACTCACCCACTGATACAGGTGCAAGAGATTGCAGGCTACACAGATGTCTGCAAGGGAGATCCGCTCGCCAACCAAGAAAGTCCTAGTCTCCAACTGCTGGTTGAGTACCGCTAACGCTTTCTGAACATCTTCTTTGGCACGATCAGTGTTCTAAAACATATCATTAAAATGAAGAAAAAAACTTCAGCCCCTCAAAAATTAAGGACTACCATGTTGCTATCACTAATGTAACCCTTTACATACTTGGTAATTTCCATCCCTCTGTTTTATCCAATGAGACTATGAATTACATTACCAGCAGTTAAGGAGAACATTCTAATAAAATGTTATACCTGCTTGTTGTACTGCATGATACCCATACACGGGAAGACCCATGTACAAGATGCGGGAAGGATTTCATTGTCTGCAAAGTCTATCCACTGCTGGATGTATGCAGCATCAACTGGAGTCTTCCCTCTCAAGGCATCGTTGGCAACTGTAAATATGTACAAGACCAAATTGGCAAACGTTTGATATTAACCTTCTCCATAGTCATTATGTAGCAACCATTCCTACTAGCCTTGGCTAGAGGGATCACCCCTTTAGCCGAAGAGGTAGCCGAAGAGGTAGAGTGGTTGACTTGAGATGGGACAGATCGCAAATTCGACTCCCGCTGGAGACCAAACCGGCCCCCGCCGTTACAATTACAATTAAATTATATTTAATTTTAAATGTTATCTTTGGAATATCTTAAATTACCAGAACAAAATATGACTACTTAACAATAATATCTCACCAAAGTATGCAATGGCATTGCTCTCGAAGAGTCTGACACCCTCTGGATTTTCAAAGGCTGGGACCTAAAAATAACAAATACATTCAATATTTTACCAATTTCAAAAATTATTAAATTGTAAGTCTGTAGATACTGAGTCATATTCAATTTCATCCGACTATTAATCCAATGTTTACTCAGCGATTCCGATAGGTACGCATCCTGCGTCATTTGTCGCATTTCATGGAGCTGTGTGGGGACATGGTGACCCTTTGTAAATACATGTTGAATGGTCTACGCAACATTTCAGTTAAAATAATGTCCCATTATTTTGCGGATGTCCCATAATTTTAAGGAGCTCTGGGACACTTGGACTCACCCACAGGCATACCTATCAGAATCACTTTTTAATACAACCTATATGCACATAACCACTACTTTAAATTCTTACATTTCCATTTACACCATAAAGCTATTCAAACAGTTGTTTGATCACCAAAACCATATCCGGATCTAAATTGGTTACATACTATACCCTGAAAAGAAGAGGTTACTGTTGTAAGACAGTTGGTAATGGATAACAAGCAGGCTATTACCCAGAGACCTGCCAGTTTCAATTTTGGAGGGCAGATTTTTTTTTTATTTGGCGGGCACTCAGTTGCTGTTTTTCTTGTCAGGAGGTTTAGAAGAAAATCAGAGTTCTCACAATATTATATGACACTGAAAGCTACTTTTTTTGTTATACAATCGTAAATTGCGAGCTCAAAATGAGACCTGATCGGCTGGCACCATGTTGTGCATTACATTGTAAGGTGAATACTTTTTGTTACCAGCCAAAATGTTTACTGACAAAAAACAAATTCTGGCTAATACCCTGCTGGCAATCACATGTCTTGGGCTCTTGGCTGAAATCCCCTACTACCCAGACCTTTTTTTGTGCTGTGTTGTACCCAAGCCATGAATCATCAACTCTACAAGTAGAGAGGACGGGATTAAACGAGGGCATTTTAATTTGCCTTTGCTAATTAGAAGTTCTCTATAGCCAGTGGCAGAGACTTCATGCCCAGAAAAGGCAACCCAATCTTTCTACACATATAAATTGACAGAATGTCACAAACATAGTAAATAGTAATAACTTAATATAAAATCCTCACAAAAAAAACCTACTGCGGTATATATACTATCATGGTCCAACATATTTATGTTGCAATAGTTGACCAAAGTGCCATACTTAAAACATGAAAGTATCAGGTAACCAATGAAAGTAGTAGCCATACACACAGGAAGCAGGGTTCATACAGGCAAGGTTCCATCAAATTCAAGCCTTTTTAGGGGAATCACTAGAAAAATTCAAGAACTTTGGTCTATTTTAAGCATACAAACTGCAAAACTTGGGACTAGATTTTATGCATACAATCTTTGATATGTGGAAATAAGGAATGACAACGAGAAGGCAGTGCCACGTTTATCTATTACCAACCAACAGCATGTATTGGAGTTAATCACTTTACTTTTATTAATTGCTACTTCAATTCAGCCAGCTTTTGTTAGATTTTTTTCTTGGGTCTGCCAGTCCCCTCTCCAGTTTGATATCAAGCACTTTTCATTGTAACTGCCCTATTTTCAAGCAAATTCAAGTACATTGGATCGACCTCAAGGCCCATTTCTCTTTTTATGAACAGACACTTTAGAACAGATCTTCAAACTGTTAGCGGTAATTGATTTGAAGATGTTTGAATGTGAGAAATGTAAAGTTCTGTAAGGATTTTGAGGAACCTTCATAAAATAAATATGTAAACACCAAGATTGCTTAAACCTGTCAAGAAAGGACTAGTGAGCTTTCTGACATCGAGACCCGCCTGCCCACTGGATGGGCAGGCAGTTTTTCAATTTGGTGGGCACTCAGGTGCGGTTTACCCACCCCAAAAGGCTTTTTGTCATGAGGTTTAGAACAGTATCATTTTATGTGACATAAAAAGCTACTTTTTTTTTAAAGAATTGTAAATGGAGTTTAAAATGCAACCGGATCGGCTGGCACCATGTTGTGTGTGTAAGGTGAACACTTTTTGCTACCAGCCAAAATTTTTGCTGACAAAAAACGAATTCTGGCTAATACACTGCTGAAAATCTCATGTCTTAGGCTCTTGGCTGAAATCCCCTACTATCCAGACCTTTTTTGTGCGGTGTTGTACCCAAGCCATGAATCATCAACTCTACAAGTAGAGAGGACGGGATTAAACGAGGGCATTTTAATTTGCCTTTGCTAATTAGAAGTTCTCTATTGCCAGTGGCAGAGACTTCATGCCCAGAAAAGGCAACCTAATCTTCCTACACATATAAATAAATAAATATAATAAAAATAAATTCTGGTTAATACATTGGTAACAAGTAACGTCTGAACTCATCACAATGTTTGCGGTTCGAGAAACCCATTTTCCCATCTTGACTAAAACACTCACTTGACAAAGACATTTTGAAATAGCAGATTTATCTGCTGTGTGCGGAGACTAGATTCACACTTATTCATGCAAGACGACTGCATAAATCAATAATTCACTGATGACTGAACAATTTCACTTCATGCTCAATCAGCCCATGGTGTCTCTTCGACTTATGCCTCCAGGGTAGCACCAATACAAACATGCAGGCTTGGAACTGGCTTGCCTTTCAGAAACATCTCTATGCCAGTTTGACTGTAGTGGCGCCACCCCCTGGGCATTGCATCTAAGCAGTTTTACAGTGACTTTCTTTTCGGTCATGTGCATTCAACCATTTTTGCCATCTGAGATTTGTTTGAATCCACTAAGCAGGTCGAAAGGTATTGTTTTGGGGGCAAGAATATAGACTTAACCAGTATACATGCAAGTAAAAATTAGATAACTTAATTAAAATATGAAGTTAAAAAGGTATGAATGAAAGAGTGCTTTGCCCCTAACTGCCAAACTTGCATTTTCAGTCACAATGACCCAAAAATGGTACAGTAAACTGCCTATTTGAAGCCGCAGCTTTTTGCCGATTTCAAGTGATCATGGCAAGACAAGCATGGAAGGGGGGGGGGGGGGGGGGGGGGGAGTATATGAAAGTTAACACTTGCCAAAATAATTTATTGCATCACCTTATACAAGTCTGGAGAGAATTCAACTTGAAAGCTGTGTCGTAAGATGCTCTCTTTCCACGCATTGTGTCACTGTGGCAATCAAGACTGACAATTAGCTACTTAAGGTTGTGTTATTTATTTGTGTAAATTGATATGGCTGCCGCCAGCTTCGCACCAAAGGCAATAAATTAATTGTGCCAGACAGAAACTTGATACTGGTTAGGTACGACAGTGATTCATAAACATGCAGTAATAGCCAGGAGAGCCAGCCACTGGTGTGACACTTGATAAGAGGTGCGATCGGAGAGTAAGAGGTGAATGTTGTTAGTTGTCGCGACTGCTTGTATAAACAATTGGTTTGGTTGGTGGGATGAGATTAAGCAGGGATACAGGAGGGGGGGGGGGGGGGGGGGGAGGCCAAAATCTGGGTGCGGCTTATAATATGTAGTTTTCCAGAAATGGTTCTGGGTGCCTGCCAACCTGGTTTTGAGGCAGAAGTTGCGGTGCAGCTTCTAATATGTATGCAGCTTTAAATAGGCAGTTAATAGCTCTGTTTTCCCGCCAAAACTAAAGAGGTCAAATACAAACAAGAATCAATCCTTGAATCACTATTTAGCTTCTACCCTAGAACATATCTTTCCATTCCTATCTAAAAAAAAAAAATTTTTATAGCGCAAGAATTAGAACAGAACTGCCATAGGACTTTCTTAGCATTTTTTGTTTAGTTATATGTACTTTTATTATATCCTTGATTCAACAGCTTGGAATTGAACAATTCACATGCATCTGCTAAAATAGTCACCAAAAAGTGGTAAGGTGAATTGCAGAGCAATTTAAAGCATAACTTCTTTAGATGTTTCTATCTGTCAGACAAATGCCTCGAAATGGTCATCATAGACATTGAACACACCTACCCTGAGACCAAATCTAACCAGGCATAAAACATGCCTTGAAAGACTGATGTACAAGGAGAGAACATTCAAATCAGACTCGTCATCGAATAATCACTCAGATAGATCAAGTCTCAAGAGATTGAAGAGTTTGTAAATAATAGCTCTATTTTAAAAGACCATTGATTGGTAAAGGTATGCTAAGTAAAAATAATATGGCTTGCCTCACACCCTTTTCTCAGTCTGGACACTAATTTATTGTTGCATTTCCTATATTCAGCCATTTAATGTTTACAAAGTGAAGTGGCCACAAAAGGTTGTATTTGTATTATGCATAAATGCAAAAGGACTTTCATTATAATAAAGACAAAAATTTACCTTAGGTTAACTTATTTTTTATAATCTAGTCTTCTCCAGATGTCAGACAAATGCCTCGAAACGGTCATCAAAGATATTGAACACACCTACCCTGAGACCAAATCTAACCAGGAATAAAACATGCCTAGAAAGACTGATGCACAAGGAGATGACATTCAAGTCAGACTCGTCATCGAATAATCACCCAAATGCAGAAGCCATCAAAACACTTGCAGATCTTCTAACTGTTACCGGTAATTGATTTGAAGATGCTTAAATGTGAGAAATGTAAAATTCTAGAAGTCATTTTTGAGGAACCTTCATAAAGAAAATATGTAAACACCAAGAATGTCTAAACCTGTCAAGAAAGGACTGGTGAGCTTTCTGACATCGAGACCCACCTGCCCACCGGATGGGCAGGCAATTTCAATTTTGGGGGGCAGATTTTCAATTTTGTCGACACTCAGATGCTGTTTAAACACCCAAAAAAGCTATTTTGTCAAGAGGTTTAGAACAAAATTATAGTTTTCAAAATTTTTGAGTTTTTTTCTTTTTATAGAATTGTAAATTGTGAGTTTAAGATGCGACCGGATCGGCTGGCATCATGTTGTGTGTGTAAGGTGAACACTTTTTGTTACCAGCCAAAATTTTTGCTGACAAAAAACAAATTCTGGCTAATACCCTGCTGACAATCACATGTCTTAGGCTCTTGGCTGAAATCCCCTACTATCCAAACCTTTTCTGTGCTGTGTTGTACCCAAGCCATGAATCATCAACTCTACCAGTAGAGAGGACGGGATTAAACGAGGGCATTTTAATTTGCCTTTGCTAATTAGAAGTTCTCTATTGCCAGTGGCAGAGACTTCATGCCCAGAAAAGGCAACCTAATCTTCCTACACATATAAATAAATAAATATAATTATGATAAAAATAAATTCTGGCTAATACCCTGATAACAAGTAATGTCTGAACTCATCGCACTTGTTTGCTGTTCGAGAAACCCATTTTCCCATCTTGACTAAAATACGGGCCTAAAATACCCACTTGACGAGACATATTTTGAAATAGCAGATTTCTTCCTTGATATAAATGGCAGTGTGCGGAGACTAGATTCGCACTTATTCATGCAAGATGACTGCATAAATCAATAATTCATTGATGACTGAACAATTTCACTTCATGCATAATTGGTCATGGTGTCTCATTGACTTATACCTCTAGTGGCGCTGTAGGCATTGCATCTATGCATTGCATCTACGCAGTTTTGCAGCGACCTTCTTTCCATTTTTACCATCTGACATTTGTTTCAACTCTGCTAAGCAGGCCAAAAGGTATTGTTTTTGTGGCAAGAATATAGACTAAACCAGTTTACATGCAAGCAAAATTAGAAAACTTAATCGAGAAGTTAAAAAGGTATAAACTAACGAGTACTTTGCCCCTTACTGCCAAATTTGGCATTTTCTAATGGTGCGTAAAAGGATAGCCCTGAAGAACCCAGGCCTCGCTACCGCTCGGCCAGGGTCCTGAAGTGCAGCCTGCAAATCCTCAGCGATTTGAAACCCCTCCACTTTAATCTGACCAGTGTCACTTTGTGGCTGAATACCACGTCCAATCCTTATTATATTTGAATTCTACATACCTTAAACTATCTATTTACGCATAGTTTGTTTCGTTGAAGAACTGTTGATGTCTACAATACCGGCGATATTCCGCATTTCATTTGTAACATGCACGCAGCCATTCGAAGTGACAAGCGGCAACTTTGTCAACAGATGGCGCTACAGGGCGGAAGCGGCAAATTCCCCGGTTTTACCGGTTTACCTCATACAATTTTACTGAGCGCTCGCGCTCGATCCTAAGGTTTTCGCGCATATCTACAAGAAAATAAAATGGGTGTCTTCTGGATGTGGAAATCGCGATATAACGAAGACACAAAGATTGCACAGTATAATGCAAGGCTTCATTCAATCTTAGTGTAATCATTATGTCGCGATTTCCATATGTGACGCGCGCATGTTACAAATGAAATGCAGGATATCGCCGGTATTGTGGACATCAGCAGTTCTTCAACGAAACAAACTATACGTAAATAAATAGTTTAAGGTATGTAGAATTCAAATATAATAAGGATTGGACGTGGTATTCACCCACAAAGTGACACTATAGTCAGATCAAAGTGGAGGGGTTTCAAATCGCTGAGGATTTGCAGGCTGCACTTCAGGACCCTGGCCGAGCGGTCAGCGAAGCCTGGGTTCTTCAGGGCTACAGTGTCAGGAGTTCAGACGTTACATTTCAGCCCTTTCCCAACTGTCGGCAACGTCTTGTTTTCAGGCCAAGATAATAAATTAGGCCTGCCATAGGCCTATAAAGTATAAGCCTAATTGGGCTTTAATTAAATGATGCAACTGTCAAGCAACCTCAGCTCAGAGAATTTTCCCAAACCACGTCACTGTATAAATACCGAAGTTCAGATTTAAACTTACTTTCCCGGTTGGGAATTTCTTCAAGAAAGCCTCAGTCTTGTTGGTTTCCCCGAATTTGAAGTCAGGTGCAGCAGACACCACCTTCACGTCCGCTTTGCTGTACTTCGCTGCAATCTGTGCCTTGAAGGCACGGAAGTTTTCCGGGTACGTGTACAGAGTCTGGAATAAAATTTAACTTTTATTGTATAGGAACATCATCCAGTGAGGTTCTCCTTCAAGACAAACATGTATCGTATGGTACTTAAACAGATGTTAACGGATTATTCGCAACCGATGATGTTCTACTCACCCCCGCCGCCATTGCACCGGTTGAAAGAGGAAGTGACGTATTCCTGTTTTCAGCAGTTCCGTTCCTGCGTACTGGCCATATTTAGCAACAACAGGTCCCGGATATTGCAAACGACATAAACTGTGTGCTTGTCAAGAAACAGGCTTTCAGGGACAACTAATTAATTATGGTAAGATATTGGCAGGTCTTTAGTACGCAGAAAGACAGATTGATAATCACAGAGGCCCATGCGAAAATGAAATAATATTATGCAGCTCTTGGTGATGTGAAAATTTACTCTTTCGGCATCGGCCGGACACATATCCCGCAGACTGACTGAACTCGATTCAGTCATAAATATTTCTGCCAAGTGACAGTTCTCAGGTTATAGCCTGCCCCACCAACACAAATAAGCTACTTACGGTCACAACTGTTTGCTGTCTTTGATAATGGTAAATGAGACCAAGGTTCACTCGAACCTTTAGTAGACTACAGGCTAAGTATAAAGTAAAATTCTGGTTTTATATAAATGATCCCTAGATCTACATTCACATACCAATTCTATACAATTGTCAATGTCAGATGGTATCATGAATTATGATATGAGGAAGATATAAGATATGACTTGCGAAGGCTTACTATTATCATTACTACAGCATTAGATCTAGTAATTATATTAGGTATTACCAGTATCCATAAGCACCAGTTTTGTGTATATACAGATATATCTTTAATATATATGTGTCATATCCCTATTAGATAGATAGTAATATATATATAATAAAGATTATTGATTTATCAATGCATAATAGTATAAGACCCTATATATCTGTTATATTATATTAAATATATTCAAGTTTTATAAATAGCATTAATAAAATGGTTTATTACATATTTAATATCTCTTGACTTAATTAATATTTCAGCTTAATAGAGATAACTGAATAGGCTGAACAAAAATATCAGATTTATGAAATAGTTAGTCTACATAAATATAAATAAAGTTCCACTTGTTTGGCATTTATATATGCAGTATATGCAGTGTTCTCTGTGTTATATGACTTCTGTTCTCCTAGCCTGTAAAGACTATATAACAGAGGAAGCCAGATGACAGAATGATGCCCCCAGATAAACTGTCTAGGTGCAAGCATGGTAACATGTGATAATCCAACCATAATGCACATGCTTAACCAGTCAAACATCAACATGTCTGGCTCCCTCATCCCACTTGTGCAGGAGCATCAGCATCTGATGGATTGTCTGAATCTGTATTTTAGCACACTGAAACGATGTTGCAATGCTGAGAGTCAGCTCTCCAGCTCTGTGCCATTTAAATTATCATTGACACGATTGGCTTGGATCCTTCCAGGCCAGCCCAAGTGGCTGATATACAGTATAACAGCCATCTGTACAATTGTCTTATAATATACATGCAGAATAAAGATCTCATGTCTTTCCTTGCAAATAGAATGGGACTATACCCAGAGACATGGTTCCCCTCTCCTTAGACTTCACATTGTCACAATATGACCCACAGAGGTTAAAGAATCCAAAGTTACACCAGTAAATAATATATACCAGTATTCAAATACAAAGTATCCTACATGGTTTATACATGTACTGCCAATATCATACACACTAATAGATGTGATGATTACAGATACCGGTAATCATGATAGAATGTCTTGCTGCTCAGTGCCTGCCAAGTTGGATTCATCAAAATACATGGAACCTGGGTGATTCCACACATCACCCAATCTTAGGAATGGCAAGCTTGAAGTGCAATTTTCCTTTACAAGCTATTCAGATGTGATGATATAATTTATAGCATCATTTTTTGTTTGACATCAATATTTATGGTCACAAATCTTGCAGTAAGATCTGAGATCAATATCATTTTGCTTGTGAAAGTGGTACAGGATTCGATGGACAAGCTCCATATATGTTACATCATTTTCTGAATGTAAATATATCATTAGTCCCCATTTTACTCTTTAACATGGTGTCTATGGTAACAAAGTGTTCTTCTACTGACAGATGGTATTTGATGAAGGCACCTCAAGATATGCCCATTTTCTAAAATTGGGTAATAACGAAAAGTTCAGTGTGTTGATAACAGATTTTTGGAGGGATGTTTCAAAATTCTTAAGGCAGACATGGTGCAGTCATATTTCAGAACCATATACTTGTACTAAGTAATTATATATATAAATCCTTACTGAAAATATGTAAAAGCTTCTGTTAAGTGCATGTATAGATATTTTGAGAATTCCTTACAATTTATTTTTCCTTAATGACATCATACTAAAGTTTCTTTGATCATTTTGAAAGTGAGTAAAAATTTAAGTTATGTTAAATGTTAAGTGCATGTATATATATATTGAGATTTCCTCACAATTAATTTTTCCTTAATGACATCATACTAAAGTTTCTTTGATCATTTTGAAAATGAGTAAAAATTTGTTCTTGTTATGATTTTGTTTTGTTCATTTTGATTGTACCATTTCACAATAATAAACAAACAAGAACATCAGTTATTCCATTAAAAAAGTGTAATTAATTAAACTTGCTGGTGCAGTGGTCCATGCTTTATATACAACTTCTGTTCTGCCAGCCTCCGTAAAAAGACAGTCAGATTACACCAGGTGTTTTGCTTAGAGCCAATCAGGTGCGACTTGACTGCTTAACAATGAGATTGGACATGGTGGAGGTTTTATATAGCGGTCCCAAACATCATAATTATGTTGTGTTAGTGAAGGAGTCGCATAATAAAAGGGGCTTTAACATGTAAAAGTGTTCCATGCATGCTGAAAACCTGTATAACTGGGGGAGTTGTATAATGAAGGGACCGTATAATGCAGGGACCACTGTACCTTTTTTACTTTGGGGAGTCACTCTGTGATATACTATGTAGCATGTTGACTTTTGTCGAGTGTGCTTTGCAAGGTCAGCCCAAGCAGCCAGTGTATAGTTCAAGCCCCACCTGTGCCAATACCAATGTTTGTGAAGGATAAAGGGCCCATATCTCTCCTTAAGAGTAGGGGATTATTCCCTGTCACCTGGCTCTTGTCTACATCGACTCTTACCATTTTCACGATATGACATACAGAAAATAAGTCGTCCTACCGGTACTTAAAGCAAAATTGGTCTTTGGGATTAAAAATGCCTGTACAAGTTATTGCACTTTTCTTACCTAATAATCTTATTATCCCTTGATTTGCAGTGAAAGGGTTGCACATTTCTTTTACCCTTTCTTTATCTTTCAATATCCTCATGATGCATAATACTTTAGCCAGTAAACAAATTGCAGTCCAGTTAATGTGTATTGACACTATGCTGTAATCTTCCATCTGTTATCTCTTGATTGGTTAGCCTTTCCTATCCCTATGAAACTGCCTGAATGGCAACATGGGGCGGAAATAACTGATAGTACTGTGCATTTCTTGTGTGTGGGGTGGAGGTTGGGTATGGGGGGGGGGGGGGGAATTTATCTCTGGGGAATTATCTTAGGTGCAGTTGTTCGGGGGAAATGGTAACTTTACCCTGTGTGACACTTGAGCTTGGGGCCTGGTTGCTTGGGATTAGTTAACGCATTTTATTATCCGTGGGTCAATGTAGTTCCCAAAAATGCTCTCCTTATAAAATTCTAATTGCAACAGAAAAGTGGCACATTTCTTTCACTTGAAAAAAATAGGATAGCTGTGATTTTAGTTACCTGTGCTACTCTTAGTATTCATGAAATTACCTACTGGTACTTTTCAACAACATAAGTCGTGAGCCCCCAAGAGGAATATCACTGTTTAAAGCTGGTCTTTTTATAGTTACCGGTATTTCTAAGCTGCACTAAGAGTTGCAGTTAACCGAGTGCCAGTACAAATCATAATGGCCTACATGTAGGGCTCCCAAGTTACCAATGCTCCTCTGGTGATCGCTGTCAATGTATGAGCACAAGCTTAAATCGATGTTTTTTTGCCGTGAAGTAATTTTTCTCTAATGACATATTGCTACTTACTTGGCTGCAAGCACCTCATCCTTTTTTGTTCAAGTTATGACAGTATTCCCCCCTGTACGACAAACAAGAAGACACCGTTAAATTGTGTCTTTGTTAATATTCTGTTACCTTAAATATGTTTCTTGTTTTGGTGTGTCTCCATGGCTTAATTGGTAGCACATTCTGGTTCAAATATGCATTGAAGTAACAATTCATTTATTATTTATTTACTTGTATGTTTTTTCTAATTAGCACAAATTAATATATGGTAGGTATTTTTGAGTGACTGCGGCATGATGAATCTATTGTGCGGATTTGTTCACTGACGTGTTTGTTTACCTGTTTGTTTACTTGTCTTTGCAGGGGAATGAAGCTTCATTGCCCATGGAGCTCTGCTCTAACTGTAAGTATAGAACATATATAACAGTTTATTATACAAGGAAGATTATTTATTGCCTTTTTTCGCCTGCACGATATTCTCCACTAGAATTTAAAGTGTCTTATTGCTAGCAACAATTGCACGCTCACTTAACACATTTATTGACAATGGTGTCTTTGATATCACATCCAGATAAATATGAAACAGTCTCGGAAACTTGAAAGATATGCCTTTCCAGCCGTTATATTAAGTGACAATATCCTCATATGTGTTATAACTCCAAAGGTAAGTATTGTAAACCATAATAATGAGTTTCATAATTCAGGGGATTGTTACTAGACTTATTTTCGGCAGATTCTGTTCTGCCGAAAAGAACTCTAGTGCTCTGTAGAACGCCATAAGAACAACCTCCCGAGCTCAGTTGGTGTGCAGGCTGAGCTGCAAATCAACGGGTCGTGCATTCCCTGAACCCGGGTACCTGCATTGATTTGGGTATCGAGTTTTATTCTCACCCCACTCCATGGTCCCGGACGATTTTTTTGCCCAATCAAGCCTTTATGGAATGTCGAGTTTGGGGAGGCAGCCTCTTCAGCTCAGTTGACGGCACCCTGGTCCATATGCTGATTTCCGTTGGTCCCCGATCCTGTTCGGCATGTGTATCTGTCTATATTATCAATCGTCACGTTAAGCCAATTTGTATTTTTGTGTATATTCAGGACGCCCCTTAATTAACCACTTTTGGTCATATCGCGTCCATGGTACAAGGAAGGGGAGTGCGGAGCCATGTCCCTGGGGTAACCCTCTTCTCAGACATGGCCACAGCGGGGCTCGCACCGCCGAGCCACGTGCCGTTAGGCTCTCGGGTGGCCCGAGCGCAACCTCTTCGTCATTCCCAGAGATTGCTCGGCCGGGTTTAGCCCTTTGTGTACACACATGTGATGCAAAAAGACAAATCCATCCATTTGGATTTTTTTGGACGATTGCTATTGCTTGGCGTATTTGTTTTCCATTTCTTTATCCTAGGAGCTTTCTTGCCCAGGCGTGGTCTCAAATCCATCATCAGACTAGATATGGTGATGTGTACTTTATACCTATTTGTTCAGTGGTTGGTTAGGAGTACATACCATAATTCACGTATGTTTTCTGACTGTGCTGGCCGCCGCAGAATATCATCACAGCCGTTTTAAATCACCTGAACGGAGGTTTGAAATGCCGCAGACTTTGAAAGACTTCCCGCCGCAGACGTTGAAAGACATATGCCCGCATATGGGCATTTCACTGCCAGATTATCTTACCCGCCGTAAAGGTGTGAAAGAGCAACACCTAGGGGTGTTAACTCAGTCAATGAACAAGCAACATGCGTTTTTTTTTATGTAGGCGACCTATGCCTTCGGACAGTAGAAGGTGGCCATTAATATTTGTTACTGCTTGTTTTCCGACAGCTGCAAGAACTATTTTAGTTTAAAATTATGTTTTAGTGTTCGAAAACATATGTGAAATACGGTATCACGAATTGCAGGCTGTTATCTTGACAATGGAAAGAGTCAAGGTAGAGAAGAGTCAAAATCTCCGGGACTAACCCCCTACTCTTTACGAAGACAGACATGAGATCTGCATCTAGCACAAACAGACATTTGCACGGACCAGGTTCGAACCATACGCCAGCCGCTTGGGTTGGTCTAGCGGAGTACACGCGGCCATAGCCGAACGCGCTACCTCACACCTACTAGGCCTCGGGTTGACCCCTGGTATATATGACACCAGCCACTGTCTACTCAACTTGGGAGATCACTTGTTCGCAGGAGCCTCCCGTCATGTTGTGCGGAGATCTACAAAAAAAAATATCCGCATAAACATTTTTTGGAAAACAACCCAAAAAAACGATTAGATTATTAACGCATATAGTTCAATTTCTCATGAGCCAATCGCGGACGCCTTGAAAGGGTCTCCCTGTAGCGTTGGGTGATATCATATCAAAAAGCTGCGCCATTAGTCGTGATATGGGAGGCCTTTCGGACTATATTAGGGTCAAATTGAGGACGGGCTTCCGCGGATGTCTCTGTGAACCAGCGGCGTGGGACAGAATGCCCATCAATGTGTCTAGTTTTATCGGGGATACTAATGGTTTATCAGGGATCTCTTCTCCATTGAACTTCTTCATATTTTGTATGGCGGTGGGGAAGTCTCCATTCGAAGTTGGCTTTAATGTACTGGACAGATTATTTTGTATGACTCAGTTCGTTGGCATATATAGACCATGCTGGCTCCGTGCACGCTGCTTGGCTGTGTGGAAGCCGTATTCTCCATGTGTTTGTGTGTGGGCGGCGGGGGGCGGAGTTGGGGGGGTGGGGGGGGGGACGTGTAGTGCACAGCCGGTACACTGTATGCCGGCACCATGTAGCCCGACAGGCTGCTGAATGCTGGGCGTTTTAGGCCATTATTGTGGCCAGTTTAGCCAAACCGGGTAAAGGTACCCGCTGGCACAATGAGACGGAAGGGTCAAACCCCACCCGAGACACAGGCGGGTTGTGAACTCTCAACCTGTTGGTCTGCAGTCGAATGCGCTACCTCTCGACCACATACCTTTCGACACACGATCACCTACCGCTCGACGGTTATCGGAGGTTTCGGCCAACGGACGTTTCGACCCAGGACCTTTCGGTCTAGAATAATTCGGCCTAAGAGGTTTCGGCCAACGGACGTTTCGACCCAGGACCTTTCGGTCTAGAATAATTCGGCCTAAGAGGTTTCGGCCAGGTATTTTTGGAGGGGCGGACGTTTCGGCCAAAGTATAATATTACAAAACTTATATCATGGAGTCATCCAGGTTTTATTTTTTTCTAAAAACTATAATCACCCTTCACACTTGTTATTTACACATTAATTTGATCAACGTTTAGAGACACGCAATGGTTGACGCTGATTCTCCCTCCTGTTCACTCGCCCTGACACCCCTTTACACATATAGATGTGAACTATAATCACACTTGACAATTGTTATTTACACATTTGATTCACAGTATAGTGACACGTAGTGATTGACGCTGAGTCGTTTAAACACAGAAATAACAATGTAAGCCGGTGTCCTACAATATGTTGAATTGCTTAACGCCTTTAAACAGAAGTTGAATAGCTGAACGCCTTTTTGAACAGGCATGACAATATAGAAATAACACAATACGGAAATAGCAAAAAATTGGCTTGACGCATGTGATACATACGTTTAAATATATGCTTGGCCGAAACGTCCGCTCTCGCAAAAATACCTGACCGAAACGTCCTAGGCCGAATCATTCTAGACCGAAACATCCTCGAGAGGCCGAAACGTCAAGTGGCCTAAACGAAACGTCTACTGGCCTAAACGAAACGTCTACTGGCCTAAACGAAACGTCTACTGGCCTAGACGAAACGTCCACTGGCCGAAACGTCCTAAAACCCCTCTCGACACAGGTGGGATTTGAACCCGCAACCTGTTGGTCTGCAGTCAAATGCGCTACCTCTCGACCGCAGCCGCAACACTTTGCAGACTCAAGAGATAGTTAACGCTTGCTGTAGTGTAAAGACAATGAACTAGGACATCGACCGTCCTGCAGTTATATGTCAGGATACTTCTGCATAATGCAAGAAATCCACCGTTGTCACCTCACGCCCAAGTGCGCACACGTGTGCACAAGGGTGGCATAGATCACCGATCCATCCATCCCGGTCACCAACCCCGTTGTCCTGTTAGTCTTAAACATATAGTCGCCCGATATTCAGCCTCTCTTCATGTAAAACCAATGTCACTGGCCGCCCTGGCTGTCAAGTTAATCCTCATTTAAACGCCGTGACACCCAGTAACCCGATGATTCTTCTGGTTCTTCCTCGTGTCAAACCAGTATCACTGAATGGCCGGCCGTATGTCCCGTTCTTCCTGATAATAAGCCAGTATCACTGAATGGCCCAGTGTTTCATACTTCCTGGTTTTAAAGGCGGTATCAGTGAGTAATGTCCGGCTATTCCTCCTGAGCTTATGTAAAGGCGTTTATCAGTCGGCCGACGGCCAATAAATTAACGGGGCCCAGACGGCCCCCCCCCCCCCTCTTTTCTCCCCCCCCCCCCCTGCCCGCCCCCTCCTCACTCTAGAGGTCTATTACGGCTCCATGTAGGGCGGGGTGAAGGCAAAGGGAATTTGGCTGCTTTACAAGCCTCTTCCGAATAATGAAGAAGAGGCTTGAGCCTTTGAGATCGGTGGGTCTGTGGCTGATGTGTTACTGCCGTGCTGCACCTTACGGCCACACCCCCCCCCCCCCACCCCCCCTCTCTACCCCGACTCGTAGGCCCCTGTTCTCTAGTGCTGGACTTATTCGATCACCGCCGAGAAAAGATCGCATTTTAACGCCCCACCTTACCTTGTATCTCATTAAAGAGCACTCCTTTCCCTTCTCATCCCTTGCCTTCCATTCCCGTCCGGCACTCATCCACCCACCCGCCCGCTGTCCCCCTCATGTGGAGAGAGGGAGACATGGAGAAAAAAGGGGGAAGGGCGGCAGAAGAGGTGGAGAGATGGTGTTGGGTGGGGTGGTGGTGGTGGTGGTAGGGGGTGGGGTGCGTACGGTGCGTACGGTTGATAGGGGTGCTGTTGATACAGCGTCACGTGGCGTTGCCCTAGGTCTGTGGCTATTCGATTGCCGTCTGCCCCCGCCCCCCGCCCCCCGCCCCCCTCCCCCCCTGCGCCCCCATACCTTGTGTGGGTGGCGCACCACCCGTCGGTTTGCCTCTCTCACCCTCGGCAGCGGTCGGTTGGTTGTCCTCTGTGAAAGGACGAAGCGAAGTCAGTCTCAGTCAGTCGTTCGCCGCTCGTTCGTCCGTTCGGCGCCAGTGCCACCGCAGACAGCCTGCTCTGTCTTGCCTTGCCCTGCCTCTTCCCGCCCTGCCTGGCCTGGCCTCGGTCGGTCCCCGCAGTCGCCGCCACCGCCGCCGCCTCCCGATCCGTGTGCCGCTCGAGGGAGCCCCTTGCTTGTGACAGGATCTCTAATGAGGAAGACCCGGGAAAGTACACCCTGCACGTTAGCGACCTCCCGGATCCGTGAGCCTCTTGCTAATTATTTGGGACTCATTCACGAGTTAATGGAACTTGTATGGCCGACGCCGGGGTAAGGGAAAACCCGGCTCGACCCCCACGCTCCACGACCGGCCCCCATTCACCACCACCCGAAGAGAGGGAGGGAGCAGGCGGCACCCACTGTGACACACATCACACACAACATAGGCTTCGCCGCGCGACAGCAGGGGCCTGTGGCTGACCGCGGTAGGAAGTTGAAAGAAGGAACGCCGGTTCGGTGGTGGTGGTAGTGGTGGGGCCAGCGACCGACCGACCGACCGACCGCCAAGTAAAGCCCTCTCCTGCAACGCCAGCCAACCAGACAGCCAGCCTCCATCCCTCCCTCCCTCCCCAGCCAGCCCGCCCCCACAGCCAACCAGGGAGGAGGAGGAGGACGAAGAAGAGGAGGAGGACAGCAGGCCAGCCGGCCAACCAGCCACTGTCTCTCTCTCTCTCTTCCCCCTGGCTTGGCCGAGTCGTTGGGTGTGTACGGCGGGCTGCCTGCTTCGGCCCTGGTGTGCCGGAGAGACGGGGCCTGCGTCATATTCCCGGGTGGAGTGCCACTTTCATCAAGATGCAGCATTCGGATGGGAACGTCAGAGGAGGAGGAGGAGGAGTAGCAGGAGGAGAAGGAGAAGGAGGAGGAGGGGCCGAGATGACTCAATTTATCCCCGCCGCCGCGGGCCCCCCGCCCGGGGTGAAACCGAGGGCGACGCGCAAACTGCCGTATATGGGGGCCATGCCCAATACCTTAGATTGCATATGTGAGTGGAGGAGGAGGAGGAGGAGGTGGGCTGTAGTGCCCGGCTACGGTGTCTCATAGTGTGTGTGTTTCTGTGTGTATGAGTGGGGTGCACGGAGACATGGATGTTAAAAAAGGGAGCGAGGAGTTTGTGCCATTGACATCCAGCCAGACCTGTAGTGTCTGTATGGGACGCCAGGGCGGATTCTGGCGCCCCGGATTGTTCGCATGAGCGACGGGATTAAAACGGCGACCGGGGAGGCCCTATTGTCGCCATGACTCCTCCTGTGTCTCGTCGTGATTTGCTTTCGACTTGCCGTTTAGATTGTAGCCTATATCCTCTGCACTAATGAAGGGGGCTTCCCTGGTGTAGTGGTTAGCGCACTAGACCGCAGATCAATAGGTCCTGGGTTCGAATCCGGGTTCGGGCACCTAATCTGGGGCATGTTTCATTCCTTCATCCTTCATCGTCCCGGGAGGTTCCTTGGCCCAATTTAGCCTGTATGTGCACAAAAGTGGCCTAAAACACCAACATTTCATTTCATTTCTGCACTAATGACATCATCTCTAATGACATTCATCTGGGGAGCATTAAGAGTTTTCCTCCTGTGTATTTTACTTTTCTATTTTTCGTCTTCTCCTTTTTTGGTTCTTGTTCTTTTATTTTGTATTGATTTATGGCGGTCGGGGAAAGACGTTACCCAGGGCAGGTTCGGTAATAAGCTGAAGTGTTTTTGTCGTACTAAACCGGGCCTGACGGCGGATCAGAATGGTGAGCACGATTACCCGGATGGTCCCCTCGGCCGACTGGGAAGGGGGGACGAGCCGGTCGGCCAAGTGATTTCGGTGGAATGACATTCTGGTTTTCGAGAAATCTTCCAGTTCTGTCGTCAGTTATATTGTACCCAGAAATGAGGGAATCCTCCCAAAGGGAGAAAAGGTTCGTGTGCAACATTGCAAGTGAACGCGTATATTCTCTCAATGACTATAATCACGACGGAAAGAGTATATTATCTTAATGACGGATCGTCCCAATGGAAGAAGTATATTCTCTCAATGACGTATCGTCCCAATGAAAGGAGTATATTCTCTTAATGACGTATCGTCCCAATGAAAGGAGTATATTCGCTTAATGACGTATCGTCACAATGAAAGGAGTATATTCTCTCAATGATGTATCGTCCCAATGAAAGGAGTATATTCTCTCAATGACGTATCGTTACAATGAAAGGAGTATATTCTCTCAATGACGTATCGTTACAATGAAAGGAGTATATTCTCTCAATGACGTATCGTCACAATAAAAGGAGTATATTCTCTCAATGACGTATCGTCCCAATGAAAGGAGTATATTCTCTCAATGACGTATCGTTACAATGAAAGGAGTATATTCTCTCAACGGCGTATCGTCCTAATGGAAGAAATATATTCTCTCAATGACGTATCGTCCCAATGAAAGGAGTATATTCTCTCAATGATGTATCGTCCCAATGAAAGGAGTATATTCTCTCAATGACGTATCGTCACAATGAAAGGAGTATATTCTCTCAATGACGGATCGTCCCAATGAAAGGAGTATATTCTCTCAATGACGTATCGTCCAAATGAAAGGAGTATATTCTCTCAATGACGTATCGTCCCAATGAAAGGAGTATATTCTCTCAATGACGTATCGTCCAAATGAAAGGAGTATATTCTCTCAATGACGTATCGTCCCAATGAAAGGAGTATATTCTCTCAATGATGTATCGTCCCAATGAAAGGAGTATATTCTCTCAATGACGTATCGTCACAATGAAAGGAGTATATTCTCTCAATGACGGATCGTCCCAATGAAAGGAGTATATTCTCTCAATGACGTATCGTCCAAATGAAAGGAGTATATTCTCTCAATGACGTATCGTCCCAATGAAAGGAGTATATTCTCTCAATGATGTATCGTCCCAATGAAAGGAGTATATTCTTTCAATGACGAATCGTCCCAATGAAAGGAGTATATTCTCTCAATGACGTATCGTCACAATGAAAGGAGTATATTCTCTCAATGACGTATCGTCACAATGAAAGGAGTATATTCTCTCAATGACGTATTTTCACAATGAAAGGAGTATATTCTCTCAATGACGTATTTTCACAATGAAAGGAGTATATTCTCTCAATGACGTATTTTCACAATGAAAGGAGTATATTCTCTCAATAAAGCATCATCCCTATGGACTATTCCCGTTCAATGAGGGTCTCTCTTAACGTATTAGGATTTCCTGCCACGAGGTACCGCCCCAAACCGACGAGTATTTCAGTTTATGTGTTGCCTTGCAAATAGCAACTTGCGCCGACGACGAGTTTTTCCTTGTAATATGGGAATCTCTCACATCCCCAGGACGAGTACTTTGCGTTCTTGTAACGTCTCTTGCCAAGGCGTCAGTCGGTCAGACCCTTCTTGCAGGTCCCTATCATTGCGAGGGTGGGGGGGGGGGGGCGCCTCGATATCTCAGTGGGTTAGAGCGTTCGCATTGAGGCTTCTGATCACCTGAGAGATTAACGGCACGTGGATCGGTGGTTCGGGCCCCGCTATGGCCATGTCTGTGTGGTCGCAGGATAAAGATCACATGTCCTTCGTAGTAAAGAGTAGGGGGTTACCCCCGGGGACATGGCTCCACTCTCCCTTCCTCCTCCCACATTGACGCGGTGTGACCATAGGTGGTTAAAGCGTCCTGAATATACAACCAGCCCGATCCTTGGCGGGCGGACACTGGGCCACTGTAACCCTGTGGGTGTCCTCAGCATCTCGGCATGGCCAAGAATAGGGTACGCCTTTCTCGTGTGTGAAGACGGCCTGCCCCGGGGTGAATGTCGCAGCAAGCCAGAGAAGAACGGTGACACCACCACAGCATGAAAGCCAATTAGGTGCCTGTCAGAGTTACTTTAATTTGTTGCCGCCATGGTGTGTGTCTATGGCGCCTCGCCGGTCTTACGTGACATACTCTTTATGGCTGTATTATGGAGAATCGACTGGCACAGATGCAAATGTTGATGTCGGTCCCGCTGATGTCCGTTACGGTAAAGGGGCTGTGACGTCAGGCGACCTTTGATGACCCTTACTGGTGGCGTCCCTTTCCAGCTCATTGCCGCTGGCTGGGCCACCCGAGTCTTATAGCCTCTGGAGCCGCTTGGGTTTGTCATAGACCCCGGCTGTTTTTTTGTTGTTGCTGTTCTCCTTCGGCTCTTGTTTTGCTCCTTTTTTTGTGGGGGGTGGCGGGGAAGGAGGGGTTTTTGTGTCTCGTCTGCGAAAATCCATAGATGTGAGGCTGAGATATTGCTGTTGGGGCTTACAAATGAGATTTCTCTTCCCGGCCAGCAGATAAATCTCCGCTCTCTTGTGGAGTAATAAGTGTGATCGGACGGCAGGCTGTAATGCGTCTGTCTGCAATCTGCTGCCGTTCTCGCATCTCGCAGGCTGCCGACGGAGGCTGGATGGTGCTGTACCTTGTAATGATCTGTACACCCGAACACCAGGGAGAAAATAAAGAACACGAATCGCGTTAATCAGCATAAAGGGCTTGGAAAGAGGCGGGAGGGAGGCGGGAGAGAGGCGGGAGGGAGGCGGGAAAGAGGCGGGAGGGAGGCGGGAGCGAGTTATTACCCATATCGAAGATTTATTGTTTGTTTCCATTTATATTGTTTTCACTTTTTTTGGCGATTTCTTAGTTCTCAGCTATTTTTTTTTTTGTGGGGGGGGTGGGTTTGACTTTCTGTGAATAATAGAACAGGATATCGATCGGCAGTCGCACGAGATTCTCGGCAGCCAGACACGAGATTCCCGCCGGGCAGGAACCTCGGTGCGTCGTCGTCCTGCCAGTCCTATCGATCAAACTGTCGATTGGTCGTGGGCGTATCGAGTATTGCTGGCTTTTTTTTTTTTTACATGTACTCGGTGCCATTCTAACACCGTTCGTTGGCCGATACGTCAAACTGTCTGACCTCAGCCAGGGCTACCTTATTATATTCTATCATATCTAAATGATAACATCGGTTTCCGGCTAATTGCGGTCTAGTCGGCTAGATCAAGAGTATTTAGCTGGATTAAAGGTAGCGATATTTAATGCTTGGGTTTAGCGAGGACTCCCTCCAGCTATGGTCGAAGCATCGGCTTGATGAAAGGACTGGCAAAATGTGTCCTGGTTGTTACAGTGTACGTAAGGATAGTGTATAATTATACACTATCCTTGGTGTACGTCTCAGGCATATATATATATATAATCGCGACCGTCTAATATATATTTTCACCCTGTTGGGACGCCACGTGGTGGCTAGATGTTAACCCGCTTCTGTTCACTTTGGCGTGGTAAACCAGGGCTCGGCCCATTTAATTCATCACCTGGATGCATTACAGGTCTCAGCCATTTGGATTTGTGCGTTAAAGACGGTTGGCTAATAGCCAACCGTCTATGGCTATATATGTGTGGTATGTCTGTCAATTCTGTTTACATTTGTATTAATTATAGTGAAGGAGACACTATGAGCTGCACTTAAACAAAAATAATCTGGTAATCCTTCTTGTATGGAGATCCAGACTCGAGGTCTCCCGCCTTATGTCCTCCTTAGTCTGTCGGACAGCTTGGCTGACGATGCCGCACGGACTTGGCCGAGCGGAGGTTTTCCCCCTCTAACTGCCACCTGTCGTGACCGGAAAGAATTGGCGCTCTTGTCTGGCAGAGCCTGATCAAGGACATGTTTTGACGGCGATCACGCGCTGGTTTCTTTCCGACCGGTCCCAGTGTGGTGTGCGGCCGCCCCCCTCCCACCCACACACAACGCGTGTATGTGTTCGCCAATGTTTGACCCATCGTTGTGGTTTATCAGCGTCGCCATCGGGGACGGTAGATGTGACAAGCATACAGAGAGCGAGATGGCACACAGAGAGATATAAACAGAGAGCGAGACAGACACACAGAGAGCCATAGGCAGAGAGCGAGACAGGCATACAGAGAGCCATAGACAGAGAGCGAGACAGACACACAGAGAGCCATAGACAGAGCGAGACAGGCATACAGAAAGACATAGACAGAGAGCGAGACAGGCACACAGAGAGCGAGACAGGCACACAGGGAGCCATAGACAGAGAGCGAGACAGACACACAGAGAGACATAGACAGAGAGCGAGACAGAGCCATAGACAGAGAGCGAGACAGACACACAGAGAGACATAGACAGAGAGCGAGACAGACACACAGAGAGCCATAGGCAGAGAGCGAGACAGGCACACAGAGAGCCATAAACAGAGAGCGAGACAGGCACACAGAGAGCCATAAACAGAGAGCGAGACAGCCATACAGAGAGCGAGACAGGCATACAGAGAGCCATAGACAGAGAGCGAGACAGACACACAGAGGCCAGAGACACAGAGCGAGACAGACACACAGAGAGCCATAAACAGAGAACGAGATAGGCACACAGAGAGCCATAGACAAAGAGCGAGACAGATACACAGAGAGCCATAAACAGAGGGCGAGATAGGCACACAGGGAGACATAGACAGAGCGAGACAGTCACACAGAGAGACATAGACACAGACAGAGAGCGAGACAGACACACAGGGAGACAGAGACAGAGAGCGAGACAGACACACAGAGAGCCATAAACAGAGAGCGAGACAGGCATACAGAGAGCCATAGACAGAGAGCGAGACAGATAGACAGAGAGCCATAAACAGAGAGCGAGATAGGCACACAGGGAGACATAAACAGAGCGAGTCAGGTACACAGAGAGACATGGACAGAGAGCGAGACAGACACACAGAGAGCCATAGAGAGAGAGCGAGACAGTCACACAGAGAGCCATAGACAGAGAGCGAGATAGGCACAGAGAGGGCCATAAACAGAGAGCGAGATAGGCACACAGGGAGAAATAGACAGAGAGCGAGACAGACACACAGAGAGCCATAAACAGAGAGCGAGATAGGCACACAGAGAGCCATAGACAGAGAGCGAGACAGGCACACAGAGAGACATAGACAGAGAGCGAAACAGCGAGAGACACAGACCGAGACAAGCTCACAGATAGCTATAGGCAGATATAGACAGACACAGCGACGAAGAGAGATGAGATAAAGATACACACGGAGACGAAAAGAGATAAGAGACCAACGAAGAGAATGAGACACACATAGAGCAATAGAAAGGCAAACAGAAGGAACAACGAATTAGCGCAAACGAGGCACAGAAGTAGAAAAAAGCGATTCCGCCGATCTGCGTCACAATATCCATGGATACTAGTTGGTTCCTCTGGCCGGATGTAGATCCCGGTGCAGATACGGGGGCGAACGCCATGCCGGTGCCATCGTATACATGGGGGCGGGCTTCCTGGCCCCACTCATCCCTGGCCTGGGAAGATAGGGCCAACTATGAAACTTGGCTGCTCTCTGTCACCACCCACCGACACAGTCACACCCATGAAGTACAGGGGACAGGCTAGGTGGTCTGGGGGGCGGGTGGGGGGGGGGCAGCGGACGGACGAACGGATGGACGGACGTAGCGACAGAGGGGTGCAATGGGAAGAGGCGTGGTGGGGGTGGATGGGGGGAGACCCCCCTTCCGACCTGTTGACCAGATGGAGAACTGGAGCCACCCGTCTAGCGAAAAGGGGGTTGGTGGGGGGAGAGGGGTGGGGGTTGGGGGTGGACGGGGGAGGAATTGTGATTTACTAACTAAGGAGAGGGTGGATATTATGAAATGCAAAGCGTAACCCATAGCGGGGAGCTATTGATCTGTCTGCAATCTGTCGTTAGCGGCGTGGGCGCATCCAAGATTAGCCGACTTAATGGGGGGAACTGCCGCCCGGACAGTGTGCTCGGATTTGTCATTCGGTTGTCCCTGTCGTCCCTTTGTCGATAAAAGGTTGCATGTTTGGGACAAACATTAGCCATTGCCTGGAAATCCTCAACTGCAAGTGGGCAGTGGACGCAGATCTTTGTTGATCGGTGAGCGACTCGCAGTGTCTGGTTCTCAGGGTTCCCACAGGTTAGGGAAAACAGGGAAAATGATGAAAAATCAGGGAATTTCATTTTCAAGCCAAAATCATGGAAAAATCAGGGAATTTTAGAAACCAAGATTGCATTTTGGCCACTGTTCAGTCCCAGTCACTACTAATATCTAGAAGGTTATCAATGCCTGTCTTATATGATTAGTAATATCCCAATAGGTAAATGGTTATGGGCCTGATCTTGTATAATTATGCAATGGCATGTATGACAGAAGTTCTCTTGCTATCATTTATGTTCACGCTTTAAGACTCTCACTGCACTAAGACCTGAATTTTGAAGAAACGATTGTTTACATGTCTATAATTAAAGACTGTGCTTGAAGCCCAAACGGATTTGAGCAACCTTGGTCTCAGAGCTTTTTCTTAATTGGGTCTATGTCCACAGAATTCAATTTGGCTTTTTTTGTTGTGTTGTACGAGGTGAGTTGCATTGAAATGCATTCCAACCAGAAATATTGCAGTTGTCAGGGTTAGCAGACAGTTATATTTTTAGATGACGTAAGAGACAATTAAAAAAAAAATTTTTTTCTTGCGAATGCTAAGGATGTGGTTATAACTGTGTGCCAAATAAGTAAGTCAAGAATCCCGTTATGTTCCTCGAATTGCTCTGCTGTGGGTGATTCGTGTGGTACAAACTTTGTTCCCGAGCAAAACGTCGCATTCCTCCTTGAACTAAGTTATGAGAGTTACCCTGATAAATTCTAATTGATCTGGCGGTCTGTAAACAATGAAAAGTGTCCACTATTGCTCACACACATAATCCTTAATAATAATCCAAAAAGAGGGCTAATTGAGACACTGAGACCCGGGGGGAAGGGGGGGGGGTTCTTCATACATTGCTATGGGCAGGCGGGGGGGGAGGGAGGCCGCGGTAAAACCATATTTTCACCGCCAAAATCCGCACGGAAGAGGTATTTTTCATGCGGAAACCCGCTCTGTGAACGCACATTTTCAGCACCCCCCTCCCCAGGCGCAGGTTTTAGAATATCCGCATCAAATCAAGTGCATCAAATCGAGTGCTTGCGTTCGCATAGGTATATTTCTCTAGCAAAGATACACTTTAAAGGTTCTCGATGGCCGAGTTTAATTTTACAGGTACATTTCTTTACCACCAAGATATGTCTATTGCAGTAAGTAAAGTCTGAAGTATTAAAGAAAACTGATCTGTCATGAAAACCTAACATAATTTCATTCTCTGATATAATTGTCTCATCAACCAACTTTTATATTGTGTTTGACATCGTCCCATTATTCTTTAACCAAGTTGCATTTATAAAAATAATGTATGGTGGTGTCTGGCTAGTTGCATACGTTACATAGATTTGACTGAGACGTTTTCCTTCTGTGTAGCTGACTATTAGTTAGATAAATGTTATGGAGTATTTTCCATTGCAGCGAAATCAACTGCGTTTCCTTAGTAACCAGGCAAACTTCCAAATTTGTCTGAGCTGGTTGATATTCTGGTTCGTCGATATAAAACTCAACATCTTATTTGAAAAAAAAAAACAGTTGAGCTATCCCTTGACATTAAAGTTGTCTTTCCTTCAATAGACCGCATCCTCTCCGCACGACAATTAACTTGAAATTAGTTAGCGGACAGTCGGTTACCTTCTGATATAATTTAACGTAGTCAAATATGATTCCAGATTTTATCCAACGCTTCATACACAGTGGCATACCTTGGTATAATAATTAATCGTTATTCCATAATATTTGAGCAGATGAGAAAATTTTACCGTTCGTATTGTCGTCACCGAGACAGTTGTCCAACCACAATGTTAAGTAATTAATTCCATAAAATGATGGAAACTTATTCGGCACATCTCTTAGCTGGCCAAATGAGACTACTTTTAAACACTAATAACCCAAGACATATGTAAGAGTAATAATATAAAAGAATAACGCTCCAGATGGAATTGTTTGTTGAGCTTTTTTTTATCAATTTACATGCAAACGCAACTTGAAAGTGAATCATGTTAAACATCTTGAGACCACCATTATCTAGGTCCTGAATAAGGACGTCTCTCTTGAAATGTTCTTTTATAATTTTCAGACCGTCCTCAGTACAACAATTCTCTTTACTCCAAATGAATTTAAAGCATATAATAATTGCGATGTTGAAGGTGACATGCTTTTTGATTACTCAGGGAAAGTTTCAATGACTCAGGGAGAAATCAGGGAAAAATCAGGGAATTTGTTTTTGTGTTTCCTGTGGGAACCCTGGGTTCTGCTAACGCAGAGTGATGTGCTTGTTTACAGTTGATTGTTGACCTGTGCGCTGTGCTTGTTTACAGTTGATTGTTGATCTGCGCCTTGTGTGTGCTTGTTTACAGTTGATTGTTGACCTGTGCGTTGTGCTTGTTTACAGTTAATTGTTAACCTGTGCGCTGTGCTTGTTTACATTTGATTGTTGATCTGCGCGCTGTGCTTGTTTGCAGTTGATTGTTGACCTGTGCGCTGTGCTTGTTTACAGTTAATTGTTAACCTGTGCGCTGTGCTTGTTTACAGTTGATTGTTGACCTGCGCGCTGTGCTTGTTTACATTTGATTGTTGACCAGTGCGCTGTGCTTGTTTACAGTTGATTGTTGACCTGTGCGCTGTGCTTATTTACAGTGGATTGTTGATCTACGCGCTGTGCTTGTTTACAGTTGATTGTTGATCTGCGCGCTGTGCTTGTTTACATTTGATTGTTGACCTGTGCGCTGTGCTTGTTTACAGTTAATTGTTAACCTGTGCGCTGTGCTTGTTTACAGTGGATTGTTGATCTACGCGCTGTGCTTGTTTACAGTTAATTGTTGACCTGCGCGCTGTGCTTGTTCACAGTTGATTGTTGATCTGCGCGCTGTGTTTGTTTACAGTTGATTGTTGATCTGCGCGCTGTGCTTGTTTACATTTGATTGTTGACCTGTGCGCTGTGCTTGTTTACAGTTAATTGTTAACCTGTGCGCTGTGCTTGTTTACAGTGGATTGTTGACTTGTGCGCTGTGCTTGTTTACAGTTAATTGTTGCCTTGTGCGCTGTGCTTGTTTACAGTTAATTGTTAACCTGTGCGCTGTGCTTGTTTACAGTGGATTGTTAACCTGTGCGCTGTGCTTGTATACAGTTGACTGTTGATCTGCGCGCTGTGCTTGTTTACAGTTGATTGTTGACCTGTGCGCTGTGCTTGTTTACAGTTGATTGTTGATCTGCGCGCTGTGCTTGTTTACAGTTGATTGCTGATCTACGCGCTGTGCTTGTTTACAGTGGATTGTTGATCTGTGCGCTGTGCTTGTTTACAGTTAATTGTTAAACTCTGCGCTGTGCTTGTTTACAGTGGATTGTTGACTTGTGCGCTGCGCTTGTTTACAGGTGATTGTTGACCTGTGCGCTGTGCTTGTTTACAGTTAATTGTTAACCTGTGCGCTGTGCTTGTTTACAGTGGATTGTTGACTTGTGCGCTGTGCTTGTTTACAGTTAATTGTTGCCTTGTGCTCTGTGCTTGTTTACAGTTAATTGTTAACCTTTGCGCTGTGCTTGTTTACAGTGGATTGTTAACCTGTGCGCTGTGCTTGTTTACAGTTGACTGTTGACCTGCGCGCTGTGCTTGTTTACAGTTGATTGTTGACCTGTGCGCTGTGCTTTTTTACAGTTGGTTGTTGATCTGCGCGCTGTGCTTGTTTACAGTTGATTGTTGATCTGTGCGCTGTGCTTGTTCACAGTTAATTGTTGACCTGTGCGCTGTGCTTGTTTACAGTGGATTGTTGACTTGTGCGCTGTGCTTGTTTACAGTTAATTGTTGCCTTGTGCGCTGTGCTTGTTTACAGTTAATTGTTAACCTGTGCGCTGTGCTTGTTTACAGTGGATTGTTGACCTGTGCGCTGTGCTTGTTTACAGTTGATCTGCGCGCTGTGCTTGTTGACAGTTGATTGTTGACCTGTGCGCTGTGCTTGTTTACAGTTGATTGTTGATCTGCGCGCTGTGCTTGTTTACAGTTGATTGCTGATCTACGCGCTGTGCTTGTTTACAGTTGATTGTTGATCTGTGCGCTGTGCTTGTTTACAGTTAATTGTTAAACTCTGCGCTGTGCTTGTTTACAGTGGATTGTTGACTTGTGCGCTGCGCTTGTTCACAGTTGATTGTTGATCTACGCGCTGTGTTTGTTTACAGTTGATTGTTGACCTGTGCGCTGTGCTTGTTTACAGTTAATTGTTAACCTGTGCGCTGTGCTTGTTTACAGTTGATTGTTGACTTGTGCGCTGTGCTTGTTTACAGTTAATTGTTGCCTTGTGCGCTGTGCTTGTTTACAGTTAGTTGTTAACCTGTGCGCTGTGCTTGTTTACAGTGGATTGTTAACCTGTGCGCTGTGCTTGTATACAGTTGACTGTTGATCTGCGCGCTGTGCTTGTTTACAGTTGATTGTTGACCTGTGCACTGTGCTTGTTTACATTTGATTGTTGATCTGCGCGCTGTGCTTGTTTACAGTTGATTGCTGATCTACGCGCTGTGCTTGTTTACAGTTGATTGTTGATCTGTGCGCTGTGCTTGTTTACAGTTAATTGTTAAACTCTGCGCTGTGCTTGTTTACAGTGGATTGTTGACTTGTGCGCTGCGCTTGTTTACAGGTGATTGTTGACCTGTGCGCTGTGCTTGTTTGCAGTTAATTGTTAACCTGTGCGCTGTGCTTGTTTACAGTGGATTGTTGACTTGTGCGCTGTGCTTGTTTACAGTTAATTGTTGCCTTGTGCTCTGTGCTTGTTTACAGTTAATTGTTAACCTTTGCGCTGTGCTTGTTTACAGTGGATTGTTAACCTGTGCGCTGTGCTTGTTTACAGTTGACTGTTGATCTGCGCGCTGTGCTTGTTTACAGTTGATTGTTGACCTGTGCGCTGTGCTTTTTTACAGTTGGTTGTTGATCTGCGTGCTGTGCTTGTTTACAGTTGATAGCTGATCTACGCGCTGTGCTCGTTTACAGTTGATTGTTGATCTGTGCGCTGTGCTTGTTCACAGTTAATTGTTGACCTGTGCGCTGTGCTTGTTTACAGTGGATTGTTGACTTGTGCGCTGTGCTTGTTTACAGTTAATTGTTGCCTTGTGCGCTGTGCTTGTTTACAGTTAATTGTTAACCTGTGCGCTGTGCTTGTTTACAGTGGATTGTTGACCTGTGCGCTGTGCTTGTTTACAGTTGATCTGCGCGCTGTGCTTGTTGACAGTTGATTGTTGACCTGTGCGCTGTGCTTGTTTACAGTTGATTGTTGATCTGCGCGCTGTGCTTGTTTACAGTTGATTGCTGATCTACGCGCTGTGCTTGTTTACAGTTGATTGTTGATCTGTGCGCTGTGCTTGTTTACAGTTAATTGTTAAACTCTGCGCTGTGCTTGTTTACAGTGGATTGTTGACTTGTGCGCTGCGCTTGTTTACAGGTGATTGTTGACCTGTGCGCTGTGCTTGTTTACAGTTAATTGTTAACCTGTGCACTGTGCTTGTTTACAGTGGATTGTTGACTTGTGCGCTGTGCTTGTTTACAGTTAATTGTTGCCTTGTGCTCTGTGCTTGTTTACAGTTAATTGTTAACCTTTGCGCTGTGCTTGTTTACAGTGGATTGTTAACCTGTGCGCTGTGCTTGTTTACAGTTGACTGTTGATCTGCGCGCTGTGCTTGTTTACAGTTGATTGTTGACCTGTGCGCTGTGCTTTTTTACAGTTGGTTGTTGATCTGCGCGCTGTGCTTGTTTACAGTTGATTGCTGATCTATGCGCTGTGCTCGTTTACAGTTGATTGTTGATCTGTGCGCTGTGCTTGTTCACAGTTAATTGTTGACCTGTGCGCTGTGCTTGTTTACAGTGGATTGTTGACTTGTGCGCTGTGCTTGTTTACAGTTAATTGTTGCCTTGTGCGCTGTGCTTGTTTACAGTTAATTGTTAACCTGTGCGCTGTGCTTGTTTACAGTGGATTGTTGACCTGTGCGCTGTGCTTGTTTACAGTTGATCTGCGCGCTGTGCTTGTTGACAGTTGATTGTTGACCTGTGCGCTGTGCTTGTTTACAGTTGATTGTTGATCTGCGCGCTGTGCTTGTTTACAGTTGATTGCTGATCTGCGCGTTGTGTGTGCTTGTTTACAGTTACTTGTTGACTGGTGCGCTGTGCTTGTTTACAGTTGATTGTTGACCTGCGCGCTGTGCTCGTTTACAGTTGATTGTTGATCTGCGCGCTGTGCTTGTTTACAGTTGATTATTGATCTACGCGCTGTGCTTGTTTACAGTTGATTGCTGATCTGCGCGTTGTGTGTGCTTGTTTACAGTTACTTGTTGACTGGTGCGCTGTGCTTGTTTACAGTTGATTGTTGACCTGCGCGCTGTGCTCGTTTACATTTGATTGTTGACCTGCGCGCTGTGCTTGTTTACATTTGATTGTTGACCTGCGCGCTGTGCTTGTTTACAGTTGATTGCTGACCTGCGCGCTGTGCTTGTTTACATTTGATTGTTGACGTCGGGACTGCCCTTTTTTACACTGATGACACGTATTTACTCTTGTTTACACGTGATCGTTGTTTACAGTTGACACGGACGAGATCAAACGGCTGGGGAAGCGGTTCAAGAAGCTCGACTTGGACAACTCCGGCTC
>OZ025252.1:28292280-28321655 GCA_964019135.1 Arenicola marina
GAATGGATTCTTTACCCACGTATTGCTAATGTATAGTTTTCAAACTTAATTCAATTATTAAGATTCTACACTGCAATAATTACTTTTGCCTCAGAAATATATGTTTATCAGATATGTTTAAGTTAAAAAGAAACAGTTAAAAAAATAATATCGATATTACATTTGTTTATTTAATGCAAATTGACATAATCGCCATACGCTATGCATGATAATAAGACATAAGTAAATATAGCATTGTCGTATAAGTGTGTATTACTAATATAGTTGTGTATGTGAGTATGTCTTTGTATGTGATACATGTAGTTGTACACCGCAATCTGCACCTCGAGCGCTCAATACCCGTGAGGGTGGGGAGCTGGGTCTCAGCTCAACCTCATAGTCAGTCATGATATGTGTCGTACCCCCCCCCCCCCCACCGCCCTCACCTCCCCTCCCCTCCCGTCCCCTTCACCCCGCCCCCTCTCTTCTTACACCTCCCCTCCACTCCCTTGGTCCCCCGCCCATCCCACCCCCCTCTCTCCTCTCTTGGCTCCTATACCCTTGAATTCCCTCCCCTCGCTTCCCTCTCATTCTTCCCCTCCCCTCTCAATTCTCACCCCCTCCTCCTCTTTCCACCCCTCCCACACCGCCCTGTCCTTCCCTTTGTCCCGTTGTCTCCCCCCCCCCCTCTCCTCCATCTCCCCCCATCCCCTCCCTCCCTGCCCCCTCCCCTTCCTCCCACTCTCCTCTCTCCCTCCTCCTCCCCCCACTCCCCTCTCCCCCCTCCCCCTCCCCCTCTCCCCCCACTCCCCCTCTCCCCCCACTCCCCCTCTCCTCCCACTCCCCTCTCCCCCCTCCCCCTCCCCCTCCCCGATATTGTATTTGTGGACCCCGTTCCCTCCCCTCTCCCCCACCCTTCCTCCCTGCCCCCTCCCCTCTCCCCCCTTCCTCCCTTCCCCCTCCCCCCTCCGCCCACTCCCCCTCCCCCTCCCCCTCCTTCCCTCCCCGCTGTTATATTTGTGGACCCCCTTACCTACGCGGAGACCCACGACCCTTGTGGGCGGGCGGACGCCGCTTCTGGCCCCGACCCGACCCGCATATCCCCCTCGGGCAACAATGAAAATATGGAGATGGGTCATGTCTCTCACTTCCCATCGCTCCCTCACGTCAATATATGCGCTCTTCCCAGCCCGCACCCTGCACCCCGCGCCCCGCACCCCTCTCCCCCCTCCCCCCTCCCCCCCAACCGGCTGCCCGCATCCCCATCCCCTCCAGGCAACGTTCCTCGCAAGAAGTTGAATAATAATATGACCGATCCTGCCCTCAAACCAGCCCTCATCCGTCCCTCGGCCCGGATACCCCCCCCCCCCCCCACACACACACACGCATATAGTCATCCGGGTGGTGGGTGAGACAACTAAAAGAGGAGCGAAAATGAGTTTTACCTTGACCCCGACACTGCCTTGTTGGGACAAGAATTGGGATGTTGCTTCCCATTCCTCCCGTGGCCTGTAGTAATGGTGGGAGCATCATCCTGCAATTTGTTGCCATTTAATCATGTTATGGGTTTGGGGGTGACGAGGGTCGGACGCATGGCTCCCGAGCATGCTTTACAAGGATGGGGCTGTATCAACACCCCCGCTCCTCCGCATCCGCCCCCGCCCCCCCCCCCCTCGCTCAGCCCCAGCACCCCCCCCCCCACAGCGAATGCTCTACCGTCTAGGGGAAGAGGGGGGGGGGGTGGTATTGTAACCTGGGACCTGATGGCTTGAGCCCGCCTCCTCCTCCTTCTCCTCTGGTCTTCCTCTTTGGTGGCCGGGTATGGAGGCCTTGGAGTGTGTCGTCGGGAAGTGTTTAATGTGCGAGTGGTCAGCTAACAGTAAGGGGCACTTCGCCATTGTTACAGCAGCCCCCCCCCCCCTTTTATGCACCATAGCCCAAGGCACTCCCATTGTAACAACCTCTCCACCATGGCCCATGGCGCACCCATTGTAACAGCCCCCTCCACCATGGCCCATGGCGCATCCATTGTAACGGCCCTCCCTCCACCATGGCCTATTGCGCACCCATTGTAACAGCCCCCCTCCCACCATGGCCAATGGCGCACCCATTGTAACAGCCCCCTCCACCATGGCCCATGGCGCACCCATTGTAACAGCCCCCCTCCCATCATGGCCCATGGCGCACCCATTGTAACAGCCCCCCCCCTCCACCATGGCCCATGGCGCACCCATTGTAACAGCCCCCCCCCCCTTCCACCATGACCCATGGCCCTCCCATGGTAACACGACTCTCCCTCCGTTGCAGGGCGCATTGTCATAGCACGGGGGATCTGGTAAGAGGGGCAGGGCGTTTGAGGATATATATAAATATATATATATGTTTTCATTACCACCAGTCGTGGCGACGCCAAAATGTGTTGATAAAATTTTTTCCAGCATTCCAAACACCGCCCCGCCCCGCCGACCCCACTCCAGGGCAGGGACAATGCGTGTAGTTCTCACTTCTTGACGCCGCTAATATAAAAGACTCCGTTAATAATGACTATTATCATGCTAATTAGCGCGACGACCGTTGGCCGGTAAGTATGACGTCCTATACGCGGGCAGGTGGGGAATAGTCCGCTTCCCTTTTTTTTTGTATCCTCAGGGTCAGCGTCCGACGCGGGCCGTCCACGTGGTGGATTATGGAAAGGGGTGCGGGGGCGGGGGGGGGGGGGGGTGCGTTTTTTGTTTTTTTTCTTGACCTTGTCTTTTTCTTTGCAGAATTCATAGAAGGCATCTCGCAGTTTAGTGTTAAGGGCGACAAGGAATCCAAATTGCGTTGTAAGTAGTACCATGATGTAGTCGCCACTGTTGACGCTGTCTTGTTGCCTGTTTCAGAGTTCATAGAAGGGGTGTCACTCTTTAGTGTTAAGGGGGACAAGGAGTCCAAACTGAGGTGTAAGTAAACAAAACCCCCACCCCATCAACCACCACCGCCACCACCGCCACCACCACCACCACCCCAACGCCTAGGAGTGGCCGGTCTGTGGGTAACATGCATATATATAAATGTATTATCAATTTCTCATTTATATACCAAATGTTAGTTAGTGGATTCTTTTTTTCATACACTTCTAATATATTTACTTGCGTGATTTGGCTGTAAGAGGCTTGTGGCTCACGGCTCTGATGTCGTCAGAGAGTTCCCGTAATGAAACCTGAAAGCCTGTGGCAAGAACCGTGCGCGTTAGCGCCGGCATTTCTTGACATGGTGCGAGACAAAACAACCCCATGAAACATCGTGTTCTGCACGACAATGATTTGACAATGCAGAGCCAGAGGTCTGTTCACTTCTCTCTTATATATATGTATATATATATATATAATCTCTGTAAATATAATTCTCCATTATTTTTTTTACACATGTCTTAATACTGTTTCCATTGGCTGTTGATTCACTTGGTTTTGGTCACGTGCTGTGCCTGCTGCGCAGTCGCCATGGTAACATGGCGAGCTGTAATAAGCGTTTTCTCACTTTGTGCCAAATTTTCTTCATCGGTATATCTCAGTCTTCATCACTGTTTCTGTGCAGAAAACTGGTCCATACTTTAGGGTACATTGTATTGGCGGGAGATACTGCGCCTGAACCGTTACGTTACTATTCGTTTACTTCATAATTCAGTTGCTTTCAATTATTATTTATTTGGGGTTTTGAAAGCCATTTTGAGGCATGCTTTCTTACGCTATGCCATAGTTAACGATTTACCCATTTGATCCTCGTAGAGACAAGTTTCATTATGAAGGGGATCTATTGTTCTCTTGATCATGGATAGCATTGTATAGTTTGATAAACACAACTCTTTTTTTAAAAGTCTACGAACAACGTTTAAACACTTTGTCCCTGAGAAAATTAGTTAAAATTAAAGTTGTCTTTTTTACTTGAAGAAATAACATTGTGGTGGCCGTTCATGATGATTAAAATTGATTGAGAACTATTCCGACTGCAAATGTTAAACTTGTATCAAAAGTGTGCTGATACTTGCTGTAGCGGGGTCAGGGTTTGTGGCACATTTCCCATCCTTATCACCATTCTTAAACGCACCCTTGACTATAAGAATAGCCGACAAGTCACAATCAATTTACCTTTTTTGTGGCTACAAGTTTGCTGCTGGATGTTCACAACTACTTTTTTTACTCTTTTTAACTTTTTGCCATTGTCTATATTTTAAGAACCTTCTAAGCACTTGCATTGCTATTTGATTTGTTTATTGTCACAAGTGTTACGTTGATAGCGTGAAGAATGGTAACGAGAGCTTATTGTAAGCAGTGTGTAAATAGATAGTAACGGTAGACGTCAGCCATGCAGTGGTGCATGACATTGTCCTTAAGATTTATATATTTGAGTGCTACGATATACGTAATTGATGAATATTGTCCTACGTCGAGCCGCTTGGAGTCCATACTTCTAATGGATCGTATTTATATGCAACACGAGGTCTATGTGTGATATTCCACACCTATATGGTGCTGGTGTGACTATCATAACTGCAGTTATTATTTACAGTATAGGTTGTATATAATATAATAATGTCAACAAAAGTTAATGTTACACCGATTGTGTGCTGGTATTAAAGTATGGGCCAGTTTTCAATATGTTATATATTTTTGATCTAAAATCTATTTCAATTTTCCACGTTGGCAAATGGAAATACCGGCAATCATTGGAATAGCACATGCCACTGCCACCCAGTGAATGCTTCAGATCTCTGCAAGTCTAGACAGGCACCCACCTTTCCCCCCTCAGTAAAGGGGCTTACAGAAACACGACGTTGTCTGAAGAGTGGTTTCTGCCGCCACTGGCGCCCCCGCCTGTGTGTGAACACAAACATCGAGACCCCTGAATCCCCGCAGCTTATAGAAGTGATGGTCTTCGCCTTCGCTCCATATATACCCCCAGCTGGCCCCTTGATCGTAACTAGGGGGCAGCCAAATAATCTAGTCGTTGGCCTGTCCGGCTTTTCCCCGGTGAGCCCTGGCAGACCGACCCTGGCGCCGGACTTTAATGGGTGGCACCCCACTGTCCGAATGTAGATATGTCTATGCGGAATAATTTGTGATTTGAGCTCCGGGAGTTACCCCCAGGCATATGGCTACTCGCGTTGGTCTTTTTTTTTTTTTTAGATCCCGCCAACCCATTATTTATAGATCCCTGCTGCCATTCGTCGAACATGGCACTTGTTATTATTGGCTGTTCTCTCGTTAGTCACCTCTTCCTTGGCCGTTTGATTGGCCATTAGCCCGTTTGCCACCTCCTCTTCGGCCATCTGATTGGCCATTACCGCATTGGCCACCTTATTGGCGACCTCCTCAGTGGTCACTACCGCATTGGCCAATTTCTCATCGGGGCCTTTTCACGTTCTTTTTGGCTACGTTTTCATCCTTTGGCCACTTTCTCATTAGCTACGTCCTAATTGGCCAAGTTCTCAATTACCCTGTTCTCAGCTGCTGCGTTTTCTTTGGCCACGTTCCCATTAGCCAGGTTCTCATTGGCTACGTTCTCATTGGCCAATGGCAACGTTTTCATTGGCCACGTCCTCGGTAGCCACGTCCTCACCATATTTGGCCCCGAATTCTGCTTTTCAGTATTATGGTTGTATCCCTTTTCCGCCGGAACTAACTTACCCTGGCCGACGGCTGGTCGCTAAAGCCGCATCACTAATATAATATTTTTTTGCTGATATCTCTCCCCTCCCCCCCCCCCCGCGCTACACACCCACCCACCGCGTCCCACTTCCGCTTTGGCCGCTATATACCTAATGGCTCTCACTCCCGGTTTGTACGTTTCGATTCCATAATACGATTTAAAAAAAGGTGAAATGTTGCTATGCTAGGGTTTGGGACTACCATAGGCGTGTGCGTCTACAGTGTATATGGAAACTGTATATACAGTGTATATACACCTTTAAAAGAGATTTTTTTCGCTTTTGATCTTCTACTGCAGCTTGCTCAGGGTGTCTGCGTTACTCTGCGGTGATGGAAATCCTGTGATTTTATCATAGATTTTCTAAACATATATTTCTTTGTTTTACACTGACCTGACATTGACACAAAAATTAGCCAAACATTACGGGTAGCATGGTCGATAATAGGGATAACCGGGGCACGTGGTTGTCACTACGTTGTGGGTCTTCAGGCTCCATGGGCGGGTGTATTATTGGCCCCGGGCTTAACGCGACCATTTAGGACGAATACGGACTAATAAGATAGATGGGACAGATAGATAGGCCAGATATAGTTAATACGGTACAATCACCTTTTAGGGGCAGATATAATTGGAGGATTGGCCAATAGACTTCCGGACATAATGAATATGGCTCTCACTAAAAGCCTCCGGTATAATAAAAGAAATGATGGATGTTTAATGTGCTATTCCTCGCCCTCAGGCCTCAGGCCGGGCCGCGGTGAATAAAGATATATATATGACAATAGGCTTGTTATACTTTCAACATGGGAGAGGGAGGGGCGGTGAGGTTTGGGTGGGAGGGTTGGTTGGTTGGTTAGGTCGGGGAGGAGGGGGGGGGGGGCGATGGGGTCATGGACCTACAGGATTGCCACGAAGGCCACTATAAGACCGTGAATGTCACTGTTGATATATATAAAGGTCCCGGAGATATACGGCTATACGAAGTAGGGGGTCTGCAAACATTGGCGATCTTGCATTAGAGTTGGCGGGAGGAGGGGGGGGGCTGGGTTTAGGCGGGAGGCGGGTGGGGGTGACTGACGGTGCCAGATATAATATGGCCTTACTTGGCTTGGGTATGTGTAAATGTCGGGGCTGTTAGTCCAGATCTAACAGACTGGGACGGAATTAAAACCGAAGCTATGATTTTCTTGAGGCCGTAGCAAGATTTCATCCATTTTTTTTTCAATCTCTTTCAGATCTTTGCAATCTATTTTATTATGAGAAAACAGTGATGGTGTGTTTTCAGAAACTATGGCATATAACGGAAGTGTCTTGCAGTATTTTGTGCAGTTTATTTTACTTTGTAAGCCGCATGTAACTATATGATTCTCATCTTGAGTATAAGTGTAGAATGTGATAACTACTCGGTGCGTACCATGCAGAGTAAATACCTTAGAACTACGCACTTTATTACAATGTCGGAAGCGACGAATAAACATTTATCCATTAAATATATATTGGCAAAATATAGAAGGTTCACTACTTCAAACAATCCCTTGTGTATGACTTGCATTCTACTATGCCGCAAAGTTCATTTCTTCATCTCTAACCGTCGCCCTCCTGCCCCTTGCCCTGCCCCTCACCGTACATGACCGCTACCCCCGCCTGCCGCCCCCCCCCCCTACAGTCGCCTTCAAGATCTACGACATGGACAAAGACGGCTACATTTCCAACGGCGAGCTGTTCCAAGTGCTCAAGATGATGGTGGGGAACAACCTGAAGGATGCCCAGCTTCAGCAGATCGTCGACAAGACCATCATCCACGCCGACGCCGACGGTGACGGCAAGATATCCTTCGAGGAGTTCTGTACCGTGAGTACACTGACACACGCCCGCGCCCTGCTACAGGTACTTAATGGCCTGCTGCACACAGGGCCGGCCCGATAGCTCAGTGGGTTAGAGCGCTCGCTTTGAGTGCTCTGGTCACCTGAGAGCTTAACGGCACGTGGGTCGGTGGTTCGAGCCCTGCTGTGGCAATGTCTGTGTGATCGGTGGATAAAGATCCCATGTCTTTCTTCGTAAAGAGTAGGGGGTTACCCCCGAGGACATGGCTCCACTCTCCCTTCCTTCTCCAATTGACGCGATATGACCAACCGTAGTTAAAGCGTCCTGAATATACAACCAACTAGCCTGCTGCACCCCTAGAACCGCCTTTTTCTTCGCAAGCGGGAGTGGGTTACTCCGGCAGACATGGCTCCTCTCTACCTTGACCCATCCCATTGTCGACTTGTACTCTGCTAGGTCACCCAGTGGTCCTGTCTGTAGACTCGTGGAACATTCTCGACCTGTGCTCTGCTAGGTCACCCAAGGGCAGATGTGTCTCGGCATTTAACTGTTCTCCTTCCTCAGCCAACCCACCCCAAGCCTCCCTAGCCCACCCCATCCCTCCCCATCCCTCCCCATCCCTCCCCTATGCACCCCATCCCATCTCTTACCTCTTCACCTCATTCCCTCCCCACCCCTTTCCTCTCCACCCCTTCCCTCCGCTTCCCTCTCCACCCCATCCTTCCCTCTTCACCCCATTTTCTCCCCATCCCTTCCCATCCTATCCCTTCCCACCCCATCCCATCCCACCCCACCTCATCCCTTTCCTCTCCACCCCCTTCCCTCCGCACCCCTCCCCTTCCCACCCCTTTCCACTCCACCCCCTTCCCCTTTCCACCCCTTTCCACTCCACCCCCTTCCCTCCGCACCCCTTCCCTTCCCACCCCTTTCCACTTCACCCTATCCCACTCCACCCCATCCCTCCCCTCCCCACCCCCTTCCCTTAGCACCCCTCCTCTTACCACCCCACCCCATCCCGGCCCGGTATTCGTTATCTATGCCCGCGCGATAGGGAGGTTTGTGAATTATTCATAGGACTTATTGTTGGCGAGCCACACATACCAATTAGTTAAAGGTGCGTGGTGGCGCCAAGCCTCCCCAGACGAGTCGGAGTCGATTACCATGAATATTCATGAATATCATACAATGTCGTGCTGTAAGTTCTCATCCCGGCTTAATCACCCAGTCTTATTGCCGTCGATAAAACAGCGGATTTACTTTGTGCCAGCATATAGCTCCGTATATGGCACTCCATATACATCATGCAGTAACTTTAGTGCACGCAGCACCACCCATCTTATATGTCATAATATAATTGACGACCTACTTCCAGAGAATGATAGGGTTAGAGAACGGAATTTGGCCTTGACCTTGTGTTAACAAGTGTGTGCCTCCCTGGTGTAGTGGTTACAGCGCTAGCCCGCAGATCAGTAGGTCCTGGATTCGATGCGGGGTACGGGCACCTTATCTCGGGATATATTTGATCCACGCATCATCCATTCATCTATCATTGATCGTCCCGGGAGGTTCCTCAGCACAGGTTTACCCTTGTGGGCACAAAAGCGGCCCTTAAAACACCGATGCATGGTAGCAGGTTTTTCTCTAAAAAAACGTTTTCAATATTTTAAATGGAACTGATATATTTAGATCCTTACTGTGTAAATACAAATATATAATGTACAATGAATAAAGATACTTTTGTAAGGGTTTTTTTGTTGCCCGAATTGTATACGAAAGTGTGGCTTTCTTGTGCACTACGTCACTAAAATATTGGGCATTGCTGCTGCTACATTTTGCCCCTAAACTTGAAGATAACGTTGATAGTGGCAAACATTTCTTTAAGAGCTGGTAGTTACACTATCAGGCACTATGTCCTGTCAGATTTTGATGCATGTATAGGTAAAAATTGCAGTATGAACAACTTTTAACAAGTTTGATGTCGCTATATTGTATTATATGAGAAAATAGATAGAACCTTTATTGTATTATATGAGAAAATAGATAGAACCTTGTAATGTAATATATATAATTATCTATACTATTCCCATATCACATATAATGATCTATACTATTCCCATATCACATATAATGATCTTATACTAGTCTTGCTCTATTTGTGTTTTCAGTAATTTGTTATGTTGTCGGCCTCGACCTATAATTGCATTGCCTATATATATGCATATATGCATATAGCTTTCGTTGCTGAAAAAAAGTTTGATGTCGCTCCGATTGCAGGTGGTTGGCAACCTAGATGTTCACAAGAAAATGGTGGTAGACGTATAGCTCCCGGTTTGCTGCCGATTCCTTGACCTTGTTCCCTGCGGTCCGCCTTGTACAGATATGTCAACAACGCCGCCGTATTACGGATGCCCAGTCGAATGGAAGAAGAATATGGAGCAGATGAAGATGACGAATACGAATCCGAAGGAAGAGGAGGCTATCTTTTATCATGTACATTTCTTATTATTGATCATTGTTGTTGTTGTTGTTTTCTGGACTGGTTGAGCCGAGTGTGTATCGTTCGTGTGGTCACTCTGGTGCGGCCCCAGTGTCGCCATCTGTTGGTCGCGACTGTAGTTATCCGGAGCGTTCGTAACCTTCGTTCGTTCGTGTCAAGTTCTCGTGTTCTCGGGCGATAATGGGGGATGTTAGCGTGATTATGCGTACGGTGGACCGGCCGGCCGTCCTGTCAGACGAATGTGGCGAGTTAAAGGACTCTGGCCGCCTTCGTAGGATGGTGTGTGTGTTGGCGGCGGTGTAGCAGAGCTTACGGTAGAGAGCCCGCCTACACCGGTCGCCCCAAAGGGTGGACAGACGGAACCGCCTACAGTTGGCAGACGAATGTCACGTGACTGCCTACATTAGGCAGACGAACATCACGTGACCGCCTACAGTTGGCAGACGAACAGGACCTACAGGCGACCTCCCATAACCCGCATCTTCGCTCTTGAAAAACCGCGATGACGTCACTCGCGATCACGTGACTGACCGCCTGGCGTCTGCTTCAAGCGGCGCGCAAGTTAGTCGAGTCGGGAGGCCCCGGGACCCGGGCCCCGCCTTCACACCCTCGCCGGACCCCTTTCATCCCCTCCCACCGTCTCCCTCACCCCTACCCCCTACCCCTCCTCAATCCCTGGCGGCCCCGGCACCCCCCCCCCCCACCGCCATGTTTCATGACCGGTGGGAGGCCCCCATCCATGGCCGTGGATCAACATTCCCATGACTTCTTAACAGTCGAAGGCATTATTCTATTGACGGACATACAGACAGACAGACTCACTGATTGGCTGGCTGGCTGGCTGGCTGGCAACGTGCGTACGAGGGTGTACACTGCAGTGCCACGTGTACCACGGCGTACAGGGGTTTGCACTACAGTGACGCGCGTATCCGTTCGTACAGAAGTTTGCGTATCACGGCATATCAGGGGCGTACAGTGATTCGCCTAAACAAGCGTACAGTGGTGTCCGTAAACTTACGACGTCCAGCGTACAGTATATTGCAAACCACCGCTGTCGGTTCATACAAACAGACAGCAGGAGACAGTGGGCTGCTTGTCCGCCTGGCTGTCTCAGTTTTATTTCGCGCGCTCAGTAGCGAACATGGCTTTTCGCATGGTCAGTACTGCTCAGCCGTGTCTAGGTCGTCTGATCAAAGGTAGCATCGACGCAATCGTGTGTTATTATGGCAAAACAAAGTGGAGACGTCAAAATACGATTCAAAAAGCTTTAAACTAGAGAGTAGAAGGCTAGATTCGACAGGCTGACACCAACGCCAGGCGCCCATGTGCTGCTTATTAACTTGTTCTGTATGATATCCTAAGAATTGTATCGCTGGTAGTGGGCTGGCGTAGTGGTGGTCGCCACACGAGCATTGTAGAGCACTGTGTAGTCATTGCCCGCGGAGGTACTCGGATGGCCGTAGCCGCTCATAAGATCAAACTTTGTGTCTTTTTTATCTTATTAACGCCACCGTTATTGTTCTGTCTGATTGTCGATGGACAAACCACTGCTGCTGTTAATAGTCTCATAACCCCATCCACCCCCCACCCTCCCTCCCTCCCTCCCTTTCCCTCCCTCCGCCCATTTCTGTCGCTTGGGGGCGCTGTGCGGACCCCTGTTGATGGAGATTGGCACTGCATGTATACCTTATATATACCCGTTAGACACTAAGCGCCCGAACTGATCTGCGGTCAGCTTCGTCGCCAGCCAACGCGACCCAAATTAGCCATGACAGCAAATGGTCGTAGTACTACAATGGGGTCGTGCTCCTATGCGAGCGCGAGCCATTGATTTCGATGTAGCTCACGTATTACTCACGATTAGACGTTGCTTGTATAATCGATTTTTTTTTGTGGGGAGGGGGGGAAGGGTCCGTACCGAAAAAGATGGCAACCTGTGAAGGCGATAAATTTGCGATATAACGGGTACAATTTGCTTACGAGCCTCTACTGAAATCGATGATATATATATATGTAAGTGCCAGCCGTGAGTGCCACGTGAGCTATACTGAACGACCGCATATCTCCAGTGCAGCAGTCGGTACCGATGGGGTTGTACAGGAACTAGCTAGTCACTCGTGTCAACAACGATTGGATTCGGTGAAGCCAATCGTGTTTCAAGTATTACGATCACCCACGATATCACCAACGCCTCTTTCTGTTCCCCTATTCGCCTCACCTCTACCCACCCCTCTGACGCTGTAGCCGTAGTTGTGTTGATAAGCGACTGATGTATGTAGTAAGTAGACGCACTTTGTTTCTGTTTCGTGGCAGTCGCGATCCTAGTGTTTAACGCACTGTCATCTGTAGCGAGTACGTCTGGGGTTGTGTTTTCCGAGTAGCTTTCGCCATGGTGTGTTTGTTGCAGTTGTAATGGTTGTTGGGAGCTAAGTGTTGCGTGCCTTGTTCTCGTCGTTAACTGACAAACCGAGAGCTTGAAGAATCTCCAATGTTTTGATAATTCCGTAACGGTAATATATAGATAATGCTTTGGGTTGTTAGAAACAAAAATCACGTTTTTGAATATATTTGTAACATCTATTGTGCGAAGCGGTTATCTATATAATCCATATATGTAAATGTTTCATATGAGAACACGTGTTATTTGGCTATATATCTATATGGAAGAGCTGTAAACTTGAAAGTAGAATCAGCAGTGCTGCAGAACTCTTGTTGAATCTAAAGCACATAACTCATTGACTCCTGTTGCTATGGCAACATTGGTTTGGTGTACCATCGGCCTGTACTTATGTACCCACAAATGGCCTTTTGTGAGAGGTGGTTTTGGACAGGGTTAAGGGCCTCCTATAATTAACTTAAGTACGTTCGGGCGTGTAATACGTGAGCTATGACTGAAGTTTCACTAGTTAATATGGATCCCTGGAGCTTCCTTGGGCAGATTAAATTCATGTGTGTGCAACGGTGGCTGAAAGCCCCAATTATTGATATTGGCTCACTTGGAATTTCGACTGGTTTTACGTCAGACAGTGTACATGTTAATCCAGGTCAGGTGTTGAGGCTTTGTGTCGCAAACCGGGTCAAGGTCGCTAATGCCGGTCATTGAGCCCTGCAAGGTCGGTGTTGTACCTCCTCTTTCGATCTCTTAATTACAAGGCCACTTTGCCTGTCACGTGACCAGGAGGCGGTCAGTGGACGCTGGTGTCACGTGGCTATATAGGTCAAGGAGGTCTGTTCTGGATAGAAGCACCGGTCATATATATATATAGGTATATATATATATTTCAGTATAGTTGCTAACGACGACTAAGCGTGTCCTATGGCTGGAACCTGGCGTCTTGCGTGACGCGATCTCTGTTATAGTGATTAACCCAGTTATTAATGACGAGCTTAAATAAACGCCGCTTTGGGTGACAAGGTGACCGCCATCTCGCTTCGCTGTTAAATGTCGCGTACTCGACTTTTCCTTGTGTACCATTTTTCATCGTGCTGGTCTGTCGTTGTGGCTCGTTATCATGTGGCCGAGTGAAACAGGTCATCCCGGCCTGATGTTATTTCATGTGTTTAACAGTAGAGACTGCGCGAGAGACATTGCTCAAGAGACTCTACGGATGACAGTACCTGCTCCGTATTATAGGGGGTGATTTTGTGGATGGGGGAGATTGGGAAGCAGTCGCTGTAATCTTCTATCTGCCAGCCACCCCCCCCACCCACCCCCCGCACCCCCACAGGCCGTATGATTGCTATCACAAGCCGGTCTTGTGCAACTTAATAAACAAGAACGGGTCGACAACAACAACACATTAGGTTAGAAACTCACTGTTTCTTCGAGCGGGTGGTAGTCTGAAATCGACAATTGCATGTAAATTTCATCATCGCGTTAGGAAAAACTCGCTGCGTGCTTTGAGCGTCTAGCCAACGTAAGCTGAGGGGACTTGGAAAGGCCGATTTGGCACGTAGAGAGAGCGAGAGCCGCAGACTGTAGCTTGGGACTGTAGAGTTGTCGCTTTATAACATCTTCGTGTATACATAGCTCGAAACGCGACCGTTTTTTTTTTTACCATTTTCCCCTTTGAATGTCGTACCGCTGTAAGTTTCCAAGGGTGTACATTTCATGTGAACTTTTTCCTCTCGTTCATCGTTTTGATGTCCAACTCGTTGGTTCCAAAAGGACTGGAAATAGTAAGCCCAAGTGCTTCGTATTTATATCGCGTAATGATTTATATATAATGTGAAAAAGTCCCGTGGTTGGACATTTCTTAAAGATATAGAGCTCATGTGACGCTGCCGTTTTTTTCCTACCCTGTATATTCGTTTGATGACCATATTCTTCTGCCCCAATATTATATATTCCACAGACTTGTTTGTGATAGATAGTCTGTAAATAGAGCCTCACATTCTGAACCACGCAGGGGACCCCCAATTTGTCATCTCTGTGTGGCCCCCGCATCACCCCCACCCACCCTATGTTAGTCCTACTGTGTGTTGCCTTATCAGTTCCTGGCGACGACATCTCAGATAATAATAATAAGGTCATCGGTCTATGACAACAAGCACAGGCAATCTCTGTTACCTCTTGCGAGATACAAAAAAACGTTTTTTCTTTAAAATAAATTTTCATAATTTATGGTCGTGTTCGTCTTCTTTTTTGAATGTCTATACATATTATGTTGTGCTAGAAGTTTTTTTTAAGAACAAGAAGTAACCGATTGTCTGTTCACTACGTTTGTTACATTAATCGGTTTGTTTTTAATTTCTGCTTCTCGAATAAATTTATGCTTGCTATAGTTTTTTTCGCGGGAAGAAGAGAGAGACTTCCTTACCTCTCGCAGCTGTTGCATCCACTGTGACGGAATTAATGTGGAAGCAAATTTGCGTAAATTATGCCCGCTTTTCTTCGTCACAACGGCACTTTCCAGTTTAGTTAACACATCATAACGTAAACGTGCATGCCGGGCGTACCCCTCCAACACCTTGACAAGTGGAACTTTCTTCATATCGTTCATAATCCATGGACCCAATGGCGCGTCACGTGGCGAGAGCGAAGTCCAAGGATAGAGCGGTGCCATGTCACTCCCAAGTAACCACCCACCCCATGTTTTTTTGACGAATTGATGGACTGTTCTTCAGACCTGCACCTTCAAACATAAGGTGTGGTTCGATCGGAAGAGCTCGCACGAGAAAAACTGCACCCTGTAGATACCATTATAGACATATATGAGGATTATGGGAAATTTATATAGATACAGGCCTACTATACATATAAAATATGTATACGATGTGAATCTCAGTATTAGATCGCATGGACTTAAAGAATTGCCCGGCTACACGCAGTTACTGCAAATTATTGTTGTACACAATCGCCCCCATTTTTCGTGTGCTACACTCGTCTAAGATTTTGGGACCGAGATTTGTCGCACACTGTGTATATAGTTGTCTGCGGCATATCGCCTTGGACGACATCGTACCAGATATTATGTAAGCCCCCCCCTCCCAATGTCAGGAAGTAGGGCCCGGGGGTGGAGCTCCTGCTGTGTGACGAGCTCTGATCGCTCATGGCTCGAGAATACGGGTGCGAGCGTTTCGCGGGGCGGCTGGATGCGTGGTATCGCCCGCTCTCTCCGGGCCCTTCGACTCACTCGGCAAGGGGCTGCGTCATATTTCTGCTTTTATCAGTACATTCAGTACATTCATAGTCTCGTCCGCTAGGGCAGCGCTGTGGAAATGGATAGGCCACATAGGTCTCGGAGGTATTCAAACCAAAGCCCAGAACCGAGCTTATGTCTAACAAAAAATCATGTGAATGAAGGAATAAATTGCCGTCAGACCTTTTAGTTATCGCCAATTCAAAAGAATGACTAATTTGCTGTATAATTGTTAAGTACACTATACCCTCCATATTTTAAATTTTACAGAAATTATCGTTTCGATCGATGTCAACGGATTTTATCGTTTTTCAAGAATCTTGAATTTCCCCTTGGCCGACACAGCCCGTTCTGGGGGGGGGGGGGGAGGGGGGTCGCGGGTGCCTTGATGCCTGAGAGAGCGGATATTTGTGATAAAAAATATCCCTATAGAGCGGACATTTATAATAAGAAAAATACCCCTATAGACCGAATATTTTACAATTTGCGACCAACAGGGGTGGGGGGGGGGGGGGCTCTGAAAATGTGCGCCGGTTCATATACAGCGGATTGTCGGAAAAAAATACCCCTTTCGAGTGGATTGTGGAGGTAAAACGCCCCGAACGAGCGGATTTTATTGGTAAAACAAAGGTGGGGTGGGTGGGGGGGGCTTTACCGCGGACGGGGGGGCCTACAGCAACGGTCAAAGCAGAGGAGCGGCGCTCCACCACCTAGGGAATTGGAGCTTCGATATAGTCTTGAAAGGACGCACGCCGATTTGGCCCTTGACCGCGTTCCCGCAGAGTGCAGGTATAAGAGTGCACGCCAAGCCATCGAGTCACTGCGTGAACCACCTGTTTCAACAACTCTTGAGTCACAGCCCCATACACCATGAAAAAAACTAAATTTTATTTGATTACATTGTAATATGTATTGACTTTACAGGGGAAACATTTCATTAAAAAACTATATGTTTGTTTTACTGGTTTTGCGGGCGAAGAGTGCTGTCGTTGGCGTCCTGCTTTCATCCCCTGCGGACACCTCGCGGAGACTTCACTGAACATCGTAGCCATGTGTCTAATTTTTTCTTCGCTTATATTTAACGCTATTTGCTGGAAACGGTCTTACCAAATTGAATTAAACTAAGTCGCTACCATTCTTGTAATTATCTGCGCGAGGCACGTCTTCCGCTAATTCAACATAACCAATGTAGGGCAATCATGCAGCGAGATGGTTTTACAAGAAAGATGCTATTGATTTGAAACATGTCGCGCTGGACTAATTTCTTATTAAGTTATTTTCCCGCCTTAAAGAATATAGTGTTTACCCATGAAGAGTTATTTATTACGTTCCATCCATATAATCTATTAATCTCTTACGCTACAGTCTCCCTCACAACGTCTGGACATAGCGTGAGGCCGTCCCCAAAATACTGCCTGATTAATATTAAGCTACGACAGTATTCATACAAGTATATACATGAGAGCAATACGGCCTAATTGGTACGCATCATAGAAAACTCGAGCGCAAAGCCAGATTACACTACAGGGGCGGATCCACGGGGGGGGGGCGACCCTGCCCAAACCCCCCCCCCCCCTTTAGGACCGAAATTTATACCATTTAACATAAAAACCGAAACCGGCTCCCCCTTTCCAGCATATCTGGATCCCACCTTGAAACCGGCCCTCACTATCCAGATTTTCTGGATCCGCCCCTGCTTTACACCGTATTTCAACTGTATTAAAGTCCATTAAATCATGGAAAAATTGCGTTTACCAATTATTCGCCATTGAACAGTAACCGTACCACTTTATTGGAGCAAGCACACCCGAATTAATCATGGTATGATTATTTTGGAGCGAATTAGAGTGAGGCCCGTAAAGATAATATTACACGTATCATTATATTTACTTTTTTACTTAATATTGTATTGAGGCGGCGACTGATTATTTTCACCACCACCGCAACAGTCAATTAATTATTAATCCAGTTTTCTCGTTTGGGATCAACATGGGCCCGGTGCGTTGCATAGCATAGCAACGGCGCATAACAACGATGGATTTTCATATAGATAAGTGATACCAGCGGGAGGGGAGGTGGGTGCATATATTTTTATATTTTTATATTTGCTGGTGGCACACGTTTCCATTGTTATGTATTGAATTATACATGGAACCAACAATGGTAGAATTTAACATTTTGTGGAATAACTAAGGCCTTCTGTCAATGGCCGCTGATTCCACTCAGTTCTAACCAGGCTCGACGGGCTTACTCAGCTAAGTGCCAGGTGTGGCGGGGATCCTTAATAATATATGATCGGACTAGGGGAGGAGAGGGGAGTGGGAGGGAGGCGGCCATGTCTTCAACCCAGGATTCTGGGTATTTTCTTCTCCAAAGTGGGTCCTGATCTTAATTTGTAATCCCGGATGGTCCTTCACCTGGCAAATGATTCACTCATCTCTCAGGTGAGACGAGACAGTCACTCATGATCAACAATCCACGTTAATGGGCGGCTTCTCTGTATATATCATGACCATGAATACCCCCCCCCCCTCCCCTCCCCCGTGCGGTGGTCGTAGCGTTAGCAGAAGAATAGAGAGAAAAAAAAAAGCCATACTTCGATATCAATATAAGGAACATACCCAATTTTTTGCCTATTTCGGCGGCGAGGGCTTGTGCGGGGGAGGGAGGGTGGTGTAGGAATGGAAGGGGGGGGGGGGGGCTATTTTAGGCAGCGCGCCAACAACTTCAGTTCAGTTTCATGAACGATTTATGTGACCACGTGTCATATAGCCCCACCCCCCTTCTCCCACTCACTACCCACCCCAACCCACTCCCCAACAGCACCGGCCAATGTGGGTCGGAGCTTGACTTCCAAGGTCATTGGTATAGTCATCAGGGCCACATAAGCGTTTTATTTCTCTTTTCTTTTTGTGATATATAGGCTAGTCACCTTCAAGGTGAAACCTTTAGGATTTGTCTTGCAACAAGAACACATTGAAGATGCCACCCAGCCCCAGCCCCCCCCCCCCCCCCACCCCACCCCACCCACTCCACACACACAGACACAGACATACCCCGCTCTAACAATACCTCCCGGGAAGTAACGTCATCCAAGTGGATAAAATGGACGAAAATGACCTATAATTATAAGCCCGCCCTTCTACCAACGATGGTATAATGATACATTTCATTATCCGTGTTGCTTCCTGCCAGCAATCAGCGCGTAAAAGCAAACGGGAATTCGACATGCAAAAAAAGTGAGCTGGCCGTAAGCTATTTGTTCTCAGAGTATCCATCTTATAAAATAATAACGTTCGACATACATTTATATATTTGGGTTATGGGTTTCATAGGTGTATTAAAATGCTGCTCTTATGAAAGACACCCCGGAATAGCACAAAGTGGCATTTGATCTAATCAGTCAGTGAACTTGGAGGCTTATGACTGCCTAACTTGAGAAGGATGCCCCCCACCCCCCTCACGCAATCACATCTTCTTCTGCCCCCCTCCCCCGAGACAATCAGCACTCCTCTGTATTATTGTTTTCGAACACTAGGTGTCTAGCACTGAACACACCCCTTTCAATGGACAACCAGCTTCCGGCTTAGCCCTCATCTACAAAGACGGCTAAGCCAAACACCAACTCAATCTATCATCAATATGTTGTGCGATGCGGAAAAGCAGCGCGCGATTATATCTATTGGTATTTTATAATCAGTATCGTAGTATTCTCATCAACATATAACTTTCTTAAACTACCCTAATTATATCAATGTCTTATATCTTACAGCATATAATGCGAGAGCCAGAAACGACTTATCGAGGCTAACAGGGTTGAGGGTTGTTCGTATCGCAAGCTGTTTTAATTTTTTTAAATCACAATACTGTCTCTAAGAAGCCTGAGGTGCAGCTCAACAGGTCCGGTGTTGTAACTGGGGCATGTTTTCTTAAATTTCATTCCATTGACCTGGGAGGTTTTTTGGCTCAGTTTAGCCGCCAAAATGATCAGAAACGATCACATTTTATTTCACTTAACCAAAGTGACCAAGGATTTCACATCAGACAATCAAGGATCCAATATATGGAAAGAGCTGGGTGAGCTCTCGACGTCAACCGACGATGGGGAGGGGCTGGTTGGGGGTGGGGGTTATATCAAGAATAATATTCCATTCCATTTCTAAACAAAGGAGCGTTTAGTAGGAGTAGATTGTATGCGTCTTATCGCATGCAACACTGAATAGGATCCCCCTCACCCCTCACGCACTCACATATTTTCTCTCCTCTCCCCCTCCGCCCCCCACCCCCCCACCCCCTCCTCTGACAATCACGACTTCTCAGTAGTATGGTTCAGGAACGACTAAGCGTTTAGCGCTGAACACACCCCTCTTTATTGACTCCCAGCTTCCGGCTTATCCCTTACCTACAAAGACGGCAAAGCCAAACACCAACTCGGCAATCAATCATTCTCGTGCGACGCGGAAAAGCAGCGCGCGATTATATCTATCGCCATACGACACCTGTATGTGTTTCAAAACCAATGAGATCCCATGCATAGATATTACACGTCCCGTCCTGCTGCACTGGCCAGGTAATTGATGGGACCCGCCGCTTGCCAAGGACGATATCGATCCCATACCCTGCTAATTGTGTCCATGCTGCACTGCTATTTAGAGCACTATATGTAGACATCAACAAAGGCAAACAAGTCGAGGAACCATAACCTACATGTCTGTCTCACCTATCGGTGGCAAGGCTACGAAGGATTCGTATTCGTCTCAATGAAGGATATACCCGGGTATATTATAGCGAGTCTGGTCGTTATGATAAAGACCCACTGTTCAATGTGTTTTCTGAATCGTTTGAATTACGATTGAAATACGAGTGGATGAGCAACTGCAACGTTTGTATATAGGCCTATACTACAGTAACGGTAAGTTTTTAATTTAAATATGCCCGTGTATAGTTGTGCATTATGCGATCGATCGCATGCACCAATGCAGTGGCTACATATATATATAAGCGGTAGGTTTGTTTTCAAGTGCTTCTTCATGGGTATACTATCATGATGCAGTAACAATGGATATATTATACGCGTCGGGTGGAAGGTGTAGGGGGGGACGATAAGCCAGTCGGCAGTACATGCCACATACAATGTTGTTTGACCAAGGACAGTGTATAAATTACACACTATCCTTGGTTTGACCCACTGCATTCTGTCTCACCATCTCCCCTATTTTGTATTTCCCAATCTCTGATTAGCCTGTGACCCAGCCGCATGGACGCATGAAACCTGTGGTTCATTTTGGGCGGTTTACGCGGCGGGAAGGTGAGGGTGGGGGGGGGGGGGGTAAACATTAATTTGATCGACTATGGTATATATCATATTTTGTTCCTCTTCTGCGAGTAGCAAAACTGAAGGCAAATGCGTTACAGCCAAACTATAGCCGATTTGACCGACTTTTGGCATCAATTATAGTAGGCCTCCAGCTGGGCTACCATCATAGTATATGCATGTGGCTAGGCGTCGTATAACTCCTTGGAATTCCCTGATTCAATGGGAGTATTGATTGAATCAGTGCATTCTATAGAAAAATACGACGTGTAGCAATAACAAACATACAAAAATTATTAAATGATTTTCGTTTACTAATGAAATGGAATGGCATCTTATTCTTGATATAACCACCCGCCCCTCCCCATCGTTACATCATATGGATAGCTCACCCCAGCTTGCCTCTATCCATATATTGGATCCGCGTTTGTCTGATGTTATCTCCTTAGTCACTTTGGTTAAGTTAACCTTATTCCTCACGGACTGAAATAAAAAGTTAATACAATGCCGGGACACGAACCTACTACCCGTTGAGCTGCCATTCTATAGACTACTTCGCTAATTCTTGTTTTCAATTTTGTCACCGTGAGGCGCCACTGCATGTGCAATGCATTCTGGGTATTATTTTGGTCTTTGCGAGATGTCAAGATGGCGTCATCGCCCGACAACGTATTTTGTAGACATTTAAACATGAAATAGTGTCATCTATGTAACGGAAAAGTTACGTAATCTGTACGTTAGTTAGATATGCTCATTAATTTTATACATGCCTTGCCAATAACGGGGAAATATGGTATTTATCTCCATAAGTCAAGATAACACCAAAATATTTCCCATAACTCTTTGCGCCACTCTCGATTTTTCCAAAATGGCGTATAATTGCGAAGTCGTGTATTCAACCTGCTCAGTTAAGCGTTTGGGAGGCTTCCTAACAGCATGGTCATCCACAAGACTCTGGGTCAAGACACAGAATGATAAGCCCTGATATGTTTAAAACAAATGCATAACATATGTATGTGTGAATTTCCCTTTTTCACCCGACCCCGCGTCAATGCTATAAAGCTTCCTACGTTTTTCTCCGCAAAGAGTATAGGGGATTACTCCCCAAGACATAGCTCCTCGCTGCCTTGATCCTTCCCACTGTCGCGACACGACCAATCAATGCTCTATGGGTTATAACATGGAGTGGGTCATTCTGCAGCATAGGCCGTGGTTTGTGGTGCGGTGGATGCAAGTGGACCGCTAGTCTGTAACCTGGAATCACCACGGCCAATAGGTTGCCCGCCTCATTCAGCCGACCAGGTGGGGTGTGCGGTTGGGGTGGAGAATGGGAAGAGGAAGAGGAGGGGGTGTGGGGGTGGGGGGGGGGGCATCGACCGAGTGACACAATAACGGTGGCGTACTCGCTAGTAGCCGATGGGAATCAATATTCCTCGCTTGTCCCGGTTCATGACCTGACACCAATGGCTATACTAACCCATGGTTTTATACTGCATCCAGGCCGCACAGCCCCACCCCTCCCCACCCCACCCTCACGAGCCTACCCCAACCCACCCCACCCCACCCCACCCCACCCCACCCCACCCCACCCCACCCCACCCCACCCCACCCCACCCCACCCAACTCCACCCCACCCCACCCCACCCCACCCCACCCCACCCAATCCAAAGCGAACGCCATATCTAAATATTACATTTCTCACAACAATTCTGGGATTAACATTATATTAAGTTCATCGCAAGCAGGGAGGTAGGTAGGTAGGGAGGGGGGGGGGGTGAGGGCAGGCGGGTAGGGTGGAGCGGGTGTCAAGGGCAGTGGGTGGGTGGGCAGGTGTCCACCTTACGATCGCGAGGGAAGTGACTCACACAGATCCAGCATGTGATTTCGACCTCACGGATACATGATAAATAAATGATCAATGGGTGTGGGCAATGTCGGCGCATTTGATGAGTGGACATCATAGTGTGTAGGAGACCAGTGGTCAGTCACTGGTAACGAGGAGGAGGAGGGAGTGGTGGTGAAGGAGGTTGAGGAGGAGGAGGAGGAGGAGGAGGAGGAGGAGGAGGAGGAGGAGGAGGAGGAAGGAGAGGTGCGTGGGGATTGAAAACGCGGGGCCGCCGCGACTTTCCTCTACCCCACCACAAACTGCCCCCGTCACCCCGGTCAGCTTCCCCACACTCCCTCAGTAAGAAATAAAATCATGTGTTCATGTATCAGCCATCACGCGCAGCGCCATCTGGTGTTCAGATAGAGATTTCCCGTTTGATTATCACGACACCATTTGCACCAGGTTCGTAACTTTCACAGCTGCTTCCTGCTTCATCCATCAATTGTCATCAGGGCCATCACGGCATGGCAAGCGTGCCATGAATATTAAGAAGTCCATGTAACTTAAATACGGGCATTTTTCTAAGCTCTAAAACAAGGGGGATATTGTTCTGCTTATCGAGGGAGTTGTTTTTTCAGAATTCTTACTTAGCGATGGGAGGTCTTTATCCATGCGTTAATTAAGTAGATATTATAATCACAAATTACTGATACGCATGTCATTGCGTTTTCCAGTTTTCGAGAGATTAGTGATAATAATTCAAATGTAGAGAAACACTTAGCATTACGCCATTTTACGTTAAAAGTTCTTGAACAGTTTCCTGTATTAGATCCCACCCAGACGGCGTCAGTTGTCTCTAAGTTATACTTTGAACCTGATATCTTTCAGACATCATCAATTATGTTCAGAAAGTTTTCCCCTGCCTTTTCATCAGCCAGGAGAGAAGGGGTATCGTCAGCTAACTGTGATATTTTAACTGATCCTTCATCAATTCTAATGCCTTTAATCCTGCCATTCCGTCAGACCCCAATGGCCGTGAATTCTAGTGTTAAAACGAAGAAAAGAGTAACTAAAGGACGTATCTGTCATAGCGATCCGTTGTGTAACCGTTGTTCATCCCACAACTTCGGCTTTCCCGATTAAGGGTTTACACAACGTTCCTGAATTTATGACCACAATTGAACGATTCCAAAGTCTCGTCAATATACGTCCTTCGACGGAGTCAACGGCCTTTTTAGAATCTATTAAGAAAATTAATTATCGTATATTGTTTTAATATTTGTCCCTATATATCTCTCTTTTGAATAGCCGGTTCGGTCGGAGTTTATTAACTTAGTGATTTTGTCAACAACGTTTAACAAGGATATCATGTCATATCTTGTCTTTTGGGGGAATTAATGACATCAAGCATCGTTTTTGATCCATAAACAAAATCCTATCATCAGGATCAAAATTCAAACTTTCTGTCGCAAACTCCGATAAAGGTCTCCAACAAAACTGATAGAATTCAGCTGTCAGTCGGTTTGAGTGTCGGTGTGTTAAATTCCTTAAGAGCTCTACCCAGTTCCTCAACTCAACTCATAGAACATAGTTCCTGCTGTGCTTCACTTAGTAAATTGCGTAAGTTCATGTCGGATGTGATTGCCAACCCGGTGTTCACTTCACGTTCTTCTAAGTCGTCCCTCCCATGGTTGTGTCTGGTCTGACCTGCTGCAGCTGCCGTCGAAATGTCATCATGCCTCACTCAATATCTCGGGTAACCACACGAACATAAAACAATCTTTGAATGGAATTTTAGATTGTTTCTATATTTGTCCATGTCATTGCTTGCTGAGCACATTTGTCAGCGCATTCTCTTACATGCTGTATGACCACAATCGTGATACTTTCTTTTCCTTCATGAGTGTCGATTTTTGCGTCATGTAGTCGAACAATCAGGTTATCCATCGGTGGCCAGGTTTCAAAGAGTCATGTGGATAGCGGGGAGTACTGAACTAGGGGTTACGTGGCAGACGGGGTGGAGGGTGATGCTTAGACCATGATTAATTACTACGAAGATGGATACCTATTCGGATCCTCACGATTGGCATCTTGGAGTACTTGGAGATTATTATTTATCTATTGGCAATTTTTTGAGATTATTTGTAGAATTCTTGATCAATGCGACCCTTTCCTTGTGATATCTAACAATATCCGTTACTAACAGCAGTCGTTGTATCCCTCGATATTCGCGATATCACCTTCCAGCCTTTTGTACCTGATGTATCTCTAGTAGGCATTACCAAATTACGGGTCCAGGAGCTCCTTCACGCCCCCCCCCCCTTCTCCCTCCCTCCCCACAAATAATCCAAGGGCGGTGTAATATGTCACTTCGCCTGTCGCCGATCCCCACCCCCCGGGGGGGGGGGGGGGGTAGGGTAACTAGATACAAAAATGTATAAGGAGATGCCGCTGAGAGCTCCGAAATCTTGCCCATCCAGGTACAAGAAACTGCGTAAAACTAGGGCCCATCCTAGTACCAGCTGAGAAAGTTGCATAATCTAGACCAATCTACTGCGACGAAAATCCTTATGATCGGCCCCTCTCCAGCTTGAAAATTGAGCGGAACCATTGGCGTACCGACTGCCCCCGACATTAGACCCATGCAGGTACCAAAAGTACACAATTTCACGGTGATAACTGGCGCAACCAAAATGCACAAGAAAACCCCGCAGCAGTCCTTTACATCAAGACCCCACCCCCCCGGGCCTCCACCCTCCAGCTCCAACATTCCCTGAACAGAAGTCCCAAGCGCAGACGCCACGTGCAGTGTCCCAACAAACACGTATTGTTGCGGTCGAGAGGGGGGGGGGGGCAGAGGAGGGGGGCTCATAAAGAGACACATGCAGAAGAAAGCATAGACATCCCATCTAGCCGTACATTGGACTTCATGCACCCATCCCATGTTTGGGGGTGTTATTGGTGGGGGGTGGGGATGGGGGGTGGACAAGAGGTGTCTTCATATGAGGGGGTGGCGGGGGAACCGTTGGTTGGGGGTGTTAGGCATCCAAACAGGCATCGAAGTCCGGATAAAGGATTTAGTCATCTTTGGATGAGAATAATAGGATTTAGCCTTGCCCAGTCGTGCGTACATAGAAAGCAAATAGCACAGACTGCATAGTAAAACCCCAATGTATATTTTAAATCATAACAGTGTGTCACCGGAGGGCTTCTTCTTTTTTTTTTTACTTAAAGTAAAGAGTGCGACCTTACAGTGAAAGCCTTTTGAGGAAGTGATGGCAAGCTTTTGGTGAAGCGATTTTGACACCTTGTATCCAGGTGTAAACTGTAAGAATGAATTCAAATCGCTGTACTGAACATGCACATTTCGGAAACAGGTGTTTTGCATGCCGCCAGGACAACTCAGAAAGCCAACGATGTGTAAACTGTGTGTGCAAATCTTAATCAAGTCTGAATTCTACAATTAACATTAACATCAAATAGGCTCAAATCTTAACTTTTTTGTCTCATGAAGTTGCGACAAAGTTACTGATAGTAGACCAGTTAACATGTGGTCAGGGAAAGGTGTCTACAATTTGAGGCTAGTTAAGATTATGTCAATGTAGGGTGACTGCATTCAGTGCTAATTACCATAAGCTCAGTGTATGGTGATTTAAATCAGAGGTCAGTGTAGGGCGTCTTCAATCAGAGGTCAATATAGGGCGTCTTAACTCATGCAAGCTGGGGTCAGTGACCATAGGGGTCAGTGCAGGGCGTCTTCATGCAGTCAGGGGTCAGTGACTATAGAGGTCAGTGCAGGGCGTCTTCATCCAGTCAGGGGTCAGTGACTATAGAGGTCAGTGCAGGGCGTCTTCATGCAGCCAGGGGTTAATGACCATAGAGGTCAGTGCCGGGCGTCTTCATGCAGTCAGGGGTCAATGACCATAGAGGTCAGTGCAGGGCGTCTTCATCCAGTCAGGGGTCAGTGACTATAGAGGTCAGTGGAGGGCGTCTTCATGCAGTCAGGGGTCAATGACCATAGAGGTCAGTGCAGGGCGTCTTCATCCAGTCAGGGGTCAGTGACTATAGAGGTCAGTGCAGGGCGTATTCATGCAGCCAGGGGTCAATGACCATAGAGGTCAGTGCAGGGCGTCTTCATCCAGTCAGGGGTCAGTGACTATAGAGGTCAGTGGAGGGCGTCTTCATGCAGCAAGAGGTCAACGACCATAGAGGTCAGTGCAGGACGTCTTCATGCAGCCAGGGGTTAATGACCATAGAGGTCAGTGCAGGGCGTCTTCATCCAGTCAGGGGTTAATGACCATAGAGGTCAGTGCAGGGCGTCTTCATGCAGTCAGGGGTCAATGACCATAGAGGTCAGTGCAGGGTGTCTTCATGCAGTCAGGTGTCAGTGACTATAGAGGTCAGTGGAGGGCGTCTTCATGCAGCAAGAGGTCAACGACCATAGAGGTCAGTGCAGGGCGTCTTCATGCAGTCAGGGGTCAGTGACTATAGACGTCAGTGCAGGGCGTATTCATGCAGCCAGGGGTCAATGACCATAGAGGTCAGTGCAGGGAGCCTTCATGCAGTCAGGGGTCAGTGACTATAGAGGTCAGTGGAGGGCGTATTCATGCAGTCAGGGGTCAGTGACTATAGAGGTCAGTGCAGGGCGTATTCATGCAGTCAGGGGTTAATTACCATAGAGGTCAGTGCAGGGTGTCTTCATGCAGTCAGGGGTCAGTGACTATAGAGGTCAGTGCAGGGCGTCTTCATGCAGTCAGGGGTCAGTGACTATAGAGGTCAGTGGAGGGCGTCTTCATGCAGTCAGGGGTCAGTGACTATAGAGGTCAGTGCAGGGCGTATTCATGCAGTCAGGGGTCAGTGACTATAGAGATCAGTGGAGGGCGTCTTCATGCAGCCAGAGGTCAACGACCATAGAGGTCAGTGCAGGGCGTCTTCATGCAGTCAGGGGTCAGTGACTATAGAGGTCAGTGGAGGGCGTCTTCATGCAGTCAGGGGTCAGTGACTATAGAGGTCAGTGCAGGGCGTATTCATGCAGTCAGGGGTCAGTGACTATAGAGATCAGTGGAGGGCGTCTTCATGCAGCCAGAGGTCAACGACCATAGAGGTCAGTGCAGGGCGTCTTCATGCAGTCAGGGGTCAGTGACTATAGAGGTCAGTGCAGGGCGTATTCATGCAGTCAGGGGTCAGTGGCTATAGAGATCAGTGGAGGGCGTCTTCATGCAGCCAGAGGTCAACGACCATAGAGGTCAGTGCAGGGCGTCTTCATGCAGTCAGGGGTCAGTGATTATAGAGGTCAGTGGAGGGCGTCTTCATGCAGCCAGGGGTTAATAATGACCATAGAGGTCAGTGCAGGGCGTCTTCATGCAGTCAGGGGTCAGTGACTATAGAGGTCAGTGCAGGGCGTCTTCATGCAGCAAGAGGTCAACGACCATAGAGGTCAGTCCAGGGCGTCTTCATGCAGTCAGGGGTCAGTGACTATAGACGTCAGTGCAGGGCGTATTCATGCAGCCAGGGGTCAATGACCATAGAGGTCAGTGCAGGGCGCCTTCATGCAGTCAGGGGTCAGTGACTATAGAGGTCAGTGGAGGGCGTATTCATGCAGTCAGGGGTCAGTGACTATAGAGGTCAGTGCAGGGCGTATTCATGCAGTCAGGGGTTAATGACCATAGAGGTCAGTGCAGGGTGTCTTCATGCAGTCAGGGGTCAGTGACTATAGAGGTCAGTGCAGGGCGTCTTCATGCAGTCAGGGGTCAGTGACTATAGAGGTCAGTGGAGGGCGTCTTCATGCAGTCAGGGGTCAGTGACTATAGAGGTCAGTGCAGGGCGTATTCATGCAGTCAGGGGTCAGTGACTATAGAGATCCGTGGAGGGCGTCTTCATGCAGCCAGAGGTCAACGACCATAGAGGTCAGTGCAGGGCGTCTTCATGCAGTCAGGGGTCAGTGACTATAGAGGTCAGTGGAGGGCGTCTTCATGCAGTCAGGGGTCAGTGACTATAGAGGTCAGTGCAGGGCGTATTCATGCAGTCAGGGGTCAGTGACTATAGAGATCAGTGGAGGGCGTCTTCATGCAGCCAGAGGTCAACGACCATAGAGGTCAGTGCAGGGCGTCTTCATGCAGTCAGGGGTCAGTGACTATAGAGGTCAGTGGAGGGCGTCTTCATGCAGTCAGGGGTCAGTGACTATAGAGGTCAGTGGAGGGCGTCTTCATGCAGTCAGGGGTCAGTGACTATAGAGGTCAGTGCAGGGCGTATTCATGCAGTCAGGGGTCAGTGACTATAGAGATCAGTGGAGGGCGTCTTCATGCAGCCAGAGGTCAACGACCATAGAGGTCAGTGCAGGGCGTCTTCATGCAGTCAGGGGTCAGTGACTATAGAGGTCAGTGCAGGGCGTATTCATGCAGTCAGGGGTCAGTGACTATAGAGATCAGTGGAGGGCGTCTTCATGCAGCCAGAGGTCAACGACCATAGAGGTCAGTGCAGGGCGTCTTCATGCAGTCAGGGGTCAGTGATTATAGAGGTCAGTGGAGGGCGTCTTCATGCAGCCAGGGGTTAATAATGACCATAGAGGTCAGTGCAGGGCGTCTTCATGCAGTCAGGGGTCAG
>OZ025252.1:28321855-28358777 GCA_964019135.1 Arenicola marina
CCGACCCCATTCCCATTCCCACCCCTATACCCGACCCCCCACCAGAATGCCAACATAAGACAACATCCTTGGAAGGGCATTACTGTGCCGGAAAGTGTTTCTACCTTGCCAATTGGCAGTTAAAATCATTCTCACCTGACCCCGAACTCACTCTTACACCCCTGCACCCCACACCCTTACTCACAGCCTCCGAGCCACCCACCGTCATCAGCCGCCTCCCCCCCCCACCAGCTTCCAACTACCACAACTGCTTCCCCACCCTAACGGGGTGACGACCTTCGACCTAGCATGTCACAAGGCAGTAAAGTAAAGGTTAAAGGAATTTAACTTCAACATATGTAAAAAAAATACATGCACCAAGAATCTACATAATGTCACATTCTACTCCAAGGCGGATGTTCAAGCGAGCGAGGCCCGCTTTGATATACCGCCCCACTTAGGCTACAAGGCTGACTTATCCATCGACCCTGGGTATATTGTACCTCATAAATATTATAAATTATGATGCATAATTATGCTAATGAAGTAACTGAACCTCGTGGCTCGGGTATCTCCGGTCCCATAACGTATGTACGTACAATCGAAGTCCAATTTGTGAAGCATGATGTATAACCGGAAAACAAATAAAAGCTGGTATTATAATAAATGTAGCGGGAAAAGGTTTCGTGAGGTCAGCAGAAACATGGCGCTTTCAGACGCGCCTTGTCATTATAAAATCTCGGGTTAGCCCGGTCAGCCGTCCGTGGAGCGTACGTCCGACCTTTGATAGCACGTTTGTGCGTTCAATCCCCGTCCATTTTGTTTTCTATTCACAGATGGCAGCTATGTAATTAATATCTGATAAATGTGTTCCTCCTCGCGGTCGTCAGATTTTCAAGAGAAATCCTCGATTCTAAGCTATGATTGGTTTAGCTTAATTCATTGGCTAGCATGTTTACAGTTTCGTTAATATTATATTAAACAATATATACGAATCTTTTCAAAGGTATCTGGTGTGTTGTGTGTTCACCATTCCACGTATGACGACCAGTTGTCGCCGAATCAGTCTCGCTTTTCAGGGCAGCTTAATTGAAAATTAAAAAGTAATTCAACAGGAAATGAGCAGGTGAACGCGGAAGTTTTATTGCGAGGCAGTCAAATACAAGAGCGGGTTTGACAGGTGGCGCATGCGCAGTTTTCACTTATGTCGTTGTCAGGGAACGCGTGCGTGGGTGGAGCTACTGCTTTTATACTGCTGTTATCATTGCCGACATAAGGGAATTGGAGGTTTATCTGCAGGGTATCATTGCCTATACGTTTCCCCAGGGGGAGGGGGTGGGGGGAACAGGCACTACGTTACTACAGAGGTGGGGGTGTGCCGCCTAGCCAAAGATGGAATTATTTTGCAGAGCGAGAGAAAAATGCGCGATTTTGTGATCATTGAGAGATAATATTTTCGTTAAAACACTGACAGAAATGTATGGTAAAAAAGCATCTCAAATAGACACCGACAGAAAATTTTGGTTAAACAAGGCATCTAAAATAGGCACTAACATTCATGACAAAGAATCTGGAGGTTAATATTTTGAACAGTTTAGATATCAATTGGACTATATCGTCAAGAACTGCAATTTTGAAGAAAAACAGATGGGCACATCAAGAGAAAGTGCAAATTTCTGCTTCGGGGATTGAGAGAAAAAAAGGCGAAAAAAGGGGCCATTTGGGCGGCACAATATATATAGATATATATAACTATATTTGGTGCCTCCGTCCTCCCGGGTACGTTTCATATTGGCTTCATGTTTCCTTATTATAGGTTATCATGAACCACATGTGGTATTTGTGCCCGTGTTTGTGGGGTATCATTGCCAACATAAGAAATATGTGCGTATGCTACAATAAGTTATAAATCCATTTAAAAAAAATGCATATACCTAGAATTTCTTAACGGACTGAACTTGTTTTTGATAACGTATTTCTCGTGTTGCATCGTTAAACATCAATAGCCAATATCGTTGATTGCAGGTGGTATCATATAGTGATACGGTCGGCGCCCCCCGACCACCCTCCTCCCGTTCGCTACACCCCGAGAGGAGGAGCTTCGATGAGCGCTTCGATGTGGATGAGCGGACACTGGTAGGAATACGAGTGAAACCTAATTCACCCCTCACCCCACCCCAAGAGTACACATTACACATATCGTTCTCACCCCTTCCCCGCCCCCCCCCAGATCACAACCAAAAAAGCACCCCTCCTCGGTCTCACCCGTTCGCACCCCCTCCCTGCACACCCCCCCCCCCCCCCCTCGGAGCCCCCCCATGTCGTCTCTTCCACCAGCCACCTTATCTCTCCCCAGACAGCCGACTTAACCATGGACACACACCCGTATCTATTACAATTCCCACCTCACCATCCACGTGGCGCCCCTCTCTCACCCCGCCTCCACCCCCACCCCCCTCACACCCCGCCTCAACCCCCCCCCACACCCCCCGGCCAACGCCAAGACATCTCACTCTACCCGCTCCCACTGCGCACCGCTAATAATTTATACAGACCTGCAAGCTCCGTCACACCTCGCCGAGCAGAGCTAAACGCTTTGCAAGTCCAACATCTTCGGTATCAGATGTCGTCCTTCGTTGTACGCTGAGATGGGGGGTGGTGGGGGGGGGGGTTAGTGGGGAATGGAGGTGGATGGGGGGAGGGGTTGTAAGAGAGGAGGGGGGAGGGGGAGGTAGTGGGTGGGAGAGGGCGGGGGTGAGGGGAAGTAGAGGGAGGGAGGGAGGGGTTGACCCTATAGATTTAGTATCTGTATATGTACTTAAGAATTATAAGAGCCACTCTTATATCCTTATACCGTGGTTTGTCCCGTTAGAAATATGACGCCGGTTGTTCCCTCCCCCTCATAGATCCCACCCCCACTCCGACTCCACTCCCCCCGTCTCTCCTCTCACCAAGTTCACACAGCATCCACACCCACCAAACGACCCCCCTACCCTCTACCCCCTCCCCTAACTTACCTTGAAAATTAACCAGCTCCCAGTTTTAGGCCCGTGCTTTTAATACTACGCATGCCTTCATACATGAAGAGGTGAGTTGTAGCGTTGAGAGGGTCGCCAACCTCGGTAGCCACTGTAGGATATAGTAACCCCCACTCCCCCACCCCACCCCCCTCCGTTCAGTGCACCACACCACTCACTCCTGCCCCTTCCACCATCCCCCATCCGTCCGCCCAACTCCCATCTTCCATCCTATGCCCACCCACCCACTCACCGCCGGGCCTCGCTCACTGCCTCTCTCACCTGGCTTGCTCCCTGCCTCTCTCACCTGGCTTCTCCCTGCCTCTCTCACCTGCCTCGCTCGCTGCCTCTCTCACGTGCCTCGCTGACTGCCTCTCTCACCTGCCTCGCTCCCTGCCTCTCTCATCTGCCTCGCTCGCTGCTTCTCTCACCTGCCTCGCTCACTGCCTCTCTCACCTGCCTCGCTCCCTGCCTCTCTCATCTGCCTCGCTCCCTGCCTCTCTCACCTGGCCTGCTCCCTGCCTCTCTCACCTGCCTCGCTCGCTGCCTCTCTCACCCGGCGAGCTCGCTGCCTCTCTCACCTGGCTTGCTCCCTGCCTCTCTCACCTGCCTCGCTCGCTGCCTCTCTCACCTGCCTCGCTCGCTGCCTCTCACCTGCCTCGCTCCCTGCCTCTCTCATCTGCCTCGCTCCCTGCCTCTGTCACCTGGCTTGCTCCCTGCCTCTATCACCTGGCCTGCTCCCTGCCATTCTCACCTGCCTCGCTCGCTGCCTCTCTCACCTGGCGTGCTTGCTGCCTCTCTCACCTGGCTTGCTCCCTGCCTCTCTCACCTGCCTCGCTCGCTGCCTCTCTCACCTGCCTCGCTCGCTGCCTCTCACCTGCCTCGCTCCCTGCCTCTCTCATCTGCCTCGCTCCCTGCCTCGCTCCCTGCCTCTCTCACCTGCCTCGCTCGCTGCCTCCCTCACCTGGCTTGCTCCCTGCCTCCCTCACCTGGCTTGCTCCCTGCCTCTCTCATCTGCCTCGCTCCCTGCCTCTCTCACCTGGCTTGCTCCCTGCCTCTCTCACCTGCCTCGCTCGCTGCCTCTCTCACCTGGCTTGCTCGCTGCCTCTCTCACCTGCCTCGCTCGCTGCCTCTCTCACCTGCCTCGCTCCCTGCCTCCCTCATCTGCCTCGCTCCCTGCCTCTCTCACCTGGCTTGCTCCCTGCCTCTCCTACCTGGCCTGCTCCCTGCCTCTCTCACCTGGCTTGCTCCCTGCCTCTCTCACCTGGCTCGCTCCGGGCCTCTCTCACCTGGCTTGCTCCCTGCCTCTCTCACCTGCCTCGCTCGCTGCCTCTCTCACCTGGCTTGCTCGCTGCCTCTCTCACCTGCCTCGCTCGCTGCCTCTCTCACCTGCCTCGCTCCCTGCCTCGCTCCCTGCCTCGCTCCCTGCCTCTCTCACCTGCCTCGCTCGCTGCCTCTCTCACCTGGCTTGCTCCCTGCCTCCCTCACCTGGCTTGCTCCCTACCTCTCTCACCTGGCTCGCTCCCTGCCTCTCTCATCTGGCTTGCTCCCTGCCTCTCTCACCTGCCTCGCTCGCTGCCTCTCTCACCTGGCTTGCTCGCTGCCTCTCTCACCTGCCTCGCTCGCTGCCTCTCTCACCTGAATCGCTCCCTGCCTCCCTCATCTGCCTCGCTCCCTGCCTCTCTCACCTGGCTTGCTCCCTGCCTCTCTTACCTGGCCTGCTCCCTGCCTCTCTCACCTGGCTTCTCCCTGCCTCTCTCACCTGCCTCGCCCCCTGCCTCTCTCATCTGCCTCGCTCCCTGCCTCTCTCACCTGGCTTGCTCCTTGCCTACCTACCTGGACGGCGACGCAGTACATCGACTACAATGCAAGGAATGCAGAAACTGGCGAGTGGTGCTCCAGGGGGTCGAGTAAGGGCGGCCAGTGGGGGTGGGGGCAGGGCGGCAGGGTTGACTTGAGGGTGGCAGGGGGGGGGGGCGGTGCGCAGGGACAGGGGTGGTGAGACCGGCGGCGACCCCAACAAGCAGGTATCGTAGATAGAGTGGGGGGTGGGTGGGTTGAGAGGGTGGGGGCGGTTACACACGCGGTAACTCATTCGTTCGTTGCCGTTGTCATTGTCGCGGACAAGGGGAGGGGGGGGGAAGGGCCGTGTGTGTGGGGTGAATGGATACAAACCCACCCCTCCCCTCTCCCTTGCTTTGTGTTGTCTCTCACCCCCTTCCCCCCTCCCTCCCACCTCAACCCTCACCCCTTATCCGTAGCCGCGCATCGCTCCGCGCAATTCATGGACGACGAACGTGTCGCTCGTTCGCTAGGTGTCGCCTCCTTCGCATAGAAAGCGGTCAGCTGACTGAACGGGCCACATACACTCCCCTCACGGTAGAGGCCGCTAGCTGCGCGAGCTCTGCGTAACCGGGTGGCATTCCTCCACGGCCACTGGAGTGTGGCGCGGACCGGCCCGTCCACACCCCCTCCCCCCTCCTTGCGCCCTCCCCACCTTCACCCCCCTCCAGGCCCATAGCTACACCTTACACGACCCACTCCACTCCTACTCTACTCTACCCTACCTTCACCCAGCCAGCCAGCAGGCGGGAGACAACGCTCGACCACTCTCCGTCACAAAAACCTTGGCTAGGTGCCGCAGGTAACATTCAGACGCATGTCAGCTTCCACCCCTTTAACTTGTCAGACGTACCCGCTACCTGGTGAAAACCACGCAGGGCTGGCTATTCGGTGAGACCGACGAGAAAGGGCGAGAGAGGGCGCGAGAGGGAGAGAGAGAGAGAGAGAGCCCGCGAGATAGAGAGGTAGAAGCCCGAAAGTGTGACATACAGCACACAAGCATCCCTTTACCTGGGGAGTGAGGACGTCGTGGGAATTAAGCGACTGACGGGGGACAGACAACAACTGCTCTGTCCGGCTCTGCCTGTCACATCTTTGTCGTTCTTCATTCGGATTTACAGAACAGAACTGGGAATAATCAATGATTGAAGGAGCTACTGCTCCTGAAGGCTCAGGGTTTGTTGACTCCCTGATCCAGACCCAGGGACTATTTCACCGGATTAAGCACTGACCATGGATACTTGACCCGGCGGTCGCTGACGGAGCTCCGGCAGCCAGGGTGTCTGTCACCCAGCTCCCACCGACCATCACTTAGGGGAGGGGGATACCACTCACCCACCCACGTCAATGGGAGCCACATCACCCCCATTCGACCACCTTCAGTCTCCCCCCTCCTCATCGCCCTTGTGTACTTGACCGCCGTGCCCTGACCCTCCCCACCCATCCCCGCGTACCCTTACCCCTTAACCACGCCCCCCCCCCCCCGTCTCCCCACCACCCAACCACGCTGCCGTAGCAACGCGGCACGCCACTTTCGTCTTCTTCTTAAACTTCATCCCTGCTCGCAGATGGCGAGACTCTCCGCCCTGCCACGCCCCTTCGGGGGTGCCTGGGTGTGGGCCCTGCCCCTGCTGGGGGGTCTGCTTCCCGGGGTGGCCGCCCAGGGCTGCCCCAGCACCGCCGGCATCGTTCTGGGGTCCATCTTCGGTACGCTGGTGGTGGTGGCCATCGTTGGAGTCATCGTCTACTTCGTGCTGAAGAAGAAGAAACAGAAAGGTGAGTGAAAGACCGATGGAGTCAGCTAAGCGAATCAGTCAGCCTAACGTTCAAGGACGGCGTGTAGCTGCTTGCCCCGCGCATCGGTGCTCGTATCTCAGTGACGTCATCGCCTCCCGGTCATCGCCTCCCCGTCATCTCATGCCGGTCATCGCCTCCCTGTCAACTCATGCCCGTCATCGCCTCCCTGTCATTTCATGCCAGTCATAGCCTCCCTGTCATCTCATGCCCGTCATAGCCTCCCTGTCATCTCATGCCCGTCATCGCCACCATGTCATCTCAGGCCCTTCATAGCCTCCCTGTCATCTCATGCCCGTCATCGTCTCCGTCATCTCATGCCCGTCATCGCCCCCCTGTCATCTTATGCCCGTCATCGCCTCCCTGTCATCTCATGCCCGTCATCGCCTCCCTGTCATTGTTTGCCTGTTACGTCATTACCGTGCATATGCTGCATCTCAGTTCATGCCGGCCACCCTATGCCTGTCATAGCATATCATCTCATGTCCGTGACCTCTTGCCCGTCATCTCTTGCCCGTCATCTCCTATCAGTCACTTCATGCCTTTCATCTCATGTTTGTCATCTCATATCTGTCATCTCATGTTTGTCATCTCATATCTGTCATCTCATGTCTGTTATCTCATGTCTGTCATCTCATGTCTGTCATCTCATGTCTGTCATCTCATGTCAGTGACTTCTTGCCTGTCATCTCCTGCCTGTCAGTTACTGCGTCATCCCCGTCTGCACATCCACTGCCGCTTCCCGTTTGTAGACCAATATATGCCGCGTGGGTTGACCCGCCACCTCCCAACATAACCACGTGCGTTCTCCACCGTTGAGCATAATCAGTACTGTGACAGACCAAGTACTGTTTATAATCAACGGAGGTGAACGCTCGTGATCTTAACCGCATTATCCACTTTACGTGTTCCAGTTCCGCTCAGCATGGCCGGCGTGCACTGGTTCACCACACGCCGTGCTAATAGTCAATCACTTACTTACGTCCGGTTATCGAACGATTGCGTACAATTGGTCGTTGAAGACTTGCTTGATTCTGGTTTTCGAGCCCTCGTTTACAATGATTTTCGAACACTTTTGGTTCTTGTTCGTTATTGAATATATTATTGACTTCCCGTGAAGACGACCGTGTGTCTGTCATTGACTCATTGACTCTGTCATGTGTGTGTCTGTCATTGACTCTGTCACGTGTCTGTCATTGACTCTGTCATGTGTGTCTGTCATTGACTCTGTCATGTGTCTGTCATTGACTGTCACGTGTGCCTGTCATTGACTCTGTCATGTGCCTGTTATTGACTGTCACGTGTCTGTCATTGACTGTCATGTGTCTGTCATTGACTGTCACGTGTCTGTCATTGACTGTCACGTGTCTGTCATTGACTGTCACGTGTGTCTGTCATTGACTCTGTCATGTGTCTGTCATTGACTGCCATGTGTCTGTCATTGACTGTCATGTGTCTGTCATTGACTGGCATGTGTCTGTCATTGACTGTCACGTGTGTCTCATTGACTCTGACATGTGTCTGTCATTGACTCTGACATGTGTCTGTCATTGACTGTCACGTGTGTCTGTCATTGACTCTGTCATGTGTCTGTCATTGACTGTCACGTGTGTCTGTCATTGGCTCTGTCACGTGTCTGTCATTGACTGTCACGTGTGTCTGTCATTGACTCTGTCATGTGTCTGTTATTGACTGTCACGTGTGCCTGTCATTGACTCTGTCATGTGTCTGTCATTGACTGTCACGTGTGTCTGTCATTGACTGTCACGTGTGTCTGTCATTGACTCTGTCATGTGTCTGTCATTGACTGTCACGTGTCTGTCATTGACTGTCACGTGTCTGTCATTGACTGTCACGTGTCTGTCATTGACTGTCACGTGTCTGTCATTGACTGTCACTTGTCTGTCATTGACTGTCACGTGTGTCTGTCATTGACTCTGTCGTGTGTCTGTCATAGACTGTCACGTGTCTGTCATTGACTGTCACGTGTATGTCATTGACTGTCACGTGTGTCTGTCATTGACTCTGTCATGTGTCTGTCATTGACTGTCACGTGTGCCTGTCATTGACTCTGTCATGTGTCTGTCATTGACTGTCACGTGTGTCTGTCATTGACTGTCACGTGTGTCTGTCATTGACTCTGTCATGTGTCTGTCATTGACTGTCACGTGTCTGTCATTGACTGTCACGTGTCTGTCATTGACTGTCACGTGTCTGTCATTGACTGTCACTTGTCTGTCATTGACTGTCACGTGTGTCTGTCATTGACTCTGTCGTGTGTCTGTCATAGACTGTCACGTGTCTGTCATTGACTGTCACGTGTATGTCATTGACTGTCACGTGTGTCTGTCATTGACTCTGTCATGTGTCTGTCATTGACTGTCACGTGTGCCTGTCATTGACTCTGTCATGTGTCTGACATTGACATTGACTATGTCTGACCCTGTCATTGACTGTATCAAAGTCTGTGTTTGATTCCATTAATAGCTGTGGCATTGATTCCGTCATTCTGATGCTGTCTCTCGACCTGCCTTTGACTTTCAGTCTGCCAGAACATTGTGACTGCATCTATTAGTGCCTTCACCATGGTCCCTTAGTGACCCATTAGTGACTGCCATCTACTCCCTCGAGTACCAGACTGTCAGCCAGTCAACTTTATTAGGTTATTACCTCACCCTTCCCCCTGGGCTAGACCTCCCCCCCCCCTGGGCTAGACCTCACCCATCCCAATGGGCTAGACCTCACCCCCTCCTGGGCTAGACCTCACCCACCCCCCTGGGCTAGACCTCACCCCACCTGGGCTAGACCTCAGCCCCCCCCCCCGGGCTAGACCTCACCCCCGCCCCTAGACTAGACCTCAACCACCCTGGGCTCGACCTCACCCGCCCCTGGGCTAGACCTCACCTCCCCCCCCCCACCTGGGCTAGACCTCCCCCCCTGGATTAGACCTCACCCACCCCCCTGGGCTAGACCTCACCCCCCCCTGGGCTAGACCTCACCCACCCCCCTGGGCTAGACCTCACCCCCCCTGGGCTAGACCTCACCCACCCCCCTGGGCTAGACCTCAACCACCCTGGGCTCGACCTCACCCACCCCTGGAATAGACCTCACCCCCCTTGGCTAGACCTCACCCCCCCCCCCCCCCCCTTGGGCTAGACCTCACCCACCCCTGGGCTAGACCTCACCCACCCCTGGGATAGACCTCACCTCCCCCCTGTGCTAGACCTAACCCACCCACCTCTGGACTAGACCTCACCCCCCCTCCTGGGCTAGACCTCACCCCCCCTGGGCTAGACCTCACCCCCCCTGGGCTAGACCTCACCCACCACCTCTTGGCTAGACCTCATCCCCCCGGGCTAGATCGCACCCCCCCCATGGGCTAGACCTCACCCACCCACCCCTGGGCTAGACCTCACCCACTCCTGAGCTAGACCTCACCCACCCACCCCTGGGCTAGACCTCACCCTCCCCTGAGCTAGACCTCATCCACCCCTGGGCTAGACCTCACCCCCCCTGGGCTAGACCTCACCCACCACCTCTTGGCTAGACCTCATCCCCCCGGGCTAGATCGCACCCCCCCCCCATGGGCTAGACCTCACCCACCCACCCCTGGGCTAGACCTCACCCACCCCTGGGCTAGACCTCACCCACCCACCCCTGGGCTAGACCTCACCCACCCCTGGGCTAGACCTCACCCACCCCTGGGCTAGACCTCACCCCCCCCCCCCTGGGCTAGACCTCACCCCCCCTGACCTAGACCTCACCCACCCCTGGGCTAGACCTCACCCACCCCTGGGCTAGACCTCACCCCCCCCCCACCCCTGGGCTAGACCTCACCCACCCCTGGGCTAGACCTCACCCACCACCTCTTGGCTAGACCTCATCCCCCCGGGCTAGATCGCACCCCCCCCATGGGCTAGACCTCACCCACCCACCCCTGGGCTAGACCTCACCCACCCCTGAGCTAGACCTCACCCACCCACCCCTGGGTTAGACCTCACCCTCCCCTGAGCTAGACCTCATCCACCCCTGGGCTAGACCTCACCCCCCCTGGGCTAGACCTCACCCACCACCTCTTGGCTAGACCTCATCCCCCCGGGCTAGATCGCACCCCCCCCCCCCATGGGCTAGACCTCACCCACCCACCCCTGGGCTAGACCTCACCCACCCCTGGGCTAGACCTCACCCACCCGCCCCTGGGCTAGACCTCACCCACCCCTGGGCTAGACCTCACCCACCCCTGGGCTAGACCTCACCCCCCCCCTGGGCTAGACCTCACCCCCCCTGACCTAGACCTCACCCACCCCTGGGCTAGACCTCACCCACCCCTGGGCTAGACCTCACCCCCCCCCACCCCTGGGCTAGACCTCACCCACCCCTGAGCTAGACCTCACTCACCCCTGGGCTAGACCTCACCCACCCCTGTGCTAAACCTTACCGAACGGGTATTAATTAAATTGGCCGCCAACCCCTCGTCTCTAACCCAGTACTTGGCAGCTGCGTTATGGGATGCTAGTTATTCAATACATCCTGCAGTTCAGTCAGTGGATACCATCGAGATTGCACTCCCGAGAGAAATTCCGCGCCCAATTAAAAACCCTATCAATCTAGGTATCTCCTTGTAGCCGAGGCGGTCGCGGCATGCCATAACGATGTCGATGAAAATGTCGATTCATATCTAGCGCCAGAAGGTGAAATAATCTTTGCTTGTGTCAATCGATAGTCGCAAGGTGTCATTTATTATATTGACACCTACGGAATGGATGACGTCACATCATTGAATGTCGGTCCATTCCTGTTCTGCTTTTTTTTTGCATGAACTTTATTTCTTTAATGAGTTCACATACCTCAATAACACAGCTAAATTAAGGCATCCTGATTATTATATAACTAAACACAAACGAAAGAAACATGTGCTGCTGTCCACTGTATAGCAAAAGAACAACTTGTGTTATCGTTTATCAGACATACATTTTATGTCCATGTATTCGCAACTACAATACAATTGTCGCCCAGTTTTCACCCAACAATCTTTTGGTTGCTTGTTGGCATGAATACGATATTTGAATATGTTGGCCCAATGGAGAGGATTCTTTGCAGCAATAATCGACTTAGCGGACCATTCCTTAGAAGATTTAGACCATTTGTTCTCGAAATATGTAAATACCAGGAGCAAGCTACCAGCTATCCTACCCATATTGCATGGAACTCTACATGACCTAGTCGACCCGTCGTTGCTGGTTACAGCAGGCATGTGGGCCCATGTATAGATTTATATATGTCGTTCGGGTAATAATACTTGGTATGTAGGGCGACACGAAAGGGAACACCGAAATACCAGTATTGTATTCACGTCGATAACGGTCTCAGAACAGTGAATGCTAATTGGTGCATGATGTCTACCGTTTGCAATAGCTGCGCCTGCAGGAATTGGACAAAAACAATTCATCGTGTAATAGCAATCTTAGTGCACTCCAGGCACGTTTGAAGGACGGGCAAATTATACAAGGGCATATTTAATGATTAAATTCACTGCTTCTTGCATGAATGTGCCCGTATGTTTTGCAATAAATTTTTTGTTGGCGCCATAAGTGATACATACCTGATGGCACGTGTGTATATCGGACCTGTTTGTCGTGCCAACATGGTATCTGGGTCATGTGAGCATGGTAAACTACCGAGTGCCTATCGGTACACCTTGGGTTTCCTGCCCAATGCTACAATGATCGGTACACCTTGGGTGTCCCGCCCCAGGCTACAATGATCGGCACACCTTGGGTGCCCCGCCCCATACAGCAATGACCGGTACACTTTGAGTGTCCCGCCCCATACATGATCGGCACACCTTAGGTGTCCCGCCCCATACATGATCGGCACATCTTGGAAGGGCCATTTCTGGCTATGTTGCTCCGGTTTGAAAATCCGACTCCCCTGCCGCATTCATCTACTTCGTATATACGGCAAGGTTTGCTAAATGGCCTTCTCGGGTAAAAAAGGTAAAAGGTAGGCCTATTTGGGGGGAGAAGGGTTGGATGTGGACCCTCAGGCCATATGGAAAGCGGTACGGCGGGGTTGTTTGGAACGGCAGTGGGCCGAGAACTAAGGAAAGAAGGTTTGTTATTACCTCATATTGACTGCCCCGATATGGGCAACATAACAGCACTGACATTCGCAACAGTGTGCAAGTAAAAGTTAGCCATATAACATCAAAGGCGTATAGCCAGACAATGGTGAAGTTTCGGTCTATTGGCACCCGAGTAGGTGAGCCATGTGTAGATGTAGATATGGCCCCCACTATCACCCCCCCCCCACACACACACACACACACCCGCTGCGACCCCAACACTCACCCCCTATGGTTTCCGCTTCATCGAGTGTGAAAGGCCTCATGCGGGAGGGAGAAGGGTCCAATTCTTTACCCTCTCACGTAACACCAGTCCAGTGAAGACCCTCTTGGAGAGCTTGTACACCAGTCCAGTGTTAGCCTCATCGAGAAGAAGGACCTGATCGTGTTTTTGTTCTCTTATCTTATAAATGCGCTATTCTTCTAGATCTAATCTAGATGTCGTACGGGTCTCACTGAAGCAACGCGGTTATGCACCTTCAACTTGCGAAAGTTTACCCACAACTACAAACAAGCTGCACGGATCATTAAACGATTTGTGTAGGCTACGACGAAAACTTGTTAAAAGAAACAAGTACATGTCGTGCTTTGGTAGAGGCTGCCTTTTGTAAGGAGTTGTTTTTGTTTAACCGACAATGGGCTGGCGATACCCATTGAAAGGCACTCGAACAATGGAATGTTCCGACTTAACCCGCCGCACGTAACGGCCATGGCGAATTGAAGCCCGGGCGCGCTGATGCAGCGCCATGCGCGCAACCGTTGTACCTATGGGCCACAGTACCATGCGTCAGCAGATCAATGGAAAAAGCCCCTTCAAAGCGCATTTTAGAGGTGAAAGAAGAGGGGGTGGGTTGGGGGAAGGGGGGAGGGGGGGCGTTATTTCTCGAAACCTTCCCACGCCCAACAATATATTAAGTAGCGGTAGGACTTTAAATTGTAAAAAGCTCTCTTTGATTTCAGTTGGTTACATAATCAGTCAATGTAAAGGGTATGTAATTTGTTCTAACGTCTTCACAAGAACTGACTGTGAAATTGTGAAGTAGCGGTTAGTGGTCCCGAAAGTGGGTGGGGGTGGGGGGTGGGGGTGTATCTCAAGGATTGACTGCTACTGGGGACGTGCCGCTGAAAAGGGTTTTCTTCATGCATTTTGGTACGCCAATGGGTCCTAAATTATACACTTTTGGTACCTGCATTGGTCTGGGTTTTTTTGGGAGGGGGGGGGGGGGGGAGTACGCCAATGGATCCGCTCAATTTTCAAGCTGGATAAGAGCCGATCCTAAGAATTTTCGTCAAGCTACATTTTGCCAAATTCGTGCAAATTCCTGAGCTGGTACGTGGATGCGCCTTAATTTTACCCATTTTTGACTTGGATGGGTTCCCAGATTTTTGCATCTAGTTACCGAATAAATTGCAATTATGCATTCTTGATGGGCAATTCGTATTTGGATAATCCCGGTAGTTAGGTCCTGAGTGAAGATGCCTCAGCACAAAGTCGAAATAACATTTGCCGCTGTTTTATTGACCGCCCCATTCGACCTGAAATAAAAAAATGAGTTTTCCAAGACTCTTAACCTTAATAATACTTGGCACTCCGATGGCGCTTCCAGGGTTTACAACTGTACACAAATTAAAAGTCACAATGGCCGTTCACAGCGGTTTTGATGAAAATATCGGCCAAAACAGCTGTTAACGGCAATAAGTATTGTGAATTTGATTTTACTCATATTACTCTTAAGATATAGCATCTGCCATTGCCAACGGGGACGATATAACTCTGTTGTACCTGGTTCAGGATAATTTCGAGCGTCGGCCTGGAGTTTTATGACACTGTCGTGCGTGCGGCCATTGACCGATACTGGGTGACTCAAGAGGATGAACTAGAGTGACATGGTAGACTCTCAGAGTGGGCCTACAACGCTGGTGTGCCCCGGCTTGTTGGTCATCAGGCGTCTTTAACCATGGCGTGGTTATGGGATCGCCCGGTAGTGAGGCTAGACCACATTATGTTGAAGTGGTACTTGTCACTCCTAGGCATGGAGTGCGTGATTTTGCATACTGTATTCACAGTACGATACCGGGTGTGTGGCTTCCTGCAGAAGCTAGTTTTGTAGTAAGTAGTCCGCACTATGTTATCCTTGCGCGCACGTATTCCTACGAATTGTCGGTATACATGAACTGAACAATGGCATTAAATGTATAACAGATTGCAGGCGTAGAAATCGGGGGAAGGGGCAGGTGGGGAATGCGCACCCCCTCCCCCGACCCGATATCTCCGCCACGAGTAGCCTATCTATTTGATCACTGGAGACCCTGCCTGGGTCTTGAATTTTGGAGGCGTCTTTTATCCCTTCCCGCTGCCAAACGCCAAACAGCCAAACATTACACTTGCTGCTAAGAGTTCCCCCGATATGAGCTAAACTATTGGACATTTGTAATAGTAGTTTGGCTTGATCTTGCTAGACAGAATGATACAATCTATGAGCTTCTACTGTAGCTGCGTTCCCACCGTTACAAGCGTTACCAAGGTGACGGAAAACCTTGTCTCTGTATTTGCGCATGCGCGTCGAATAAATACGTTGTGGCGTCACATGTGGAGACTATGTGAAGTGGATTACTCGGTCCCCAGTAGATATATATGGCTCACTGTTATGGTCATTCTGATCTCGTGTAGACCTACCTTCTTCTCCCTGTCTGTCTGTCTATGAGATATATGTATAAACCTTATTCACGGTTATAAATAACATGGTATGTGCTGGCTGGAGACGCCAGCTGCACAAGGGCTTGGCGTAACAACCTGTCTGGGTGCGCGCCGAGAACAAGTTGATGTCAACCCCAGCACTTATATTAGGGACAGATTAAAAACAGAGATAACAGAGGCATTTATATCTTATTTATATCTTCATCGCTGTGAAGACAAACTATTGTCTGGACCGATTTGGTTGTAGTACCGCAGCCAGTACTGTGAGGGTCTACTGTAGATAGGCCCCACAGGTTTGCGATGTTGGAGAGGTGAAACGGCCATTAATGTTGTACATTTCGGTGTTGTTCTCGGTGTGGTAGATATTGGAGTGTGTTAATTATGCGTTGGAATCTGGTGAACGCTGAACGAACCCAACCACAACTACTATATGAGTGATGATCATCATACATTGTCATGGCACCTAATGACCCCGAAGCCAATTCGACAATTTGTGTAGATATTCACCTTATTATCAAGATATTATTATCACATGTATTCAGTGAATTTTTTGCAAACGAATATTGTCAAAAAAACAACACCTGTATTCCGACTATTATTTCAATTTTTTGACTTTTGAACAATTTGTATTGACGTAGTTTGAATCACTGAGCAGTAGTTATGTATATATATAGCACGACATTGGCGCGTTGGTGCACGCCGCTCAAGTGTACCCCAAAACCAGAATTCGTCTTAGGACGGTCGATCGGTACGACTGTAATAAAAGGGTATCAAGTACGTATGAAGGGTATTTTTTTTTTTTTCGTTGTTTCTGCATAATGAGGTCGCCTTGACGGGATATTTCACTTTTACGACTTTTCTTGTTACTTCGCCACAGTTAAAGGTGCGACATCAATTTGGCCCATGAGAAATATTTAATATACTTCAGGCTGCAATCACATATTGCATAGTTATTGCATAAACACAATGCTAGCGTGTCCAAGAACAAAAGAAAAACAGTTTTGGGGACATTTTCTGTCAGACGTCGCGGGTAAGGTCTTTCTACTTTACGTCCTCACACTATGGGCAGTATTCTACTGATGCTATTTTTGCGATGAAACTCAAGATAACTACTTTGGAAATAGCCACGAACCAGGTCTTGTTTAATTCGACGAAACAATCATAAATACCTTATTCAGATAGCAAAATGCTGTATGAATAACTTAACTATTTTTGAGGATATAAATCTTGACCTAGTTTTTTTTTCTTAATACTGATTACATTCTCCTATTTGGCTTAGCATCCAGAGACAGTGGTAGTAATAGTGAATGGCAGGGGCGAATCTATGGGGGGTGGTTACGGGGGTTGCACCCCCACCCTTGGGAACCTGAACATACACTGTTAACGTCGGCTTCTTCGAGAACCCCTCCCCCCCGGTCGCAAGTTTTTCAGAGAGCACCCCCCCCCGGTCGCAAGTTTTCAGAGAGCAACCCCCCCTTGGCAAATTTCTAGATCCGCCCCTGAATGGGGGGCATGGCTACTCATATAAGTGATGTGAGGCCCTTGGTGAGGGACCTGTCTGCATGAGTCCACTTAATAACGGCAATACCTGTCTGCAACAAGAGACAGCGCTCACATGTCGTCTGCGGAGAGGTAAAGAATGCAGTACACATTTCATGTGCCTCTAGTCGGCCCCAGCATGGTCACGTGTTCCATCGCACAACGTTGTCATTGTCGAGGACGTGTATTGAATGTGTACTAAAAGTTGATGAACTGTCATATCAGTAGCTCGTGTAGCGATGGCGACGACGAGTTAATTATGCCGTATGTGAGTTTGTCAATACAGTATCTTAGCTTTGTGACGTTAAAGGTTAAAAGTTGACATACAAGTTATAAAAAAGTCCTACATGGAGTAAAAAAGGAAGGGATACTTATCTTGTACACCTTCACCCATCATTATATTTTGCTATTTTTTGCTAAATGGATTGAGGTTTAACGCAACAGTTGGACTGCTCTGGTTTAAAACGGGCTCAAACAATTCTCTGAAACAATAATAGGACCGATAGGTGCATGAACGAATGAAGCTCAGTGAGGCCCCCTATGGTGTGTGGTGGCTCACTCAGAAGGTGGTACAACATGGCAGGCGATAACAGGGGTCTGGAAAGGGTAAATGGTGACATGCGACACAGGCATATTTGATAAAAATCAACATTCGACACTGACCCCCAAATTCCGACATTGAGGAACTGAAAAAGCGACATTGACACAGATTTGTATAAAAACGACACTGAACATAGCCAAAAGCCGAAGAGAGGAAGCCGAAGAGGATAAACCGAAGAGGATAAACCGAAGAGGGTAAGCCGAAGAGGGGAAGCCGAAGAGGGTAAGCCGAAGAGGGAAAGAAAGAGAGCGGAAGAGAAGAAGAGACTGTGAACAAGAAATTCCGTTGTGTAAGTAGCTACAGTGTGGGGTAAAAGACATTCTATAAAGAGGGCATTGGATTCCTGCATCAACAAGAGTGGGAGGGTAGCCGAAACCTCTGGCTTTATTTCTGTAGTTATCCATATTCGACTGTACGCTAACGTTGGTACACATGCGAACATGAAGAAAGGCAGAGATCGAACTACTTGTCAATCAAATATTGGGGTGTCCGGTGTCCAGTGTCGATATTTCAAAATATTCAGTGTCGAATGTCCATTTCTCACGACATCCTGTCTCGCTTTATAGTGTCGTTTGTTCTAAAATCCCACTATGTCGATGTCGCTTTTCGGTGTCGTTTGTTCGAGAATGCCACTATGTCGATGTCACCATTCAGTGTCGTTTGTTCTAGAATGCCACTATGTCGATGTCGCTTTTTAGTGTCGTTTGTTCGAGAATGCCACTATGTCGATGTCGCTTTTCAGTGTCATTTGTTCTAGAATGCCACTATGTCGATGTCGGTTTGCGGTGTCGTTTATTTTAGAATGCCACTTTGTCGATGTCGCTTTCTGATGTCGTTCTAGAATGACACTATGTCGATGTCGCTTTTCAGTGTCGTTTGTTCTAGAATGCCACTATGTCGATGTCGCTTTTTCAGATCCTCAGTATCGGAATTTGGGGGTCAATGTCGAATGTCGATTTTTCAAATATGCCTGTGTCGCGTGTCGTCATTTACACCGTCCGGGCCCGTATCAGTTGTAATCCTAAATTATAATTTTCAATATAATGATATAGGCATATGCGTTGAAAGGCATTTAAACAAAGTGAAACATGGCCCTTGAAAGAATTATCGACATTATAGAATACGTGAGCACCACACAGTCGTAATAAAACACATTGACTAATTGTCCCAAATTCCACAGATGGTTAGCCCTTGACTATTCTGTCAACCGAGAAGTAGGCCCTTTCACAATGTCTTTGTATGTATATTGGCCTAAAAGTATCTTTATTTATGTATACTGATGGTCGTGGTAACAATTTTTACGGCGAATAGTAACGGTGAGGTTAGTGGGTGGGGGTAGCGAAGGGTCAGTGGCTGTTGGGTGGGGGGTGGGGGTGAGGCGGAGGTTGTTTCCGATTGAGTGGCCCTGTATGGCGCCTACGTGACATATGGGTGTGGATGTTGTGCTGTTTTCGTCAGCTTTTACATATACATAGGTTCCTCGGTAAATGGTCCACTTTTGATCCATCTAGCTCCTTACCTTTTAAGTTCCTGTCCCTGTCCCCGTCCCTGTCGACCATATTTATATTATACCCCATCTATATCCAGGCCTTGGTGAGCGGCGAGGGTTGCTGTCTGGTTGGGAGAAGGATGAGGAGGGGTGGGTGGAGTGGGGGGTGGGAGGGTGGAGGGGGAGGGGGGGGGGGCGGGGGTAGCCTAGATAGGTACACGCCGCGCAAGTGAAGCATGTTGATAACCTTGAACGCGGTGTGTTTTTAACGGGTTGGAGGCCATGTGAGGAACACATGCAGGGGTTTCGCGTTGATATTGCTGCCGACATGCATACGTGCTTGGTATCAGGTGTGTCATGGCGTCCCTGCCACGTGTAAATTATAGGCGCTAATGAAAACGTCGTCACAATGTCGTTACAATTAAATACACAAAATTGGTGAAAAATGACTTGAAAGTGTCGTTACACCTTTGGGCAAGGTATTTAACTCTCGTCAAGATGAGGTTCATCTTCTACGTAATTATAGCCCACGAAATTTTAGTAAATGGTACGAGTGAGTAACACTTGAGGAATACTGATGCATATGCCTTTAAAGCATTCATTTCAAGTGAGATTTGCGGATATCATTGGCCGTTGTCCATGTATGTGCTGGCCGATATGGCAAACGTCGGAACCCTAAAATAGGTGATTACTTGCTTGACTGTTCCGTTGCATGCACGTTTATTGCGTTCGATTGTTGTGAACACGTGACTTATGCGATGGAGTGAGTGGATATTACCGTAACCAACATACAGTTCGGCAGTTTACCTTGCCGCCCTCGTCACAACATGCAACCTTTTTCGTATCATTTAGAAAGGTCAGAATCATATCGAGAACGAAAAAGGGGGACGAGGCTATATAGACCACGTGCGTGTCATAAGCCGTGGGCATTATTACACATGCTTGGCTGGCATGTTTCACCCTTTTTCTTTAACCCGACCCGTTGAAACGCATCCTGCACAGGAGGCGATTACCCCGCGGGCCTTTGACGCTTCAATCCCTCGCTCTAATGGGTCGTGGTGGTGAGCTGATGCGCCCCCATGCGGCAGACCTTTGCATATCCCACCCGTATGCACTGTGTGAAGGTAGCCGTGATGCCTTGACCTCACACAACCTGCTGAAATACATGTCCCAATGTTGAGGCTGTAAGGGATAGGTTCAAGATGGAGCCCGTAATGGGGTGACCTCGCACAACCTGCTGAAATACAAATCCCAATGTTGAGGCTGTAAGGGATGGGTTCAAGATGGAGCCCGTAATGGGGTGACCTCGCACAACCTGCTGAAATACATATATATCCCAATGTTGAGGCTGTAAGGGATGGGTTCAAGATGGACCCTGTAATGGGGTGACCTCCTTGGTTCAACACTGACTTCTGAACTGCGTAAATATGTGACTGGGGCAAAAGAAGAACACAGTAATAGACTTTGTTTCTCATGTTATTCGCCACGCATCCGTTCTTACCGTAGTTCTTTGCTGTAGCTCATTACTGTAGCTCTTTACTATAGCTCTTCACTGTAGTTCTTTACTGTAGTTCTTTACTGTAGTTCTTTACTGTAGTTCTTTACTGTAGCTCTTCACTGTAGCTCTTCACTATCGTTGTATCGTTAGCCCGCTTTCAGCCCGCTTTCAGCCCGCTGTCAGCTCGCTTTCAGCCCGCTGTCAGGCCGCTGTTAGCCGCTTTCAGCCCGCTGTCATATCGCTTTCAGACCGCTGTCAGACCGCTGTCATATCGCATTCAGACTGCGGTCAGCCCGCTGTCAGCCCGCTGTCAGCCCGCTGTCAGTCCCCTGTTAACTCCCTGCTTACCGACTGCTTATAACCTACTATTATCTCCTTACCAACCGTCTATTCTTAGCCGACTGTGTATAGCTGCATGCTTCCTAACCTGTCAGCTCATCTTACTTAGCGCCTCCAAATGGCGAAGTCGATTCTTCTTTCGAAAAGAGAAATCAATAAGGCGGAGATATGCTCTTTTGTACTTCCCGGGTTAACGCTTAGACGGAGCTGTCATGACGGGAATGCAAGTCTTTTTATAAGAAACTTGACTTTGCTGCACCGGCTGGGGTTTCCTTGTTTTTCGCGAAATACTAGCCCAGCTGTGCAAAGGTGTAATGATATATGTGGGTAAACGTATAGTCAATCGTAATAAAAGCAACGCACCGTGTGACCCATGGGCTAAGCCCATGGCTTTGCAATGCTTTTCAAGATGAAAACAGACCCTGACAAGATCGAATAAAAGCGCAAGTTCTTATATTTAAAACTATATATGAACATTTTATTTGCTATTGCAAAGTAGCAAAACCGACCGGTGATTACTAAAGTACATACCATAAAGAACAGTTAGAATTCCGTGGTTACATGTTACATCACCAACAAACCTACCATTGCGTAGATAATGAATGAATGGAATTGAATTAAAATTATTCGTCCTCTGTACATCGGAGTTCATTAAAAGATTGGAATCCAGGTTCATGTGTTCATGTTCTAATGCTAATAAAAATTACGCGAAAGTTATGCAAAGGATGTGTCATAACAAAGGATGTGAGTCGTTACAAAGGATGTGAGTCATTACAAAGGGTGTGAGTTGTTACAAAAGACATGAGTTGTTACAAAGGATGTGAGTCCTAACAAAGGATATGAGTTGTTACAAAAGACATGAGTCGTTACAAAGGATGTGAGTCATAACAAAGGATGTGAATTATTACAAAAGACATGAGTCGTTACAAAGGATGTGAGTCGTTACAAAGAATGTGAGTCATAACAAAGGATTCTTGTCATTGCAAAGGATGTGAGTCGTTGCAAAGAATGTGTCATGACAAAAGGACAGGCACAAGGTTTGGCGACGAAGTCCCTAACGCAGGGGCAGTCACATCAGTAACTGGCCGAATTGCTACACTGGATGTGCACCCATTTAATAAAAATGAGTGTTGATCCCTGGTTAGACGGCATATACTATCTAGTACCCGCATTGAGGGATGGGGCAAAAATTGGTGCTTCACGTGGTCTAGAAACCGATTATCACCTGAAATTGTTGTTGAAAGTACATACAACCGAGCTATGCGAGTCTTCAAAAAAATGTCTGGACTGTCTATCGCATTGTCCCAGAGATTCCTTGGCTCCATTTATCCCATTTGTACATCAAAGTGGTGTAAAACACTATTCTGCTCGACTGATTGCTTTGTTCGCAGGACATTTTGGTCAAACTGTCCACTGAAGGACATATAGTGACGTTTTCCAGGATTTTCCAGTTCCCTTTACCCGACATCTTTTAATATAACTTGTATTTTAAAAGAAATTTCAAAATAAACTTTAAGTTGATCATTTAAGACAGAACTTAAATGATCAATACTCTTTAAAAGTACCATTTTATATCTGTTGATATAGCTTTTTTTTCTACCGTGTGTTTGCTCTTTTCTTTTTACATAATTTCACCTCTCACAAAGGAACATGCTTATCGTTAAAGCAAATTGTGAACTCGATATATATTTGTAAATATCCGTCCGCCTTCGCTGTCACTGCTTGCATCTCACATTTACCTTTGTCATTCAGCAGCAGCTAACACCCGGAAGGCGACAAACGGCGCCAGGGGAACATACGACAATCCTACATTTGAAGGTGACCTTGAAACAGGGCGTCCCAGCACCAACGCGATTCCTCAGGAAAAACATGCGGAGAAAGGTTGGTTCACGTACTATTTAGCGTTTCAAATAAACTTGCCCCCCGCTGCCATCCCATTTCCTGTTGTGTGGTGCGAACAACAGCTTATAGGAAGCTGAATTGTTCAGCCACTTTCTTATGCAGTTGTGTCCTTGATAATAAGCCTACATTTGTGTTCTGCTCCTCGTTTCAAGCTTTCTAACCTCGATCGTTGATCATGGTCTTTATTCTTTGACATATTTGCTATTAAGTAGAACAGTAAATTGTCAAATATGAATAATATGTTTTTTAACTAAATGACCGCAACCATTTCTGTGTGTGTGTAAAAATGTGTACTAAATTCTAAATGCTATCATGGGGAACCGGGTCACTGGCCATGAGTTAGTAATAGTAACATATTCCTGCCATATACCGTGTACTGTGATGTTGACTGCCAAAACGCCAAAACGTGACTCGCAATTGCACTCCTTTCAAGTACACAAACTGGGCAGAAAGTTAGTCCACTTTTCTATGCTTGGCCTCAAGAGCAAATGGTCAATTTGCTGGTAGCAAACGTTTCAAACTTGTATACCACATTATAAATGGGACCCAGTTCTTAACTTGGACTACTGAACTGTCTAATATCTATATGTTTGGCTAACCAGTAATAACAAATAGCGTCTCCATTGTCATTTAATATCGATGCATATTTTTTTAACACACCCATAACCATTTTCTTCGTCCAGCAAAAAAGTTGCTTCTACACTTTAAATTGGTTCATAACGTGGTATATATTGTCATACATATGGAGCTACTGTTGGTACTTGAGATTCTGCCGTTAATTTACTAACGAATAACGTCGTCACATGGTGTACAATACAAGAGCGTCGTTGCCTGTATCTGTTGTTGCTTTGTTCATTGTGGCGTCGGCATTTCGAACAATGCATTGTGCCCTGGCCTGTCCTGATCACCCTTTGTTCTGGTGAGGCCGTTCCTCATGCTGGGGTGCTTGCCCACGCTACGAGCGTCTTTCCACCATGTTTCTTCTTTCTGGAGGCGACACCTTCAGTGTGACCTTTCGTGAGATGTCCAGTAGACACAAGACTCTGGCCGTTTTTTTTAGTGAAGGCGTCAGATGAGAGGGGGGGGGGGCAGGGGATAGATGGAGGGAGGCAGGGACGGAGAAGTAGGGGGAAGGGGGGGGGGTCCTCCACCATGCTGATGGGTAGTTTCATTCGGCGTCTCACTTGTCATCCGGAGCACGTGTTGCAAGGTCAAGCGTTGGGTCATCAAGAGACAATAGCGTGCTCAAGAGTCTTAGCACCTCGGCTCAAAGACGACAGTCTACAGCACCGAAAGAGGGGCGCCCTCTTGCGATTGGATCGTCCATCTGGAGAGAGGTCTATGGCCGGGAGGGTGAGCCCCGTATTGACATATGCGAGGCATTAACACACACAAGGCCGTACAGATCCAGACAAAGGCAATGCGATACTTTTCAAACTGCGTGTACCAGCCGTTTCCAATAATAATGCATAGTACTACTTGCTATTATCAAAATATTCACGAATCTGGTAGTTATCTCGAGGTCTAAGCTGTATTATTTAAATTTCCCATGAGCAATACGTGGAAGATCTTGTATAGTGCGTGTTGACTAAGCTACGAACATTCAGCCATGGCTTTAAAAGTGAGGCAGGAAGGTGGCACAAGTCGAAAACAATCCCGAATGAAATCCCGAAACGTCCTAAATTCAAGGTTGCGTACCATGTGTGGCTGGAGTACTGGGCAAACTGCGATTTAAGATCCACGTGTCTGGCCGGTTACCTCGGGGAAAGACCGTACAACGCGAAATGCATAGAATACAATCACTAATGAACAGGTGAACCGCTTCAACATAAGCCAAAGGAATTCGTATAACGAAAATTGGGAGATAATTTTCGGAGAGATCATTGTCATTGAAATATTAATATGGATAGGTGCTACCTAAAAAATGCGAGCGTATATTTATTAATTAAGATATTCCGAGGGGATACATCTAGACTAATATTAAAAAATCTCACTTCGGCTCGCCATAAAGATTATCTTTGGCGGGATGACGTATACCATGCACGTGGTTGCTTAGCAACTCCCATTGTGACGTCATGTTTATAACATTTTGACGTCACAACCACTCACTATGACAACAGCCGATGCACGGTCACCAAGAACTTTCTGCTTGGCAATTGATATTTAGCTCGTCGCTTATAAATTCACTTTAATTTGAAGTATACATCCAGTGTTAACATTGAATAATTTATTCCTTAATTTTGTGGGGCAGCTGATTTAATTACATAATAGGCTTCGACCTCTCTTTGCTTGAATATATTTATGTACAGCTGATATTTACTCCGAATCCGAAAACGTATCATGGGGGTTGTTACGCGAAATGAAAGTCCTAAGCTTTGATTTTGAACTTTGATTATGCATGCATGTTACTTTAAGAGCTCGCTTGCGCTCGCTATAATGAGGTTTTTCAAGAATGATCGCGTATAAAACGCAGACTAATTTGACGACAAATAAAGGAATTAACTGTGAATGATTTGGTATTTTAGTCAAGTCTTCACAAGGTTATGAAACCCCATGGGTGATAATATATAATGAACTCCGTGGAGTAAATCTGAATCAGATGGTTGGTTTAAGTAGGACTCTTTTGGACGCCAATGCGAAGGGAGCAGCCCTGCCTCCGAGGGACGGGGGGTGTGGGGGGGGGGGGGGACCCGCTACCTGTTCAGTCACGGGGTAACCCGTCTCTGAATCAAAAAGGGAATGAGAACAACTAATAATTTGTCTATTTTGCACGACCTTAACGGGACGCCTTAAGACCAAACCCGAGGCCATAGTTAATGGCTACAATGTAGTTTACACAAATCGTTTCCCATATACGATAAATGCAGGGCTAAAGAAAGCATGGCGTATGCGATGATCAGACTATTAGTGTGACTCCCTCGGATTCCTGACTCACATTGACATGTTAAGCAGGTGTTGCGACGCTAAATTAGTCGCGCCTAGAGCTACTTTTACATACTTTTACAGCCAATGTCAGAAATGTTCCGTAAATAAGGCCTGAAATAAAAGATCTACTTTTTTTTACTGAATGTCTCTGGCATAAGATCTATGAATCAAAGTTAATGATCAATATGGTAAAAATTTGCTTTTGTTTCACAGCTGGTGAAAAGCTGGTACGTCTCATATCATGTGCAATAGCCAGAAGCTGTGCACGGTTTCGGGGACGATAAGCGGGGCCACAAGCAATGCCACGGAATTTGTTAGTGACAGTAATAGCTTATTTATACACCAATCAGGTCATACAATCTTACAAATTGAAATATTGACCCGATATTTGGGCTAAATCGCAGCCATGAACCTTTAGGTCTAGAAACAGTGATGCAGTTAAACAGTGAACACGCTCACATCCCAAAGTCCTGCGCCCTGAGGACCCGAGGGACTTCAAGGACCGGTCGCACTGTAATTGGTGGGGACTTCAACTGCAACATGTTGATGCATGTGGAAGTGAATTCCCAGCAAGCTCCGCCCGCACTGAGCCGTCAAACAAGCCAGGCTGACGGCGAACTGCACGGTGTCCCAGGTATAACCTGCCACCAAATGCGGTTGACGTATAATAATAGCCAAATGCTAGATACGCTCCAGTTAAAAATGCACTTAGACCTATAGCTACATACTACGTCCACATAGAAACTAAGCATCGACCCTCAGGCAAACGTACCTGTGCACATGCTTTTCTCTGTGTGTGGAAGTTTTTTTCCTGGGTACAGTCCAGTGAATGCGACAAGGCTGTACTTAGATCCCTATGTAGACATAAAGATCATTTTTAAGTAGACACCCTGGGGTCATATTCCGACAGCTGATGTCGGCGAGCAGGGGGTTAGTGCCCCCAATGGAGATACTGAGCGGGCAAGACCCCGGGCAAGACATTTACTTTCCGGGTCATTTTAATGTTCTCGTGATTTCAGTATCTATATAAACAGCAATTGGGAGGGGCCTCTACTAGGGTACTTGATATGGACTTCTAGTGAGCCTAATGTATGAGCGTGTCTTTATGATACTGTAAATAATGCAACATGGCTGCATAAGTGTCTCAATGTTCTCTTATAAAATTGCAGCATTTGGGCGTTTCGTGGAATGTCCATGACATTAACGGCCTTAACGCCTGGTACCTTTACGACCTATCTATATTCTATATGTTAGAATCAACGACATGGATTGTTGTAGCAAACAGTAGGCAGGAGTCAAACGTGAGCCATGCTGAAACAATGGGTTCGCCCTAACATGAAAGAACGGCCAGTTGTACTTTACATCAGAGGCGTCAATGTGCCACCAATGGGCACCGAATTAAACCCGATGACATTAATTCGTCTGTGTCATATTTAATTCAATTATGTTTTGGTTACACGTGAAGGATACGCAAGAGCTGATCCAGGTTTTTTTTTTCAAAAGGCCTTAAGGGTCCACTTTGGATAGGATGCGCTCTCAGCTAAAATGGGTGTTCTCATGATGGCGCGTTCTCAATTCTGGCTTTTAAATCATATCTCATGCCTGTCTGATACGCGGTCGCATGGCATCTGGCCGCTTGGTCACGTGACTGCACGGTCACGTGGAGTTGCACGGTCACGTGGTCGCTGGAGTACCGTTAGCGCCCAACCCATCCCATGCCATCTTACAACCACTCCCAATCGTGTTTATCTGATGTCGACACCCCCATGCACCCCCCCCCCCCCTCGACGACCACACCCTCTCCCCTCCTCTACCCCTAGACAACCCCTCTCGCACCCTGCGAACTACCCCACCTCCTCCGGAACTGGCCAATCTACCCCACACCACACCACCCCCCCCCCTCCACCACCACACCACACCACACCACCTACCTCCGGAGCCTCACATATATACACATGCAACTCTCCACCCTACGCCTTGCCACGCCCACCCTGCTGGAAATATAGGGCAGTCCACTACCACACTCACACCCACACAGATACGTCCACCACCCCAGTAAATATCGCCCATCCCATGCTGCACCCCACCCCACTCCCTACCCACCCCACCCACCCCACCACATCCCCCCCTCCCCCCCCCCCCTCCACGGCCATGTACATTCCAAAGATGCCTCCTGCTTCGCGGTGCGCGTTGTGTGTGTGCCCCTTGAAATCGATCCGTAAAAGTTGACTCGGCTAACCTGGATAGCTGCCAACTATCGTTTCACCCTTTACTGCCAGTAAAAAGAAACGCGTTTACGTTTTAACAATACGGGTTCTTACGCGCCGCAACCTCTACGCGCTCGGCCGAAATATAACCACGGCCTTTCGTCTATCCTGCCTTGGCGTGTTGCGGGTACACCCCGAGCCACCGTTTATCATGTCGTTAAACGTGTACCACGTTTTTATCGCTCGTCATGTCCTTAAATGTGTGCCACGTGTTTATTTAACCTCTGTGATAGCCTAATTTGGTAATCCAGGCCAACATCATTTGCTATGTTTCGATAAGACGTTGATGACATTGTCTTGCGGTCTGCTTTACCTGAAAAGCATCGTGACAATACTTCAAAAGTTTCGTTGAAACTTTTTGTACATCTGTATATTCCACAAACATTTCTTTGTCAGAAAATGAATATGAGCCCCCTTTATATATCCTTTAAGTATGCACATAGCCTAAATTAAGTGTGCACATGCATGTAAATCTGCGTGGCTCATCGCCTCGCCTGCCGTGTAACATGTGAATAATGCTTTGATATTGAAGTCTCCCCTGGCCGTACCTGCTGTGACTGCTTCAACACGTGGAATCTGCGTGGCTCATCGCCTCGCCTGCCGTGTAACATGTGAATAATGCATTGATATTGAAGTCTCCCCTCGTTGTGCCTACTGTGACTGCCTTAACACGCGGACTCTCTATTGACCATAAATTACCTGCTGTCTAAGCTATGACACTATCGACAAAATAAACGTTTGGGCCCCCTTTCAACTGTGCTTGTATGACAAATGCATTAAAGTCACCATTGAATTTGGTGTCACTTCCCATTTAAAGTAGATTCTTTTTATTAGGATGTTCACATTGTACGGATGCCCGGGACGGCACGATTAAAGTTGCCTCCCTCCCCATATTCACCACATTGAAACCCCTTTGGAATAGGTCGTGAAGCTTTGAAGGATCCCACTTACGACATCCTGGATCCGCTCGTTAAATATCACTACCCCGTTTCTACTAAACTGTGCGTCGTTACAGTGCATTGAAGTCTCCTAGGATTATTATTGTCAATTTCCATATTTTGATATGCATTATAGGGCATGTCTCAGCAGTCCAAGGTCCAGCCTGTTTATGTCCTTTTAACTTTGTGACCCTACTTTACATTTATCTTTTTGATCGATACGATTTTATTGGCTCTGGCCAATTGTCAGACTGATTTGAATTCTGTTGGTAACTGTCATCGAACCGGAGTTTAACTTCAACGGCCATATTTCACCCATTGCGTGATGCTTATTGTCGCATGTTTTGAATACAATAAGCAGTATATGTGTATGAGTGTTCGAGCGTCACTTCACCCGGCTGGCTTTAGATCAGTTATTGATTACTGTCCCTGATGTGTATATCTGATACTGATAATAAACCTCTTCATAACCCATTTGCGCACGACGATAAATTTCCGGCTAACTTCCAATGATTCCGTGACACACTTAACTCTATGGTGGTACAATCAGAACAAATGTGTCGCCACATTTGCTTGCTCAGTTAATCACAATTGGTGGCTGTTTTGTTGTTGTTGATATGAGTATTTATTTAGTCATCCCGCGAGAGATCATAATAGAACAACTAAAACCATAGACCAACTCATAATGGACCAATCGATAATAGACCAAATTATTAACTGCTCAATGACAGCATGTCTTTAGTCTAATTTTGTATCAAGGTCAACGTAACTCTGATAACTTTTCTATGCACGAATTGGAACTTGAGTTATACTAACTACGAACCAGATTAAGGTGTCAATCACCCAAGTGACAACGACCGGCTACCCGTTGAATTTTATATGCTATATCTATATAGATGAAACTTTGAAATAGGTTTTCGTGACCTGGATTGTGACGATACTGACGAGAACGCTCGTCTGGCAGTACCGGGTCCTCTTAAAGCGTATTGCACTCTGCCAGCGGTATATAACGGCACGTGCACTGAAACCAGGTGTATCTTTAAAAAAATGAGCGGTTTGGGGCGCATAGTGATGTTTATTGGACTGAGTTTTTTTTCTGTGTGTGGCAAGTCCAAGTCCAAGCGTGAAACGTGAGCGGTTCTATTCGCCTCGTGGGTTCTGTTTGCTGCTTGCTTGTATTACATCATACACTGCTTCATGAATGGCTCCCTCTCTTTACAGGCTTTGGCGGCTACGTGGAATGCCGGGAATATGAATCTCCAAGGAAGAACAAGGTAAATATTTTTTTATATAAATGTGCCAACAGTTTTTTTCTCTGACAAATGTAAGGAGTAAAACTGCCCTGTATTGATAATCGTGTGTGTATGTACGTAAAGGTGGGAATCAAAACGGCTTATTCGTGGTTAAATGGGGTATGAACTATATCTATTAAAGGGCGTAAATATCTGTAGACTTATGAAATATGTAGTGACGCTAAAAACGATTAATTGGCCCAAGGATGTAAAGCTACATTAATCGTTTTATCCTTTGTTATGTAAAGAATGCAGTCCAAGGAATACAAGAACTGCATGTACTAAAACGCGGCTCTTTAGAAACTTATTCTTCTGGATCAAGCTAACATTTAATAAATCAGGTCATCGTTTTAATTTTGTTTGCTAAACAGTCAAAAATATCTTGAATGTTTTAGTACAATAAAAGAAGTGTATTTGTTGTTAAAGCAGCTCAAGGTGCGTCCAAGGCAGGGACAGGCGTTCCTTTCAACGCCTGCTGTTGATGGAATTCCTCCGTTATCTCAAATGCCATGGAGCGGTGGCCTCATGAATAATAATGAGCAACCCCCCACCCTGACCTCGTTCCCCGACCGTCACCATTCCGCTTACCGCCTTTCATACACAAGGTCACCAACCACCCTGACCAGGCAACGTTTTAAAGCCACATTTTTGAGTGGTGTATTGTTAACGGTGTCCCCGCAGTGTCCTTTTTCATTTGGGGGAGTGCTCCATCTGACCACCCGCTCCCCCTACCCTTCAAGCAAGTAGTTTCTTACGTGTATTTTAAGACATAGCCCCCCCACCACTCCCTCCTAGTAACCCACAACCCACCCAGGACACTGCCCCGTTCCTTGCCAGGACGGAATGAGCAACTGTCACATCGGGTCAAAGTAATAGCTTGTGTGCCAAGTAATCAAAGTCGGGAAGCCCGTCCCTACAATAACAAGATATTCTTGGCTCAGGTTTTCGAGAAGAGAGACAGAAAGGGGTGGGGGGGGGGGGGGTAAAGTCAAAGGTCGTGACTGGCATGGACCCAGAAGATCGCAAGTGTACATGTGACCCCCAACCCCTCGACACCCCCCCCCCCCACCCCTACCGTCATACACGCGGCATCTGTCTTAATATTCGCAGCGCACATCCAACACAACAACAAAAACCGCTTTGTATAACAAAGCATTTATATAAGTTATAGCCCTTGTTTGCTTTGATAGCGAGCTTCATTACTTTGCCGGTATGCATTCTGTTTGTTCACTTGAGAAATACGAGATGAGCACTTGTTTCCGATGTTCAAACATAGATGGCGTCACCATCGACGTGGCCGCGTTGAGCTTGTCACGTGGTCTGTGAACGGCCTCGCCACGTTTCGCGGTTACTTTTCTGTACCGCCATGCATGTTGCTGCTTCATATCGTCATAGCAACCACGAGGCCTTGCTATGTCACCAAAAGCTTACTCCGCTCAAACAAAGCAGAAAGATCAACATTGACTTTTCAAATTACTATTTGCATGTTAGCGACTGACAATATAGCATTGTGGAGTTGAGGTTACCTGCGGTGCATCCAGTAAGTGTAGTTCACTTTAAGCTTGCATTCTTTTCATATCCCGACTTCCTTGCAAAATTTTATACATCCGCATCCTTGCCATATGTTTTGTGTTTACTGGAACAATGATATATATTGACACTGCTACAGGCCCGGGGTTTAGACCCCTAATTAGGCATAGGCGCATGCGTCCAGCATGAAGAGGCTATTTACATCAAGACCGATGCATTGCGAGGGGGACTTACCATTTGCGATCCCCGCGATTGGCCTCCTGGAATTATTTAGAGATTCGCGATTATCCGGTGGCCAGTTTTGAAGAAATTTTCTTTTAGAATAGTTGGCTCTTCCGAATTCTTAGAGCCTACTCTCTCTAATTCTTTGGCATTTCGATTGAGATTTAGCGGGTGAAAAATCGTTTTTTCTCGAAAATCCGACTTTAATTCAAATGAACACTGTATGTGGAATTTAAAAATAAAAACGGGGCAATGAATGGATGCCCCCCCACCCCACCCCTCTCCAGGCCCCTGTTATGCGCCACGCATAAGACCACGCAGCCCGGGGAATCGACTTCTATTTTTTTTCATGTCTTGATGTAAGTTATGTCCTCGGTGAGTCTAGGGCTTACCTTTTCTATATAAAAATGTCACAATTGCAAGGAATTGTTAATTCATAAATAAGTGATGCACACAACTGGTCGTAACGGAAGGAAAAAACAGCCACTGTAGGGGAAAGCATTTGGGCGCTCTGTATCGGTTTGAATGTGAGCAGCACGTGCCAGGCTCGTTGCCACGACAACGATGTCTCCACGTGATACAGAAACTACAGGCAACGGCTCTTGACTGACTTACTGGCCGACAGGCATTGACAATTGGGCAGCATTCCTGCATTAATTTGTACATTGCCCGTGGCTAACATCGCCGAAGATATAACTACCAATGTTTTTGGCGCACATTTAACTCTCGTTACATAACTACCGGAACACTAAAAGTAAGTTTGTTTTTCCGAGATAGAAAAAACCGCGCGCTTTTGAAGCCCGGTCTGCTTGCATGGTGTGCGATTCGCAAAAGGAAGGGGAAAAAAGTATTGGATTTTAAGATGTGTAATGCAGGTAATGGCTGGTGTGGCGACAGGCTGGCTGCTGGTAAGAATAGACGAAGCTCCAATTTCCCAAAGGGCATAGTTGTCCGGAAAATAAACGTCTTTGTGTTGTATATAGGGAACAATAAGGGTAACGTATTCGGCAAACCAAAAAAACACAAGTTAAGTTGACAACGACCTATACGACGAACACCCATGATGTCATTGAGATCTTGTTAAGGCCTCCGAATAGAGATATTTATTCTATAGATGGACTTCTGCTTGACCGCAACCAAGCTTCAACACATATGTTTAATGTAGGCCTACTAAGTTTATATATGTATTGTAAATCATGCCTTAACAAATTCTAACTACATATGCAGATCATATTTTGGACCATTAGGCCTATATCTGTGTATCTGTATATGTTGGGTGGACACCAAATCGGTGGACATTGTACTTAATCCATTGCTGTGGGCGGGGGGGTTCCGCGGTAAAGCTCCCCCCCCCGCCAAAATCCGCTCGGGCGTGGCGTTTAACGGCCAAAATCCGCTCGGAAGGGGTATTTGAACGCGCATTTTCAGAGAACACCCCCCCCCCCTTCTATCGCAAGTTTTAAAATATCCCCTCTATAGGGGTATCTTTTTCATCACAAATATCCGCTCTATGCGGGTATCTTTTTTGTCACAAATGGCTCTCTCAGGCACCCGCGGAACCCCCCCACCAGATTCGTATAACAGTGCCCCCCCCACCAGGGATGTCAGAACAATATGCTTTGGGGTCCTATAGTGTGGACACTTGCTTCACGACATATCGGGGGTTTATTGCATGCGTTAGGGCCATAGGCCTGTATAGTGTGTGGAGAGGTTCACTGTATATGATAGGATCGCGTGATCTAGACTACTTTACGCATATCATCGACCATTTATGCGACATTGGAAGATATTTTAGTGCACAAGGCGGGGTCTTATTGTCTACAATAAACGCACACCCAACGACTACTTAAATACGGCCTCAATGTATTTTGCCGCGATTCCATGTAATGTTAACCGCTCCCCCTCAGAGGACAGAGAACAAGAGAACAATTCTCTTGTATGGGGAGGGGGTGGGGGGGTCTTGTATGGGGTGTGACCGTCGTCACACCCCGAACAACTAACTGGCGCCAAAGATATCAGTACACATACACCGCATCTAAGGGCCTGTGTTGGTCGCCGCTTCAACAACAATACAGGTTGTCTCGTTCAGAATAGTTATAATACGGCTATCGTGTTTTACGATTTCATAAATATGGCCGACAACCGTGTGTAGACATCTCATATCATAACATATGTCATATGATATTTTTCTTCCATTGCGTCTCCTGTAGCTATGTCTTGTTGAACCGACGCCTACCTATTGTGTGGCAAGATTTTAATGTCTCCACTCTCTAGTGTGATGTCTTATTGCCCATTTGCACAGCACCTTATAAATCATGGACCTACACTTCGCTGATATATTATGGGAGGGAGGGCAAATATGTTACTCTCCATACGTGTATGTAAGAGTCCTTGATGAACTCTAAGGGGCATGGAAGCCCGGAGCGGCCGTATGACCCCCCCTCCCCCCCCACACACACACACATACTCAAGTGGCGGTCCAGACGGACCCTCCGCCTCTTAAAACCTTCTCATGATATTCTCGCGCTCACTTGCCATTCGGCCCATTGTAGGGGTCTGGAGAGAGGGTCCAGTGTCCAGTGATTTTTTTTTAAATTCTCAGTGTCGAATGTCTATTTTTCACGACGTTCAGTGTCGCTTTTTAAAAAAATCTGAGTCTATGGCGCTTTTTTAGATCCTCAGTGCCGGAATTTGGGATTCAATGTCGTATGTCAATTTATCCAAGATGCCTGTGTCGCGTGTTGCCATTTACCCCTTCCAGACCCCTCATTGTGGTACCAGGTCCGGGATAAACACATTCCGCACTCTGCGACTAGGCATTTTCTGAAAAACGTTTCATTGTCACCTCCTAGAGTGAAATCCGGGGGTGAAATTTGACGAGGGACAGGATATCAGAAACATGGCCATGTGAAGCGGAATTTTCAAAATAAAAAAAACATGACAAAGATGTTCGCACGCCTGCTTAAACCCACCCCTGGCTCGTAAGGTGTAAGACTGTGTGTCCTTATGATGTAAGTAACCGACCTACAACATTTAGACATTAAACGGTCATAACCCTTTCGGAAGAACTCGACCCACTTATAACGACCAGGCTGTCATTTGAATTTGGCCGTTGAATATACGGCCAGTTAGGGATAGCTGGATTATCAGAGGGGGCTTGGGTCATAAATCCATATACTCATGATCGGGGCCTGTGATATAAAATATATAAAAGTTATGTGCACGTGACCTTGACCGCTGAATTGAATAGCCTACATGTAAGATTTTCACCGAGAGTCGTTTAACTTTATATCCATCTACCGAGGGTCAAAAAGTCCTTGTTTCTGTCTCTCGTAGTGTTTAAAACTCATATCTCATTCACGCTTATCACCAGTTGCCAGCTTCAGATAACTCAAGTAAAGAACGACATCACGAAGGTCTCTTTTGGAGATACATGAATTTGATACAACCTCGCGGCACCAACGTTGGCTTGCACAATAGTAAAGTCAGATATAGGGCCCCTGAGGGGGGGTAGCCATGTCGCGTGTCGATTTTAAGAAAAAGGTCCATGTCGCCTGTCGATTTTAAGAAAAGGTCCATGTCGCGTGTCGATTTTAAGAAAAGGTCCATGTCGCGTGTCGATTTTAAGAAAAGTTCCATGGCGCGTGTCGCTAAGTCTTATGTCGCATGTCGATTCTAAGACAACCCCAATGTCGCGTTGTCGATTTTAAAAATCGCCGTGTCGCCGTGTCGAAAAAGCCCCTATGGGGCCCTAGATATGCCCACACAACAGACCCCCACCCCCCCCAGCCCACACACACAGACACAGACACACATCGTTTTCAGTGGTGGACAGAAGGATTGGTCGTGCAAATAAATATTGCAAAGGTGATTTGCTAATATGGAAGATGTGGGTTGGAATATGTCCAACCAATATGTCTACGTAAGACTATAGATTTATAATTTTTGTTAGGGTTTAAGTATTTCGATTTGTTTTGCGGTATTTGCGCTTATGACTGAAAAAGCCTGTCTGGGAACGGCACAGCTCACCGCAGTCGTCGCATCGATGACCTGTCCTTTGGTCTTGGCCATAACCTACTCAATACAGTTTGATTTTTTAAAACAGTTACAGCGCATTTGCAACCGAAAATAAGATAATGGAACCATTCGGGCCCCATCCTAACCTGTGTGCTGTATACTGACTGTATGCCACAAAACAGGCACTTTCTGCTCCCCCCCCCCCACCCGCCGGTATTTATTTGACTGGTCCTCATAAAAGTTTTCGTGTTTGCAGGTGGCGGTGTCTCCGGGAACCAGCACCGCAGCTCGTGTTCTCTTCCTGGACGATGGCAAGAAGGGAGGTCACCCCATGCGGAAGGCCGGGTCCCGGGGCTCTCTGGACGAGGCTGTCCCGCCGGTGGTAAGTGTGGGGCGAGCGTGGGGGTGGGGCGGGTCCCGGGGCTCTGGACGGGGCTATCCCGCCGGTGGTAAGTGTGGGGCGGGCGTGGGGATGAAGCGGGTGTGGGGGTGGGGCGGGTGTGGGTCCTGTGTCAGGCAGGCACGGGACGGGGTGTGGGGCGGATGTGGGGCGGGTCCCGCCGAAGGTAAGTGTGGGGCGGGTACGGGGCAGGCGTGGGCCGGGTATGGGGCAGTTGTGACGCAGGTAAAGGGCGGGCGCGGGGCGGGCGGGCGGGCGCGGGGCGGCCGCGGGGCAGGCGCGGGGCGGGGGCGGCGCGGGTCCCGCCGGTGGTAAGTACGGGGCGGCGCCGGGGCGGGTCTGGGGCGGGAGTGGAACAGATGCGTGGCGAGCGCGGGGAGTGTAGGGCGAACGGGGTGAGCGCTCTCGCGTTACATACTTGAATCCCCAGACCCCTTAATGTTCCCCATAACACACATGTAGCCAGATAGACGCAATGAAGAACGTAAATATTGAAAGAGACTATTAAC
>OZ025252.1:28358977-28380270 GCA_964019135.1 Arenicola marina
AAGACAGAATGTACTTATTTGACATGAAGAAGAGGTTGATAATACAACAAATTACGGAATATATTGCTTTAAATGTCAATGTAGACCTTTCATTTCAGTATCGTATGTAGATTTTATTTAACTGGAGGGCCCGGGGGGGAATATCTGTTGGATAGCGATAAACGTAAATGTCATAATTATGCCGACTGGTAAACTCTTGCAAACCACATACGCATAGATTTTCCGGATTTATGAAGTTGCGCAAACGGCAGCAAGGTCATTTTCTGTTGCAGAGAACGGGGTCACTCTCTTCTTTACCCCGATCATGACCTAGTTAGAAGACCGGCTTCTCGCGCACGAATCCTCGTATGGACATAAGGAGAGTTATAAATATGTAGGCCTATGAATATGATAAACAAAAGTTCCGTTGATTTCGCAGATGATTCCAACCAATGATGGTTGTCCAAACTTTAGGTGACGGTTCTTGACACTGGCGGGAACATCAACTACTATATTTGTCATGTAACCATGCATGGCATCTGTGTATACCGGCCACCGTGGCATATCACGCGTTGTTGTGATACAATCTGCCGAGTCGCTCCGCTGCCCCCAAACTGCTCGTTGCGTCCTTCCCCTCATCATCAAACCTTTCAATAAGTACCCCAATACTATACCCGAGGGTAAAACTACTTTGAGAAATGGCCTAAATTTCTGGAAGCAAAGGTCGCCTTTCTATTAATTAATTGCGGTGTCCCCGGCGGAAAGCTCGCTTCGCCTGCCTCTGTCATTAGAAGGCAGATTCCACACATTTTTTCCATTGTAAACTGAGCTCATGCAGTGTGTCGTGGTCAGTGAGGTGATCCGCGCCTGGTGAAGTGTCGGGTAGGTCCGGTAGTGACAGAGGGAGGGGGGTTGGGGTGAGTGGGAGGGGCAAAACGCCGGGGTGGTGGGGGGGTTAAGTAGGAAGGTGCAAGGCGCTGGGGCATGGGCAGGGGCAGGGGGTGGGGCAAGCCCCCGGGGGTGGGGGGGGGGGGGGGGTTAGGGGGGTCCGTGCTAAGGTGACCATGCATGGTCACTGTAGTGGTAAAGTATAGTTCAACAGATCGTTTCTTTACAGACCAATAAACGCAGTGTGGCAAAGAAGTCCATAGTTCATACGGAGCTATTCAAGTCGCAATTTGAGTCCACGGGACCCAGCTACTCTCGCTTGTTGGTGTAACTTTGATTGCGTTGAAATCAGTGGCTGAAATACGGATAGAGGGGCTATTGGTTTTTACGACTAGGCACAGTCAACTGGAACTGTTTCTGTGCTGTATTTGCATCAGTAGGCGTGAAATGTAGACTCCAACTGTCAGCCGCGATCATGCATAAGGTGCCGAACCTATTTTACAACGTCTGTTATTTGACAAGGCATGAGTAGAAACTGTCCAATTCTGTCCTGTCGTGTACAGTTGAAAGTATATACCCACGAGGCATGGCAGTACCGCAACTTTCTCGACAACACTCAGAAATAGAATCACGCGGTCAACTCGATATATAAAAACAATTGACCCAGGTATGGTAGTACCTAGCCTACTATACTCATTCTGGAAAGAAATTGTCGTTATACTGGGTGACATGATAAACACCAGCCCAATAAATCTGGATCTAAAGGGGAAAGTTGATACTATGTAGTTATTTTCACGCAGGAATTTTATCAGTGGCCTTCTAACATACGACCTTCCGCTGCAAGTCTAATGCGGTCGTTCTTAACTATGGGTCATCAAGATAACACTATGGCGTTGAAATGACTTCCTAATATGCCCCCACCCCGTGGCCCCCACACATACAATGCCGGTTGGGTGAATGGAACCACCCGAGGCTATGGCTTACGTATGCATGCATACACACCCATATGGAGCCGTCACAGTAAGCCTATAAGTCCGCTAGCCAAGGAATGCCGCCCCTCCCCCCTATCTACAGGATTACACAGGCCGTGCTGACCCCTTCCTATAGCTATATACACGCAAAGTTATCCGGGTGTGTTTTACTACAATGTTCCTAGAGCCCTCCAAGGCCATTCCGCCTGTGAATACCACTATTAACGTGACAAAGCGATGCTTAAAATGAAGATGTATTGGTTGTATTGTTAGCATTTTGATTGCCATTCGCACTCGCGTAATGCAATTTATGTGCACTACCCCACCCCTACCCCACCCCTACCCCACCCCTAGAGTGGTCAGTTTAGGGTATCTATATCACGGAACCGTCAGCCAGTATGTGGCTGTGTTATGCGTGTTCATTATGGCGAGACGCCGGTATTTTTACAACTAATAGGCCACATGCCAAAGACAACTGTAGACATCAAATAGATTGCATCATCTTCATGATAAACTAGGTCCGCTGTTGGTTTGCATTCTCTACGTCAAAGCACAACACACACACAACAAAAACATTGACAAAACTGGTAGCATTCATAATGTAACTGTATTACAGAAGTCTCCCGCCGGCAACCAGCTATCATAATGACCCCACAGCCGGTGATGCCGTCATAATGTGTCCGTATATGTCACTCACCACTCACCTGTGTTTCCCCATCGTCTCTAGGAGTCTGATGTGGTGTTCGTCCCACTGCTCAGTCAGGACATCATGGGTCTCGGCTTTAACATTGACGGCAACATGAAGAAGGGTGTCTACGTGAGCCAGATACACAAGCGAGGTCCTGCCTCGGAGTCTGGCCTCATCGACATAGGTGAGTGCATTATGAAAATCGACGGCAAGATTACTACTGATCTTTTTTTGGGGGGGTGGGGGGGGGGGGGAGGGTGATGGTGATGAAGTTGTAAACACATGCGTGATCCCTGCGTGTTCAAATGCCAAATATCTATATCTATTAATTATTTAAACATTTATTTAACTCGATAGGTTCGCATTTGACAGGCCTTATTGGTACAACAGGTCACGAACAGAGTATACATCGACTTTGCTGAATGCTGAATGTATAATTATCAGTCTTGAGTGGTATAATCTGTTAGCGTGTTTGATATGCTAGTATCTGACAATGGTAACTAAGAATTAGTTTACTTTATGTTCAACTCATTAACATGAATTCTGTGTACATTTGATTGGTGATCCGGTTTGCTGCGCGATCGATCGTTGCGTAGGGGATGGGGGCGTGACTGCTGTCGTCACCGTGTGTTCTCTATGTTGTGTACCTTGCAGGCGATCGCATCATTCACGTGACCGTGTCCTTCGAGAACATGGTCTTGGAGGACGCTATGACTGTCTTAAGCTACGCCTCGCCCTACCCGGTGAAGCTATGCCTGCGCAAGGCCGCCGTGCAGGCCGGCGCCGGGGCCTCCCAGGCGGCGGCGGGGGCCGGCGGAGCGCTGGCCGGCCAGGACGACGGCATCAACCACCCGGTGTTCCGGAGCCAGTCGCTGGATGACCTGCGTCACATCGGCAAGGAAGGGCTGCAGCACCCGCGGCGGACCTTCAGCGAGATGAAGAAGAGCGGGTACGCACTGAGCGAGGGGGGTGTGGGCGGCGGCAGCACCGGCACCGGCGTCGGGGCCGTCGGGGGCGGCGGCGGCGGCGGCGTCGGCGTCGGGGGCGGTGGTGGTGGTGGGGCGGGCTTGCGTAAGTGGCCGGGTAAGCAGGACATGGTGCAGGAGGAGTCGGTGTCCGACAGCGGCGTTCAGTTCAACCAGACCGCCGCCTCCTTCGCCATTCCAGATATGGCCATCGACATGTCTGATCTGCGCATGGAATACGAGGAAGCGGCGGGGTTCGGGGTGGAGGGGGAGGCCGGCGTGGACCTCCTACCGAGGGAGGCCACCACCACCACCACCACCACCACCACCACCACCGCAGCGGCCGTTCACCTTCCCGAGGGCAGTGACATCAGCGTCGATTTCAATGACATCGACATCGAAGTCGACCCGGTTCCCGGCGGGCGGCCGTCGGGACGGGTTCGTGCGGCGGACCAGGTACGCGTAAACATGGCCGACGCGCCCACTCTTCCCAACTCGGCGCCTCCCAAGCTAGCGGGTGATGGTGACCTTATGTACATAGCGCCCAACCTTGACCTTGACCTTAATATGGACCTTGACCGCAGGGTGGCCGAAAATGACATGACGGCGACCATGGATTTGGATTCGCCGGAAGTGCGCTTTGACGCCCCTGCGTACACTGCCGGACCTCCCAGTTTGAAGACATCTGCTCCAAGATTAGATAGCGACGTGGATGCTCCAAAGCTAACGCCCAAGCTGGACATGGATTTTGAAAAGCCGGAAATAGAGAAAGCAGATATAGATCTGAAAGCTCCGACGATAGAAGCGGACGCGTCTAACGTCAACTTTAGCGCACCGAGGGTGAATTTAGATGATTTAGAATCTAACGTAGATCTGAAGGGACCGGATTTCGATGTGAGTCTTACAAAATCAGGAGTAGGGTTTAATGCAACCGACTTCGATCTTAAGGGGCGAAACGTTGACCTCACAGACGCAGACATTAATATCAGGGCTCCATCAGTTGATGCAGAAGGCCGCACGCTGGACCTCTTGCCCCCAGATATTGACCTTCAACTGCCTGCAGTTGGCACAAAGCCTCCCGATCTAGATATCAGGGGTCCAGAGTTTGAAGATGAATCCCTTGATTTTAGTATGCAGGCGCCGAAGCTGGATGTGAATTCACGCAGTGTTGCTCTGGACGGTACGTGGGGAGCCGGCGGCGACCTCGAGGTCAAAGCGCCACGTGCGGATCTGTCGGGTCCCACCGTTGACCTTGAAGGGTCACATGGTGAAAAGGTCACAGGGCACGTACCGGAAGTACCGGAAGCCGGGGTGCAGGTGCACGGCGAGATGCCCCCTCTGCCCCCGCTGCCCCACTCGCTGCCCCCACCGCCGGGAGAGGGTTCGGCGGAGGTCAACCTCCCCGGCGTGAAGGTCAGTACGGAGGACAGCGGCAAGCGCCACCTGGATGACAGAGATGCATCGACGGCCGTGGCGCCCTCTCGTAGGAAGCGACTGAAGAGTGGCGAGGCCATGGAGAGTGACGGGGAGGGACATTTAACGATGTCAGCCACCGAGCAAGGGGTGGGGCTAGGGTTGGGAGGGGGAGGGGGCGGCGCCCTGATGCAGGAAGACGGCTCCGTGGCCGTGGAGCAGCCGGATGAGTCCCCCCAGAAGCTCGTTCTGGAGCAGGACAACGAGGATCAAGTGCGAGCCGTGATCCGGGACTATTTCGGCGACCAGCCGTCGCTGCTGGAACAGTTCGGCTTCGACGATGACGACCTTCGGGCCGCCGACGGGACGCTGGTCAAGACGGTAGAGGTCAACACGGTCAACGTGGACGGCAAGGTCACGACCACACACCGGGAAACGGTTAGTTCACCAGGGGGAGCTGTCAAGGCCACGACGGTGATGGAGAACACGGCAGAGGTAATTTCCGGTGCACAGCTTCTAAATGATATCCCTCAAGGAGAGGTGAAGGTCACAGGTGTCAGGTCAAGGTCGATGTCGACGTCCAGTAGCGCACCATCCAGTCGCTCAGCGAGTCCGGATCGAAACGCATCAGAGGAGGGAGTTCGGGAAACTGAGGGTAACCAAGGGGGCGGAAAATCCGGCTCACCACTTATCCAGAGAAGGTCAGGCGGTGGCTTGACCTTTGACATCACCGCCTCTGATTTCAAGGAGTTTTCCCGCGATCTGCCTCCAGAGAAGCACCGGGAGCTGCCCAAGGGCGGCACTGCCTATTATCTGGACATTGACGAGCGTGGGTCACCCGCTCACGCCATCCGGCCTATCGTCCGGAAGACCGACAGCGGCGGCGGCGGCGGCGGCGGCGGCGGCGGCGGCGACGACTCCCGACCCGAGCTGATCCGGCCGCGCGCCACGCCGGAAGACGTCGACATACGACTCATCAACACCTCTTACGCGCCACCTACCTCAGCGGAGCGCCCTCTGTCGGCGGCCGGCGACGGCGGCGACAAGGATGTCAACGACAACACGCCAGTCGTCGCCTTGACGACCGACCCCAAGGGGATACGTCTCGACACGACCGCCGACGTCAACGGCGGCGGGGGGGAGACGCAGTCGACGAAGACTGTGACGTTAACCAAGACGGACAAAGGGGGGTCTATTATCGAGACGCGCAAGGTCACAGAGACGGTGACCGTGGTGAAGCGGTCGTCCGATGGCGTGGAGGGAGCCTATACGGTAACTGTCAACGCCGGCAGCGACTCCGAGGCTTAGGACACGTGTGCTGACGTCACGTGCTGACGTCACGTGCTGACGTCACGTGGTAGCGTTACGTCACGTGACGTCGTCGTGATCGCGGCGCGGCTCTCGCTTTAAAAAAAAACTGTCGGCGGACATCCGTGTCACGAGACTACCCCACCAGGTGGCGCTGCGCTCTGATGTCATTCTGACTGACTGTTGGATGTCATTCGCACTGCTCACGGCCACCGGGAGGAAGCGCGGCGTGGGGATTCGAACCCTGCACCACCTACTGCCACGTCTCCCAATCTGGAGTACATGAAGAACGTCCTTTAACCCACGAGACTTATAGCGCATGCGCTGAAATAGCCGAGGACATCTGATTCAGCTCGGCGGTGTGGTGAGGACCTCACACAGAACTCAGGGTTAAATTCCAGGAGCCATGACAACCGACACCTCCCCCAACCGCCCCCCCCCCCACCTACACCCATCGGAAGCACTTTGTCTTTGCACCGACCGCCAAAACCACTTCCGGTGCCAGTTTAAAACTATGCCCACGCCAATGTGCATGATACGTCATTCGGGCATGGAATCTACATCAAGTGTCTCTTTCTGATTTTCGGTTTCGTTTGAATTGACAGACCCTCCCTACCCACCTCGATCATATGTACTTGTCGCTCTATTTCGTTCTCGTGGTTATGAGACATCATTTGGTTTCACTTGGGGTCCGGGCTTTAAACTGTTGCTGTACTTGACGTTGTAGTTTTTTCACAATGGGAAAAATTCAGGTATACAAGTTCGTAATTTAAATATATGTCATTTATCATATTTGTATATTCTTCATTGTCGTATTACAACTAAATGTCGAACATTCACGTATATCATTTGCGTTGCATATTAATCGGTGCTGATATGTCGCGTGAAGCCAACTCTTAAGACTGTTGTAGGACGGCTCATGCGTATAAATATCCTGATGACCACAACTAGTGGTAATTATAAGGAGCTTTCTGTTGTCGCCCAATCCTGTTTATCAATCGATAAGCTTTATACAACGATCATTTGGACAATCAGTCAACTGTCGGGGTATACAACGCATCTATTTAACCAAGCTATACAGTTAATTACTCTCTCTCTGCATGATACTTTGTAATTCTATATGTATTTATATATACATGTGTGTATTCTCGATCGTAGCGATCATTGCATTTCACCCGCATGTCCATGCCAGACTGTACTTACTGTGCTTGTAGACAATGCCGTATTAACTAACACCCACTTTGTGGTGGCCATTTTCTAACTTGCAGGTAGAGCCCACGATAGGGGAAACGTGGGAAAAGGTCAAACTGTGACTGGTACACGTATGCCTCCGATCTCAATTGATGCGCACGCATTTATTTGGAGCCCATGGTCGTGAGTCTACTGGTACTAGCGCCATGGAGTGTCAGTATTGTGGGGGTTCCGGCTTGGCACACACGCAGCCTTACACCAAAGACGTACACGCCTTGGCTAACTCCTGCTAATGTAGTAAGATGGTTGTTGTCGTTTTAATGTTAGAAAGATGGTTGTAGTTTTCTTGTTTGCTTTTGTTTGAGCACTAATTTAGCATATTCCATTCTAATTAATTAATGGTTGTTATGGTAACAACAATCGATATGTTCAGGGTGTTGATTGCCGAACATTATCAACTTTTTTGGTTTCGTTATTTGTTTAATACTCTCCTTGGCGCTAGTACTAGTAGGGTGTGGCAGTTTAAGTTTGAATATAAAAAAATCCTTTTGTGAAATAGTTGTGAACTGAAAGGCGCAAATTTTTTGATGGGCAGTAATTGTGTCAAAACTCGATGGAATGGAATAGATCACAAACATTTATTTTCGCGTTTTGTGTTATTTTCGCATCGCTCCAACGAGTTTATAAGATATGTCATGCTTAAAAAGTTGTGAATTGTTTGTATGTGTTATTTTTGTCTTAACTATTTGGCCGTTTTTGTTGATTTTTTGTTGTTCTACGCATCCTACGTATTTAGGTCTGCATAATTGCACTCTTTCTCCCGTATAATGTAGATATACTGAACCCCGCATATACTGCGTGAACTCTCTACTAACTCTTTGGCTTTATAACCTACTAGTTTCGTACTTCATCGAGCATCCATTTCATTTCACATTCTAACGCGGGGCTTTGGACTTTCCATTCCAGTTGGGTGTGTGTTTTTTTGGTTTTCGTATTGAATGTTTAGTCGTGTCGATTTCTTGTATCTTATATCTGCAGGCCGTGTGTGCATGACGGTTCCCCATGAAATACTCGTGTACAGACGTTTATACATGTTTATATATATGTAAATAATTAATGTTGTACGTAGTTTTTGTATCTTTATACGTGACAATAGTTGATTAAATTTGCCAGTAAAATATGTTTGAATCGGCTAATGGTAGCTATGAGCACGCAATTATACACGGCTTAAATATAAGCCCTTGCTCATCAGTCAACTCTTCAGTCAGGCATTAGCCAGATTATGTTTTCTTTCTGATAACTGTTTGCTCCCATATTTTTTTTTAGATACCATCCTATAAAGTATTTCAAATAAACTCCTTGTTATTTTATTAAAGATACCCCAGATCAAGATACAATGATCGAAACTATTTTTTTTTAGAGAACAGTTAACCATTAAAATCAAATCAGAGTTTGTTGTAGTCGGGTTCACAAATTGCACAAATGATCACATGTAGAATGTTCTTTGCGACGAAAACTTCGTACCTTGTGATGTTGTTTACTGGAAATTAGTTGTGTCTAAAGAAGATCCAAATTAGCAAGCTGATGGTGTATTTGCTTTTGATATGTTGTCTATACTGGTCGATGCGAGCGGTATGTTGTACAGTTTTTTAGATGTCGCAATCAGTTATAGGTAACAAGTTGTAAGCGCAAGGGTTACACGTAGACCCACTCCATCCAAGATGTGGACTCTTGGTGTATTTCTGACAAAAAATCAAATCCATTGCAACCATTGTCTTTCATATAGTAGCTACAGAATGTCAGTTGGGGGTAATTTAGAGACATATTAAAGTTGGAAGATTCATGGCAATCATGAGAATTTCAAGCACACGATTTGAGAGCTCCATTTGAAGCTGCATATATAATACAAAATGTGCATCGATCAAGAGTTAATTATAGGACCGCTATTCGCTGTCTTCAGCATTGGAATCATGCTGTCTTCAGTATTGGAATCATTACAAAGATGGTCTAGACAATCAATGGTCATAATCCAGGTACATTTGATACTTTTTGATTTGATACGGCGCCACAATGACGTCAGTGTGTTTGTTGCACAATGGATGACGTCAGAGTACTACAATAGGTAGCGATACCACCGTACGCATGTAATACGCAAATTTACCATTATGACGTCACACTGAAACAATGATTAGTCCAGGTTTTTTTTGGTCATATAAACGTTATAAATTATGTATATATCTATATTCGGTATCGGCAAGGTCCATATACTTATGGCCTGAAGTCAGGGACAAACAAACCAGTGTAGCTTTCGCCTTACGATGAAATAATATATATACAGTTTGAGATTACAAAATCGGCTCAATACAAATTGATGGTAGTAATAATGATAATTAGCATGGTAGGGACTATTCACAGTGCACCCCGCCACGAACACAGATGCATTGATTCTATCCGCCAAATTGTTGGAATCAAGGTCAGTGTATGGACCAAATGGCGACGATACAAACAGCGTTTATATATATTTGATACTCTCGAAAGGGGAATTTTGTACAGCATATATCAACACAACCTAGCTCTTGCAATGTGATCAGGTATTTGTCAAAGTGTAGGTGTAAGTCGCATTGAGAAAAATGCGGAATCACCCACTCAATTGCATGGAGTTGGATCTTCCGTCGCAGTCCCAGAACTCTCCATTACCTTGTGTATCAGATATTACAGGAGGGATGGTTTTAACTGGATTATCTATGTATAAAAAGTAAGACGTCGGGAGAGTTTCTCTCATATTATTTTAGCATAAATGTAGTTTAGCATGAAAATTAACTTATTGTACATTGATGTATGAACGCAGCTAGGATTCCACTGAGAAGATACCGTTCAACTGGAGCGATAAGTAACATATATACAAAAATATAGTGCATAAAATGGTATATATATATATATGAATAAAAGTTAGCTAAATATTGCAAAGATTATTTAACACTTCAATTTCTTGACCAAAGTGCTTCTGACTAAACAAAGGTGGTGGCTCTAACTGCGGTCCAATTACGGTATTAAAAACATTTGTACAGGGGACTTGTACCAATTACACTGGCAAATAAAAAAAAAGTTTAACATGCTATATGCTTTTTATTTCACAAGACATCAATTAATTAAGTATGAAGTCGTTCGATTTTTCCATGGGTTTATTCAGTTTCAAGCTGAGATCGAAACTATCTACAGCATTGTATAGCCTCGGTTAAGCGCGGTTCATACCATATACATGTTCGTTCGTTCACAGCAATGAAAACAACAGAGGCGTGTTAATTATGTGCTAAAGAAGGGTATTTTCTGCACACAGCACCCCACATTACCAAAGCAGTTTACTAAAATTCCCAGAACTCAGCCAAGCAGCGGGCGCCAAATGTCTGCTCTTCCGGTGTTGTCATGACATCAGGCGCACGTGTTTTTAAATAAGGTCCAGATGTCCAAATAGCCAGATAAGATTTTCTTACTTATTATCTGTTCTAACGATCCACTCATAATTAATAGGTTTTCATATAAACATAAAAGGAACACCAATATATATTATAGTAATGTAATATATATATTACGCTATATGATAGGTTCTCAGTTCACATCTACCCTCGACTCAGAACTAGAAGACAAGAGCGCAGAGCGATGCCACGGGGAGCAGAAAGAGACCAGTGGCCCATGACGGGCTAAACTAATGAAATCCACGTATAAAAAGTAGATTAACTCACATTCATATGGGTATATATATATATTAATAGATATATATTCATAACAATACTTGGGGTGAGGATACACACTAATTGGTCACATCTTAGCACATGTACAGCGCCTATTGTTTTTATAGTCGTAAACGACACCGGGTCGGTTTCATCCTTAGCCCAGGTATGACCACGCCACCGGGCTTGTTTCCACGGCAACCCCTGCAGTGAGGCGGGTATGGCCGCACGCATGGCCCACGTGGCTGGTGGTACAACCCCCGGGAACCTGAGTTGTGAAGATCATTTAACATATCGCAACCCAATACGAGACCTCTTGACCAAAGTGATAAAATATCACCCCGAAGAGAAACAAATTGGAAAAGTATGTTTGCTATGTATGTGGAAGAAAGATGGCGTCCAAAATGACCGCATTTATTGGGGTATCCGCTAGACATGCACTTACAAGGCATTGTCATAGCGCGAAAAAAAACACCCACACACCGTAGGCGGATCTCGACCATTCCTTGCAGAACCAAAGGGCAAATAACTGAAGAATAAACTAAATCCAGGGTTATATATTCTGCTGCTAGTGCGTCGTAATAAACAAATCAATAGTGTGAACCAGGCTATGATGCCACAAACGAAAAATGCCACAATCCAGGCCGTAGCCAATAATGACGTGAGGCCACGTATACGTAACGTAGCCAGCCACGTGGTCAGTTTGGTGAGCGATATTAGAAGACGTCGGGCACGGGCTGTATATGCAAAAGTCCGGGCAATGGAAAATAAACACCGCAAAAATTAATCAAATATGCGTCTAACAAACAAATAATATACGACACGGGACTGAAGACGTTGCCAATTACCTATTCAGTTGCAACGCACAGTTGGATGGTTTAATAATAAACGTCTTCAGCATAAGAAGAGTGGAAACTATCTAACATTCGATTACCCCGCTTAACAACACGTGTATGGCACCTACGCACTAAATGCCCAGTCTATATTCCAATATATGTCCGATATATACAGAGACAGAGAGAGAGTAAGAAGAAAAAACACGCACACAAAATATGGTATGGGTTTGCTTTACAGTAGCGAGACTGTCAAATACATGCACCAAGAATAATCCACGTTACGCGTTTGTTCAGCGATGACATACAACTGTTGTTACTGGTACGAGGGCCGGTGAAAAAACGTACCGGCCGACAGTGCAGCACAGAACGCAGCACATTGGCAGTGATGTGACCAAGCTAAAGCTGGCCTCCACGCGCCACCCCCGGCGTGGTCTATAGGGTCAGGAACATGTAGAGGGAGGGGATCCAACCAAAAAAATTAAAGAGGGCAGGGACAAACAATACCAAATCTGTCCGTACGCGGTATCACAGCAATGTTCACATGAACGATAACGTTTGACATTTTACAATTATATGGTATTGCATAACATCGCCTACTGGTAAGAGGGAGTACTGATACACCCAGCAAGATTTAGCAGCTATTCGTTGCGCAGAGACGCAGGAGGAAGTGCAGAAACATCATTGAAAAGAAAAAGTGGGCGTCCGAGGAAACCCCGGAGGTGAAAATCCTCTCCACGAGGTTCCGGCTTGATGTTGGCCTTTGAGACCCCCACACCTGGTTTCGCTGGGAGAACTAATATAATAATACTGACCGCTGACTGGACTGGACGAATAGTGCATCTAACAAGGGGGGTCATAAGAACCGTGCCGCTATCAACGATTATAATATAACAATATTATGGGTACTTATGCTAACACATAGAACGTATGACGTGAAGAATTGATCTTCACTCATCTTGTGCGTTACCCACTTCAGAAATTTATGTTATAATGCGGACTACAACCTAGGATATCAGTTTGGATATTTACTACATGTTAGAATCTACTGCTCGGTTATAATGCGATATTTAGGTGTATAGAGTACAACAATGTGAGCAGAAGTAAACGGCCTACCCCCTATCACAATATAGCTGGGAGGTAACACTGTATAAGATGGTAGGAACAGGGACCAACATCTACATTTTACTGTAGGCAAAGTTCTAAGTGTAGTTAGTGGCCATCTACTGTACAACGCTGTATTGATGGCAAGGTTTATACACTGAGGCGGGAGTAATGGTCAGCCTCCGCCCCTCTACGCTGGGGAGTCGGTTATCATCCTGATCCGCGCTCTTCAATAGTTTCACAGATATTACCACCACTGAGCACCATTTACGATAAGATGTGATTGTCAGATCCTATGCTAACGATACACTAGCCAGCTTCTCTGCTCGGTGTGAGGGGGGACAACTAGAGGTATCGCTCCGGCCTCCATTCCCCTGTCTAACACAGGCGCCGAACACCCAACGACGCGCCGTAGTCATGGCAACGGAAGTTGCGATGTATTCTTACGCGACCTCGTTACTCATGTATGACGTCAATCACAACCATTCTATCTCCATGGCGACATCCTATCAACGGACATGCCGCTGTTAACAAAGAGAGATACCCACTATAGCATTGAATTGATATCTAAAGAACACCAGGGAGAAAACGATGAGAACCACTCTGCCAATCACAAGGTTCAGCTCGTTGAGAGCAAATATGTCAGGATTGAAGATTGGGGGGGAAGGGGGACAAATGGATAACGGCACAAAATAGTCGGTGCATAAAAAAACAATATCAACTCAACGGGTCTTTATATAGAAACCAACAACAACAACAACTATGAGGTCGAGGGTCTGGGTTTCAAAATTATCTGTCCCCACTAACGGCAAGCATGAAGCATTAATACACCGCTGCAGTTTGCTGCTACTACTCAGTCAGATAGTCATTCAGTTAGCAACTCCACTCACTAGGTGGCGACCCCGGGAGAGTGAACGCGGCGTGGGTTGAGGTAGAGGCAGCGCCCTCTACTCGCTAGGTGCCGCCACTGGGCAGAATGAACGCCGGGTGGAGGCAGCACGCCCAGCACCCAGTCTACTCGCTAGGTGGCGCCCCCAGGGAGGAAAGTGGAGCGCGGGGCCGTGGAGACAGCAGCGCCCCCTACTCGCCGGCCTCGACCAGCTCCTGCTCGCGCTGAGGAGTGTCGTATGGAGGCGGCAGCTTGATGGTTGAGGGTTCGACTCCCCAGATCTCGCGGGCGTACTGGGCAATGGTGCGGTCGCTCGAGAACTTGCCCGAGGCGGCGATGTTGAAGAGCGCCATACGGGTCCACGCGTCCTGGTTCTGTCACACACAACCAAACCTCATCTCGTTATTAGATAGTCATTATAGTTAATTATTAAATAGATAGGTCAAAACACTCAACACGGTTTTGAAGTATTCGCACATAACAGTAAGAATAAATCTGGATTTTTTTGGTTAATTTGTCAGTTTGAAATATAAATCTTATGACCGAATAATATATAAATACAGGTTATCACTATTGTAAAATATCTCCTACATCTTTTCTATTAAAATATAATGAAACCATTATATATTTTTTGGCATTTTACTACAAAATTCCAGCATACGTTTTTTTTCTTGTTAGTCTTTACTTTGATATGATCAAAATATAAATTATTACGCTGCAAGTATAGTAGTTAATCCCATAATTATATTAGGTGGAACTATTACATATATTACATAGATTTTAGAATATTTCGACATATACTTGTAGGACATAACAATTAGTGGCACGAGCAGGCTTGAAAGGAAAGGTTGGGACTTACGGTGTACATCTCACTGACTCTATCCTGACAGGCGATGTAGGCCTCGTAGTCTGCACACAACATAAACCTGAAGCAAAACAACAAGAAATTAGTGGCGAGCTGTGTACTGACGCCTTAACTTTATGGTGACAACATCTACCTTACAGAGAGGAAAGGAAACGTTGGTGCTCAGACCTTTCTTTTTGCGCACATGGCGCCTTAATAGACCGATCCACACTCCGACACTAAGCCCCGCCCACGCTTGAGTCCTTCTTCTTTAGTCGTGAGTATGAAATTGACAATCATAGCTGACGGTAGGTACAAGAGAGAAGTACTCATCTCTGAAACGGACAACAAAAGTGACATGCTGCTTTGTCTGTCCGACTTCCTTGTCCGACCTAACGCACGTGTGAGACCCTTTTGCATCACATGATTGGATAAAAGCAACAGTGACGTCAGTGAATGATTGACAGCCTGGATCGGTCTGGATTCGGCCAAAAAAGCCCAAAGCAACAGTGACGTCAGTGAATGATTGACAGCCTGGATCGGTCTGGATTCGGCCAAAAAAGCCCAGGATAACGGATTAAATGAAGTTGGATGAAACTTGCCCCAGATGCAGGTGACCTTGACCTGTTGATCTGCGGCTCGGCCTGCTTAGCAACTGAGCGACATTTGCAGGCAGAAACAATGAAAAGGGATGCGGCGTGTCTTAGGCAGACTAAAGACTTAAATAACGATTGAGAGGGACGTCCTTTGTTTGGCTACGACATGCGCCTGGAGATCGAGCTTTTGGTGAAGCGAGCACCCACCTGTCGTGGTAGAGCAGGATGTTGGCCAGATCCTTGAAGAGGTTGGGGTCCTCGGGGGAGAAGAAGCCGCCAGCGATCTGGTCGATGCACTGCTTCAGGTCGGCGTTCTTCTCGTAGAAGTCACGTGGGTTGTATCTGCAACGTATGTGTGACGTCACGCGATGAGAACAAGAGACACACGTACCACGATATCCGATCTCTTGTTCGACACATCTCGTCAATTAATTACTTTATATAAAGTTTGAACTTTGTTTGCACTGATATATTCGAAGTGTGATAATTTAACGATGCTATCCGATCAGCTGCTATTTCACTTGTTAATTAATGTGAGAGTGGAGGAACATATAACGCGACCATCTTTCGCAGTATCCGGAGGGTACGTGGTGGATACATGCTATCCCCTGTCACAGTGGAGCAACATTATTAGCAGCAGTTTTGACCTTAACAAATAACCATAACTTTTGATCGGTATTAACGCGAAACGCACAATAGCTTTACCAAAGACGTTCATCCTGCACCAGTCAATGGGTTATATGTACTAGTTAACAATAAGTAGCTTCGCCTCCAGCCGGTTTAACTTTATAGACGTCAAATCGCTACAAATACATTTTGTGGCCAGGGCCTGCCGATAATATAAAACACTGTAATGGTGACATCCTATAAACCACCACCGAGGAATAAGTTCTGGTGTTTCAGTAGGTCGCTTTAACCTGCGTAGGTCATATCGCGACAATGAAAAGGGTCAAGGTCGAGAGGAGCCATATCACCGGAGGTAACACCCCTACTCTTTGCGAAGAAAGACATAAGATCTTTATCCTACCCAACCATAGACATGTTCACCGTTGTGGCTCGAACCACAGACCGGCCGCCTGGGCTGGCCTAGCAGAGCACAGTCGCCAATAGCCGAGGGCGCTACCCACTAGGCCACGGGGGGGGGGGGGGGGGTGACCCCGGCAAGAGATATGGAGAGCACTGACCCCTTCTTGGCCAGAGCCTCGACCTCGTCCACGGTCATGCCGAAGATGAAGATGTTCTCATCTCCCATCTCTTCTTTCATCTCGACGTTGGCGCCATCTAGCGTGCCGATTGTCAGCGAGCCGTTCAGCTGTTAATACACATTGAAATAAACGATCACTATATCATGTCATACCACACAGAATATAACACGGACGGAAAGATAAAAGTATAACAGAGACGTCATATTACTCTGAGTATAAATACAAAAGTACACGACGTATAGCGGGACGTCATGTCCATTTCATCATGCATACGTGCTTATTACGTAGCCATGCAAACGCCAAGATGTAATTTAACAATTACTAATTCGCATTCGAGAGTATTTAACCGCATCCATACAAAATCAGACGTGCGACGTACTTTGAACAGGACCACATTTATATATTTATATGTATATATATGTAAAGATAAGACATAGACGCTAAGACCATGACAACAAGGAATGGGTACTGACCATGAACTTCATGTTTCCGGTTCCGGAGGCCTCCGTGCCGGCGGTGGAGATCTGTTCGCTGAGGTCGGCGGCCGGGATAACCTTCTCGGCCAGCGACACGCGGTAGTTCTCCAGATACACGCACTTCAGGCGGTTGCCGACGATCGGGTCGTTGTTCACCATCTTGGCGACGTTGTTGAAGAGCTTGATGATCAGCTTGGCGGTGTGGTAGCCCGGGGCGGCCTGGGTGGGGGTCAATGGTACATGTATGTATGTACAGTAAGGATGGGTGTGGTAGCCCGGGGCGGCCTGGGGGAGGGGCAAGTGGTACATGTACGTATATAGAGACTGTGGTAGCCTGGGGCGGTCTGGGGGGGAGGGGGTCAAGTGGTACATGTATGTATGCACAGTAAGGGGGGGGGGCGGTGCGGTAGCCCGAGGCGGCCTGGGGAGGGGTCAATGGTACATGTATGTATGTACAGTAAGGAGGGGTGTGGTAGCCCGGGGCGGCCTGGGTGGGGGTCAATGGTACATGTATGTATGTACAGTAAGGGGGGGGGGGCGGTGCGGTAGCCCGAGGCGGCCTGGGGGAGGGGTCAATGGTACATGTATGTATGTACAGTAAGGAGGGGTGTGGTAGCCCGGGGCGGCCTGGGTGGGGGTCAATGGTACATGTATGTATGTACAGTAAGGATGGGTGTGGTAGCCCGGGGCGGCCTGGGCGAGGGAACAATGTATATATGTAGAGTAAGGGGAGCTAGAGAGGGATCAGTGGTACATATATATATGTAGAGTAAGGGGTGCGGAATGGGAGGGGGAGAGGGGTGTGGTAGCCCAGGGCGGCCTGGGGGAGGGACCAGTGGTACATGTATATATGTAGAGTAAGGCGGGGGGGTAGGGAGGGGGAGAGGGGTGTGGTAGCCCAGGGCGGCCTGGGGGAGGGACCAGTGGTACATGTATATATGTAGAGTAAGGCGGCGGGGTAGGGAGGGGGAGAGGGGTGTGGTAGCCCAGGGCGGCCTGGGGGAGGGACCAGTGGTACATGTATATATGTAGAGTAAGGCGGGGGGGTAGGGAGGGGGCGAGGGGTGTGGTAGCCCAGAGCGGCCTGGGGGAGGGACCAGTGGTACATGTATATATGTAGAGTAAGGCGGGGGGGGGTAGCGAGGGGGAGAGGGGTGTGGTAGCCCAGAGCGGCCTGGGGGAGGGACCAGTGGTACATGTATATATGTAGAGTAAGGCGGGGGAATGGGAGGGGGAGAGGGGTGTGGTAGCCCAGAGCGGCCTGGGGGAGGGACCAGTGGTACATGTATATATGTAGAGTAAGGCGGGGGGTAGGGAGGGGGAGAGGGGTGTGGTAGCCCAGAGCGGCCTGGGGGAGGGACCAGTGGTACATGTATATATGTAGAGTAAGGCGGGGGGTAGGGAGGGGGAGAGGGGTGTGGTAGCCCAGAGCGGCCTGGGGGAGGGACCAGTGGTACATGTATATATGTAGAGTAAGGCGGGGGGTAGGGAGAGGGAGAGGGGTGTGGTAGCCCGGGGCAGCCTGGGGGAGGGACCAGTGGTAAATGTTTTGATGTATGTTCAATGACGAATGTCGTCTTTGACAGTGAAAATCATCCTGTATAGTAAAGTTTGGTTCGGTAATCTTACAACGCATGTCCAATGGAAGCGCTCCGGAACCTAAGAGACGTAAGGTATTCAATGGATTTCGGTTACTCGTTCCGTTTAATAAGAGCTACTGCATTGCTTGCGTTTTGCGAAGGATCCTTATCGCAGGCAGTTCCATCGTGCCTCCTGGGCTTGCTTACCCAGCGCGACACCTAGCGGACGTGCCTCCTGGGCTTGTTTACCCAGCGCGACAGCGCGACACCTATACCTGTACTGTACGAGGCATAACCCCGAGCACCCAGGACTGACCTTGCCGCCGATCATGACCGTCCTTGGGGTGACCTTGGCGGCTGGGTTCTTCTTCATGCGGTTGTAGATGGTGATGATGTGGAGGATGTTCATGAGCTGTCTCTTGTACTCGTGGATGCGCTTCACCTGGATGTCGAACATGGAGGAGGGATCCACCTTGACGTGGTACTCGGACTCTATGTAGTCAGCCAGCTTCATCTTGTTCTCCTGTGGAACCCAACACAACAACAAAACACTGTACTATTACTGTACAGGTAATGTATCTAATACAGGTAATGTATGTCATAAAGGGAAATGTACGTCATATAGGTAATGTATCTAATAAATGTAATACAGGTAATGTATCTAAAAACAGGTATGGCATGTCATACAGGTAATGTATCTAATACAGGTAATGTAATACAGGTAATGTATCTAATAAATGTAATACAGGTAATGTATGTAATAAATGTAATACAGGTAATGTATGTAATACAGGTAATGTATGTAATACAGGTAATGCATCTAATAAATGTAATGCATGTAATGTATCTAATACATGTAATGTATCTAATACAGGTAATGTATCTAATACAGGTAATGTATGTAATACAGGTAATGCATCTAATAAATGTAATGCATGTAATGTATCTAATACATGTAATGTATCTAATACAGGTAATGTATCTAATACAGGTAATGTATCTAATAGAGGTAATGTATCTAATAGAGGTAATGGTATCTAATAGAGGTAATGTATCTAATACAGGTAATGTATCTAATACAGGCAATGTATGTAATACAGGTAATGTATGTAATACAGGTAATGTATGTAATACAGGTAATGCATCTAATAAATGTAATGCATGTAATGTATCTAATACAGGTAATGTATCTAATACAGGTAATGTATCTAATACAGGTAATGTATCTAATACAGGTAATGTATGCAATACAGGTAATGTATCTAATAGAGGTAATGTATCTAATACAGGTAATGTATCTAATAGAGGTAATGTATCTAATACAGGCAATGTATGTAATACAGGTAATGTATCTAATACAGGTAATGTATCTAATAGAGGTAATGTATCTAATACAGGCAATGTATGTAATACAGGTAATGTATTCAATACAGGTAATGTATTTAATAGAGGTAATGTATGTAATACAGGTAATGTATCTAATACAGGTAATGTATCTAATACAGGTAATGTATTTAATAGAGGTAATGTATGTAATACAGGTAACGTATCTAATAGAGGTAATGTATCTAATACATGTAATGTATCTAATAGAGGTAATGTATCTAATACAGGTAATGTATGTAATACAGGTAATGTATGTAATACAGGTAATGTATCTTATACAGGTCATGTCAGCCCAGATTGGCGCGCTGGGCTGCGGAATCCCCAGATGTATATTTAATAGAGGTAGGGGTGATTATCCTTGGCGCGGGCCTGCTCAATGCCGTAAAGCGACCAGTTGTTTTCACCGATGGAAGCAAACGCTAGCTACTGACCGTTTTGACCCTGGCCAGGCTGATCAACAGGTTCTTGTCCTTGCTGAACTTCTCCAAATTCCGGAGCTCGTCCAGCTTCGTGATCCAAGACTCTCCGATTTTCTGTGGAACGATTCATTTTAAATGACACGGCATTCCTGAAACACGCTTTATACATAGAGAAGTTCAAACAAATAATGTAAGAAAAGTTAAGATATACAGTTATCATGCTATTGTTGCTCCCCTCCCCCCAGGGGTCCAGCCATACCTCGGCCAGGACCTCCGCCAGGCTGGGCTTGCACAGCCCACTCTGTCCCCCTCCCCCACCCCCTCCCCCCAGGGGTCCAGCCATACCTCGGCCAGGACGTCCGCCAGGCTGGGGTTGCACAGCCCACTCTGCTCCTCTCCCCACCCTCTCCCCCTAGGGGTCCAGCCATATCTCGGCCAGGACCTCCGCCAGGCTGGGGTTGCACAACCCACTCTGCGCCCCTCCCCCACCCCCTCCCCCTAGGGGTCCAGCCATACCTCGGCCAGGACGCCCGCCAGGCTGGGGTTGCACAGCCCACTCTGCCCCCCTCCCCCTCCCCCCAGGGGTCCAGCCATACCTCGGCCAGGACGTCCGACAGGCTGGGGTTGCACAGTCCACTCTGCCCCCTTCCACCACCCCCTCCCCCCAGGGGTCCAGCCATACTTCGGCCAGGACGTCCGCCAGGCTGGGGTTGCACAGCCCACTCTGCCCCCCTTCCCCATCCCCTCCCCCTAGGGGTCCAGCCATACCTCGGCCATAACGTCCGCCAGGCTGGGGTTGCACAGCCCACTCTGGCCCCCTCCCCCACCCC